>CM039591.1:24050648-24267129 GCA_022457205.1 Saccharum spontaneum | reverse complement strand
ACTACAAGGAATTATGGGTTAGTTGTATGTCTGTATGGGCTGTTTCCATTTTCCTTATCGATTTGTCCATTCCATTGTGTGGGTTTTGGAATCAACTCCTAGGGATTGAAGCTCAGTTGAATCTTGCGTGAATGTGATTATGACCCTCTCAATCATAATAGTATTTTTTTTCTTCCTCAAAATGTCACATCATTTTCTGTTTAATCTTTCCAAAAAGGTTTCCAATTGCTCCTTCCATCTTATTTTCTTTGGAGTTTGTTTTCACACTCATTCAAGGATTGGCAGTAACAATAGGCATGACATGGTTCTTTGAGTATCAATATTCTAATTTCTTTTTTCCATGTCTCTCTTTAGATCCCTGCTTTTTAACAACCAAAATGTTTATTATGTAGTCTTTTTTTTGTGTGTGTTGATGATACTTTGTTTGTTTCTTTGTATGCCTTTACTTGCATAAACTAATTTGGCAGGTCTACATACAATCTTAACAATGTTATGTTATTTAGGTCTTGATGCCTTTTTTTTTTTTTGCAGTGTATGCTTCTATATTATTTATGCCATGTGGCCTTTGTAGTATAAAATTTTCTTTCCCCATCTCATATAGCATGGATAACATTCAGAAATCTCTGCCTTATGGTCAAACCGATTTGCATCAAACTTACAGTGGTTGACATATTTATTCAGGAGCACATGGCCTTAAATCTGATGTTCGTGACATCACAAATCACATTGAGAACCTCTCATTGAGTGAACTTCTCGATGGCACTTACAAGTATTCCAGCTTAGGAAGAGAGAAAGGAAAGAAGGTATTGCGCACGAAAGAGGAACTCCTAGTCTCTGTCAGAAAAGCTTTTTCTATGCTTTCTGACATGGACTATTACCATGGAAAGGACTCTAATATCATTCTGAGCCCTAAACTTCCTTCTGCAAGCACTTCTAGCTGTGATATCAAAGAGAAATGTGGTGACAAGCCATCTCCCTTGGTTAAGGCAAGTAAAATATTCAGTGTTACTACCAATACCATGTCTGTGCCTCAAAGTTTGTTTGACCTTTTTAATACTACTACCCAGGACTCATCGCAAATCAATGTCTGTGATACTGCACTTCGTCATCCAAAAGATATCTTAAGCCGTTTAACACTTCCTCATCGACAAGATCTGGACTCTCTTTTAGCACCTGGAAGTGAGAGCACAGCTGGAGTTAAGCCTTATATGCCTTCCGTGACAGTTCATGGAGCTAGTTTGCCACCATTTCCTTGGTCACACTCACAGGCTGGGGGCTGTCGACAAAATGTTGACTGTGGTAAACATGGGTCAAGTAGGAGTAACTCCCAGTGGCAATGGGTGCGGGTTGGATCCAACCTCACTCCTCTAGATTACGAAGATACTTCTGTCCAAAGAATTGATGATCTCCTTCAAGAGATGGATGCAGCGAAATTATGTATAACGGATTCATGTGATGGACAATATAATTTGTGTGGCACGGAATCAACTTCCGGATCACTTGTACAGAACATTCACTCAAGAAAAATTGGGGGTGAGCATGGTTCTCACCAACTGCAACCCCTGGATCATGTTGACTCTTTAGATGGTTTCCAGAAGCATGACAGTGAACATTCTCTTTTAAAAACTTCTCAAGGTAGGCCAAAATCTATTTTGGAATAAGTTACTTTGGTATTCGTATTACCTTGATGAAAATAGTACTCCATTCTAAATTGCAAGTCGATTTGACTTTTCTAGGTATATAGATTTTGCTATGCACCTAGATATACGCAATGTCTAGATATATGTATATGTATCTAGAAAAGCCAAAATGACTTACAATTTGGAACGGAGGGACTAGTTGCTAAGAAATTAAATTTGAATAATTCGACATGCTTATAGATCACTATTCTAGATGTACAAATGCTTTGTTGGCCTCACATATTCAATATTCGCCCTGTTCATTTGAGCTTATTCGGCACTACTTTTCAGCCATGGAACAATATTTTCTTCTCACAACATTTTTCAGCATAAGCATCAGCATAAGCCAAATTTCAGCATGAGCGAACAGAGTTATTATATTGAACCATATTATGCCATCTTGTGTCATGTAGCATTTGCATGTTAAGCCAGAATAGAAGTACCTAGGAATTCTTTATCTCTATAGCTAGGCACTCGTTCTGTATCAGAAAATACTGTTTTCTGGGCATTCATCTGCTAGTACTCATTTTCAGTTTATCTTACTTTTGATGATTTACTTATGTGAGCTTTCCTTTCTCACAAGCAGTATCGCCAAAGATACAGTGTGCTGCTGAGATCTTATGTGATATGAAAAGCAGCACTGAATCATGGAGTGGCCAAGGATACAGCAATGGGGCAGTTAAGTGGCCAAAATCACCATCTGAAAAGGTGATGAAAGCCCGGAAGCCCTCATCCCAGTTTGGTACAACTGAGAGCTCGTCAGGTTCTCGTAACAATGATGCAACTTGGAATGGGAGCAGTCACTCTACCAAGAAAATTGTTGACAGGAAGAATGATTCTGCACGCTTGAATAATCCTGGCAAGGGAACCATAAGGTGGCCTGTGCCTATTGAAGATAGTGCTTCTCCTATCAGGTCCGAGCGGGGTCTTATGGTCGATACGAGGCAGCCCCATGGAAATGGCGGAAGGCATCCGGTCCAGGTGTCATCACAGGCACGGCTTGAGAAGGAGTATGAGAACCAGCAGAAGTTGAGGAAAGCAACACTGACCTCTTCTCTAGGATCTGCAGGAGATTGGAATAGGGAGAGGAACAGGAGAATGTGAAGTGTACATTATTCATGTCAAAATCATAGGCTACCGGTATATCGTCTGGGGGACAGCGGAACCAGGCAACTGTTTCATAAGAGGTCACAAAACATTGGGAGATGTGATAATTTAGGTGGCGGGTGATGTATCTATTGGGCCATTTGTTGTTGGGGAAACTGTTGTAACTAGTGTAATGTCTTTTTTATTTCCATCATATCACAGGTCTCGTCTCACTATCGTCCGTTCTGTATTACCAGTATGTGTCGAGCTTTTCGTAAAAGTAATAATAGCAGGCGAGGTAATTTCATTCCAGGCGCCAGCCCTTACGTCTTGCTCAGTCTGATTCTGAGCTTATTGTCGCTTATCGGCATCGGCATACCACTTCCATATTGATGGTTGGAACTTGGAAGCTCAATGCTTTTATCGTCAGTCATGTTAAATCGTCATCTGAGTCTTCATTTAAAAAAATTCGCTATCTAGTCGTGTGAACTATCATTGGTTTTTTTTGGATTATTGCATCCGTTGAACGTTGTCGTGGCAGAACGTGAATATGTGGCTTTTAAGATTTACCACACTGCATATATACTGTATATACTTACGTGCATCATGGAGCTCTCTGCTTGCAGATAGAAAGGCCTGCCTGATCAAGCTCAAACTCTTCTTTTTTTTGGGTGACATGGAGTTATGCAAGTCGAAGTCCGGCCCACATAACTTGGTATTCTGCATATACGTGTTTCAATTATGCTACAGGACGACTAGCGTCCGGAACGCAGCGTCCGTGAGGTCGCAGCTCTCGCACGCACGCAACTCCCTTCGCCCCACGCCAAATCCTGCTCTGGAGGCAGCGTCTGTCCGGACGGAGCTTCGCGACTGCACCGACGCCCGCCCGCATCGCATCCCGTGCCCCGCGCCCACTCACCCGCATCGCGCGCTAGCATCTGGAACCGCCCCCCGCGCCCGCATGTGAATCATGGCGGTGCCTCGGCAGCAGCACCAGACCTACGGCCTGCCGCACCCATCTCGTGCTTGCACTTGAACCACGACGGTGTCCCGGCAGCAACACCATGCGGCTACGGCAGGCCGTTGTCCGCCAGCCACCAGCGCGCATTGCAACATATGCAACACCCGATCTACTTTGAAACATAAAGATGAAACAATTGCAACGTACAATTGAAACAGATGAAACATTTAAAGCTCTTGAAACATGCTTGTATAGTCATATCAAACATATGTAACATCCAGATCTACTTTTGCAACATAAGTTTGAAACATCTGAAACACGTGAAAACAAACACTTGAAACATACGTGTGTAGTCATAGCAAACATACATAACATCTAGATAAAAACACTTGAAACATGCGTCTGAAGCATTTTGAACGTAGCCTTGAAATATGCGTATATTGTCATTGCAACATATGAAACATCTCAAATCTTTTTTTTGAAACATCTAGATGAAACATTTGAAACATAAGTCTGAAACGCCTGAAACAATTGAAACACAGCGTCACCGCCAGCTACAACCTACATGGTGGGGAACTCCGGTAGTCAACAAGATCGGGTTAGGGGGACGTCGAGAGCAATGGTTCAGCGTACATCCCTGGCGCAATGCGTAGGCCTCCCCTCTCCTATCGACAGGAGCACTAGATGGGGGTGTAGGTGCAGGCCTCCCCTCCCTCTCCTTCTGTGACGGGTGAGGGAGATGAGGGCATGGCGCAGAGCAGTGCAGGATGTGGCCGGGCGCGGCGGCATTGAGGAAGGCGGGTGGGAGTGCGGCGGAGCGTGGTCGTGGAGCGAAGTCACGGACTCACGGCGCTACGACGATATTTTTTTTAACAAATTGCGGTGCCTAAAGAGAAACGGATATATGAGAGGATAAGAAAGCCTCGTGGGCATCAGGGCCACTAACGGGGCCGTCCGTCTGGCGGATGTCCTGGACAGGGCATTAACGATTATGCTAGGTAGGCAGGTGCGTTGCCGCAGCGCCGGTTAGGGTAGAGCACATAAACAGTCCAGCGATCAGTAAAACATTTTTTTGAACAGTGACCCACGTTCAACAGCAAAACAATAGTACGAATAGTGTTGTACAGGAAGAACGGACAGTGCCTGACGTGAACAATATTGGAGAGAGCACTAATTAACAGAGGACAAGCAGTGGTGAACATCATCTAAACAGTTGCAAGGGTGCTCACAGGCCTTCATTTTATTCCTGGTTGAGAAATCTATCTATTACAACATGAATCAATTCAGATGTTTCTAGATACATTTGGGGCATTGCATCTATGATTACAATAATGAGCATCACCCACATGAGCATATTGCTGATTACTTGCGGCTTAAACCAGTCATAAGGGCAGTCCTAATGAATGGTTTTCATGTAATTAATTAAGGGGGTGTTTGGTTCCACATCCTAAAGTTTAGTCGCTGTTCCATCGGATGTTTGAACACATGCATGTAGTATTAAATATAGACTATTTATGAAACTAAATGCACAGATTGAGACCATTTTGTGAGACGAATTTTTTAAGCCTAATTAGTCCATGATTTGAAAATGTTGTGCTACAGTAAACATGTGATAATGACAAATTAATTAGGTTTAATAAATTCATCTCGCGTATTACTGACGGATTCTATAATTTTTTTATTAGTATCCGAACGCCCCATGCGACACCCCCATGTGACATCTCCTAAACTTTAGTCGAAGGATCCAAACACACCTTAAGGTGCAAAGTAGACAAAATGCTGACATAGCATCGGCGTTAAAGAAGAAAGATAAGATAATAGTTTCTTATACAAGAAATTATATCTACACGAAAACCAAGATAGAAAGAGCTGTGATAGATAAATGATAGGAGAGAGAATATAGATGATTGGTTGAAAATTCTATTTGTAGTAACTATTTATTGGGAGTATAATTTCCATGTGTAGTGTTCATATTAATTGACAAGTTAGAAGCTATTTCATAGTTTTATGGTTGGAAACGGCATAGTATTTCTACCCTTCTCAAATCTCAATACGAATCTAGGCTTGGTTCAGGCTCTGGCTTCTCACTAGGTCACGTCGCTAGAGAAGATCGTCGGACCTAGTTGGATAAGGACCCAGTTAGATTGAAGTCAAACCATTGATAATCACTGCACTCTGACATAGTTCAGCAGACTCGTCGTCAGCTTGTCCACGGGCGAAGGCTAGGAAGTGGCTTTGAATTGACGATGTGTCAATGAGAGCAGAACACCATGTGCACAAATACCAATGTGTGGAGAGGCACATCATTCAACCACGAGGCACATTGCCAGAGTAAGGGCACTCTCGCTTGTCCCAATCACCTTGAGGTAGGGATGCCAATCATATCCGCGGGTGCGGGTATCCATAGGTTTCGTACCCAGTGGGTGTGGGCATGGTGAAAGGCCCTAGTTTAGTTTTGGTAATTGAGTGATAACCTAGGTGGACTAATATGTGTTTATATTGAGATACACAAGTGCTTAGTCCATAGGTACACAAGTGTGAGCAACACATATAGCCATGGTGGAGAGATGGATTGTGCATATTGATGGTGCTCAACTTGTTTGTTGGAGGGAGCTCATTGCATATGATACATGACATGGTGTCATGTGGCTAGGTGGAGAAGATCAAGAGACATGGCTTGGCTACGATGGATCAGGTTGCAGTGTGAAGGGCAAGCCGAGAGACTTTGGAGCGACGGACCGCGTGGCGGTGAAACTTGAATAGGGACTTGGCATCTATAGATCGAGACAACAGTGAAGAGCAAGCGAAGTTGCGATCGATGAACCAATAAGACCACATGGTGACATGAAGTGGATCATATCATTCAAAGGAAGATAAAGACAAGGGTTGATTTATGTTGATGATCAAGTGGCTTGATGAAGAATGATGGAGGAACTTCATGCTATGGGCAAAGATCAAAGGTAGCGTGGTTGGCTACACCTATGTGAAAGATCCAATGGCTAGAGTGGGGAGGGTGAATAGCTTATAAAAATTTCTACAACACTTAAGCCAAGAGGTTAGACAAATAAACGGCGAAGCAAGTGTTGCGCTAGCCTACTAAAAATGCAAGCATCCTATCCACAATTCTAGTTGCTATAGTCTCTATATCACACACAAGGCTAGGTCACTACCACTAAGAGAGTGAGCTCTCAAAGGCTAATTAAAGAGCCTCACTAACCAAACTAGACAAGACACAAGCTAGCTCTCAAAACTAGTTACACTAAAGAGCTTAGCTACACTAGGAATGTAAATACACAAGAGAGGTAGTGAGTTATACTGCCGTGGCAAGAGATAATCAATCAATCATAATATGAAACCCAGAGACAATGATGGAACAATGATTTTTCCTCCGAGGTTCACTTGCTTGCCGGCAAGCTAGTCCCCGTTGTGGTAATTCACTCACTTGAAGGTTCACGTGCTAATAGGCATCACATACCTAACCCGCAACTGGGTGCCGCACAACCAACACAAGATGAGGATCCACACGCCACGCGTAATCCACTAGAGTTGCCTTTGGCGCTCTGCCGGGGAAGGCACAAGAACCCCTCACAATCACAATGATCGGAGCTGGAGATGATCACCTTCCTCTGCTCGACGATCCACCAATCACCGGGTTGTCTAGGTGTCGGCAAACACCAAGAGTAACAAGATCTCCACAAGCCCAAATCGTCCAACTAGTGCCACAAGATGCTAGAACACTAAGCAATGCACTAGAGGCTCCTCAATCTCACTCAAGATGATGAAATCAAGTGTGCAAATGAGTGAAGTGGTGTGCTCAGCTCCCAAAGGGTGTGCACAGGTGTGGAAAGTTCCAAGAGAGTGACCAAGGCCCGCCACCACCTCTATTTATAAGCTCACAAGCAAATAGAGCTATTACTCCTTTGGAGCACTTTCTGCGAGGGCATCGGACACGGCGGTGCAGTCACCGGACAGGGTGGCGGTGACCACCCAGCCAAACCCTCCAAAAGCACCCTCTCTGGATAATTAGGACGGCGCACGCGGCGGTGCCCAACTCAGCTTCCCCCGCTCTCTGGATAAAAGAGGCGGTGGCACTGCCCTACCAGTGGCGGTGACCAGACGGTGCAACGCCGTTGTTGAGGCGGTGAACACCAAACGCGTCAGTGACTCTGCCCATGCTGCTTCTCTGGACCGAGGCCGGGTGGGCACCGCCCTAGGGGTGGCGGTGCCCCCCAGGGCAACACCAACTCCTCCCTCTTAGCCTTGCCCAGCCGGTCACCACCCTAGGGGAGGCGGTGCACCAGTCAGGGGGTGGCAGTGCCCACAGAGGCAACACCTCATCCCCTTCTTCGCCTCCTTTGATTCCTTTGCAAATGTGCCAACACCACAAGTGTTCCACCATCACATGCAAGTGTGTTAGCATTTTCACAACCATTTTCCAAAGGTTAAACACTTCTCACCGATTGTGCACTAGGCCGAAAATGCATATGCAAGTTTTCCAACACCTGGTGACAGTAGATGATCGAGTTGTCCGATAAGAGCTCCTCTCTTAATACTACGACCATCTATCCTAAATGTGCTAAGTGTCTTGATCACTAAAACAAAATGGCCCTAGGGATATCACCTTTGCCTTGAGCCCATTTTGTTTTTCACTTTCTTCTTTTCCAAATCCGGAGCTTGATCATTATCACATGTCCATCACCATCACCATGGACTTCATCTTGCTCCACCACTTGGATTGGACCATCCTATCTAGTCACACACTTAGATGCAAGGATTAGTCCAAATAGGTTTCATCAATTATCCAAAACCAAACTCGGGCTTTCACTATGGATGATCATTGTTCATCATTAGATAAACATGGAGGTTAGATGCTTGTGTAGCATCACCAACATAGAGATGAAATGGAATGCGCAAAGCTAAGGTATATTTTTAGATTATTTCATTTCACCGGTCTAAAGTTGAGTATAGAAGTGCTTGACTAGATTTAGGATAGATGACTATACTATATTAAGAGGGGTTATCGGTTATCTAGTGCCACTTGAGCGATCAAACTTTACATGCGTTGCTAGGATCTGGTGATGGTTGAGAAGAGAGAAAATCCTTTGGAAAAATGTTTGTGAAAGGCTAACTCATGTACATAAGTTGGTGGAACACTTGGGAAGTTAGCACATTGAAAAAGGGTTTGAAGTGATGCTTGGAGGCCGGTTTTTGTAACCGTCAGACTATATGCTATTTGGTTGAAACATGTGAAGAAAGGAGAAGAAACAAGGGACTTTGTCCCTGGCGGCGGGACCGTCATGCAGGTCCAAGTGCCATTGCACGCGGGAAAGTTCATAGGACCATCACGCGCAAGGGCTTTGGACCAAACACTAGGCATTTGCCACATCACCCCACCTAGTAGTGGGACCACTAGGGAGGGCAGTGGGACTGCTGATGCCTAGGCACACGTGGGAAGGTCCTAGAATCAAATAAAGGCGGGACCATATGGTCGGTTGGGCCGCGTCGGCCTAGCCAGACACTTGCGCGGGGTACAAACCTATCTATGTAGCACATGGTTGGACCATGAGTGCTGGTAGTTGGATCGCCGGGTGGTCGCTGACACGCGGGTCCCTGGCTGCTCGTAGTCATTGGGTTGGTGCGCGCGCTAGCCTTGGAGACTAGCGGTCGGACTGCTGTTGACGGTCCTTAAGTACCAAATATAGTTATTAAATAAATAAAGAAAAGGATCCAAATGCAACCAACACCTAGACTTAGGGTTTTATCTGACAGAATTCCACGAGTTTTGGTGTTTGTCTGTTTCTGCAGGGGGTTATCAGAAAATACGGAGGAAAGGCCCACACGTCGGGTTTACATAAAGATAATAATGTGTTCACCGATTTTCTATCATCTAGAAGACTCCAGAAGCCACGAGATCGAACGGGAGGCCGAACGGGCCCGGAGGCAGGGCGCCCGCCCTGCTCCCTAGGGCGCCCGCCCTGGCCTGAGAGCCAATCAGGCTCCGTCTCGCGGATTATGCTCCACCGACCTAAGGGATCAAGGAAAACTGTGCGATTAATGTCAGTTTGATCCGACGGCCCACGTTCACTTGAGAGGGCTATATAAGCAGGACCCCTGGCCCCTGGAGGAGGCACTCCCTCATTCTCAATTCCTCAAACCCTAATCTCAGGAGGAGAGTCTCTGATCAAGCCCTAGAGCCACCACATCAACTAGATCTCTAGTATAGCATAGCTACATAGGATTAGAACTAGAAGGAGTCAATCTTCGATTGGTTTCCGGATCTGTCAAGAGGATTCTTGGTAATTCCTTTACTGTTCTTCATTGTTCATCTTTGTTCTTCAATATTATGAATACAACTTTGTTCTATTTCAATATATTGATTATGACTATGCTCTACTTGTTTATGTTTGCGATTATATTGTTCTTAGTTTATCGTAGTTATACGCTTGGCTTAGTTAGATTGGAATTATATACATGTTTAGGATCGTATAGCGTTTATCCATCGGATCCATGGGTAAATGATAAATATTGTGTAGGCGTGGTGCTTAGACCATATTTATCTGCGATTGCACCTTATATGCCGGATCGTGGGGTGGTCCGCGATGGTGGCAGCTTCGTTGGTTCTTATATAGTCCCCCTCCCGTGTGTAAGGCAGGCAGAGCAACATTATTACGGGGGAGTGATTGCTATGTTTCTCATCTTCCTTGATAATATCACTATGCATGGGCGTAGTCCTTTCTCGCAATGATTGCCAAGTGTACTTGCACTAACTATGATATGCTAGACTTTATAGTTAAGAATAACTTAGGAAATATCCTTGTAGTTCGTCCTAATACCATGCTAATGACTTGCTAGAATATCTGTTGAGGTGCTTATCATTATTATATGTGGCTAGCTGATCAGATTAATTATCTTTGTCACCATTCATACTTTATCTATATTTTATGTGACACTTACCCCTGTATGCAAGAGATAGATGAATGCTCTCACTTATACATGCAATGATTGATACTCATTCCTATATTCCATTCCATAATCAACATTGATGTTAGTAATCCCTTCCCAGTGGTAAAAATATAAATAACGATACCTGAAATATTCCCGGTTAAAATGCTACATCGGTATTAATCTGTGCGCTTGCAGATCTTATTTATTATTTATTTAGAAGAGCAGTTGCATATTTCAATACCGCGTCTCTCATGTCATGCTGGGGATGACAACTTGGCTTAAGTGGCATGAGGGATAGGTTCGGCATTTTTGGCGCCGTTATCAGAATTAGAAAACTAAGTCTACTTTTGGTAATGACGTTAAGAATGCCCAACAAGCATTTTTGGCGCCGTTGCCGGGGAAGGTTGATTTACTAACAAGGAATGAATACGGAATTTGAGTCATCATTTGCATCATTAAGTGATTGAGATCATCAATTCTCCCATACAGATTTACCCCTGTATTTTTCCATTCTTATTGTTTTGCAGGGTGATGTATGAATAGAGGACATCTTCCAGAAAATTTTGTTGACAACCCCGAAGCATTAATCAGAGAGGCAAGAGCCAAGCTCAAGAAGTCAACACTTCGATGCAACACTTCATCCAATTCAGAAGACCGCTGAAGTTTCATCCGGAATTTGTCAACAGAGTTCGCAGCCATGGCGAACAAGACGATCCGCGAGTTCTCAGCTCCCACTACGGACAACATCCGCACTGGACCTGCCGCGGTCATCGACAAGAACTTTGAGCTCAAGCCAGGGCTCATCAACATGGTACAAGCCAACCAGTTTTGTGGGAAGCCGCACGAAGATGCAAGTGCTCATCTCCAATACTTCCTAGAGATTTGCAGCACATTCACTTTATTAGATGTTCCCAGAGACGCCATACTACTTCGCCTTTTCCCATTCTCACTATTGGGGAGAGCGAAGCAGTGGTTCTACGCGACGAAGGATAAGAACACTATGTGAGCACTCTGCTCTACGAACTTTCTGGCTAAGTTCTTTCCTATGGGCAAGACCAATGCTCTCCGTGGGAAGATTACAAGTTTTCAGCAACAACATGATGAATCCGTTCCAGAAGCATGGGAGCGCTTTCAAGATTACATCCTAGAATGTCCCCATCATGGAATGGAAAGCTGGCTACTTATGCAGACTTTCTATCATGGGCTCATCACTAGTGCTCGTGAGACCATGGATGCTGCAGCTGGAGGCGCATTTCTATCACTCACCATACCACAAGCTACAGCCCTTGTGGAGAAGATGGCGTCCAACCAAGGTTGGAACGAAGAGAGGACTCAAACACGCAAGAAGGGTGGAGGTATGCACTAGCTCAAGGAGGTAGACATGCTGTCTGCAAAGTTAGACCTACTCATGAAAAAGCTCGATGACAAAGCTGGAGACAAAAGAGAAGTCATGAACGTCTACGACTCTCACATGACTTGTGAGGAATGTGGAGATACTGGACACTCAGGCAATCACTGCCCTGAGATGCTTGAGGATGCAAGGTACATCAACAACAACAACAACTACAACCGTCCTCAACAAAATCAAGGTTGGAATCAACAGAGGCCTAACTACTCAGGTAACTACTCAGATAATTATCAAGGTAATAACTCTTACAACAACAATAATAATTTTCCACCCCTGAGAGAGTTAGTGTCTAATCAAGGAAAGCTAATGGATAACTTGTCTAAGAAATTGGCATCCAATGATAAAATACTAGAAAACATAAATAATAGAATGGATAATTTCTCTACTGCCATCAAAAACCAAATTAGCTTTAATAAAATGATTGAATCTCAGTTAAATCAAATAGCTGTTGCTGTTCCTGCTACTAACCCCGGTATACCATCACAACCGGAAGGATTAGAATCTGCAAATCTTGTAGACATGTTTGATGCAGGTAACTATTGGAGTAATCCCGCTGTCGAAGTACATAATGACCTTTTGCCAGTCAAGAGAGGCGATCCAGGACGACCCGTCATTCGGATCTCCATCGGCATGGTGGACTTCCCAGAAGCACTCTGTGACTTTGGCTCCAGCGTCAACATTATGCCCAGGGTACTATATGAAAAATTCTTTACATATCCTTTATCAGAAACAACTATGTGTTTGCAGCTTGCAGATCGGACACTAAGCTTTCCTAAAGGAATATTAAAGAACATGTGTGTCCGAGTTGGTACCTCGTACGCTCCAGCTGACTTCGTGGTGATAGAGACCAGGTCCGATGAGAGGTCACCAGTTATTCTGGGAAGGCCATTCCTGAACACCTCGGGAGCTATCATCTACGCCAGCGCTGCGAAGATCAACTTCAACATCAAGGGGAGGAAGGAGACGTTTTCCTTCAAGAACAAGATTACACAAATCCCAGAGCAACCCCAACATGAACCAAGGAAGAGGACCAACAGGAGGAATAAACAGAACAAGAACAACCAAGGATGGACCGAATCAGCTAAGATGGTCACTGCAGTTCAAGGAGGTCAAGATGGTCGACTCAAGTCACCCTTCCTGAACAAGAAGGACGACCCAGGTATGCCAAGCATTGAGTGCTCAATCAATGGATACTCCTTTCAGAAGGCGCTCTGCGACACTGGATCAGGCGTCAACATAATGGCCACAGTCACCTATCAGCTCTTGTACGGGACCATGCCCTTAAAACCAACATACACTCAGCTCCAGATGGCAGATCAGACATCCCGAAAGGTCGAAGGTATAGTAACCGATGTCCCTGTTAAAATTAACGATCATTTTGTCCATACAGACTTTCAGGTCATTGACATGGGAGACGACGAGTACGAGCCACCCATCATCCTAGGAAGACCGTTCCTAGGCACCGTCAAAGCAATCATCTACATTGGAACCGGAGAAGTCCATATGCATTTCCCCTCTGAGAAGGTACGCCGCTACTTTAATGACCCTAACTATATAGTTGAAGATTCTAAGCAGGTCAGGACAAGAAGAAGGCGACGTAACCGTAACCAAAGGAGGCAAACCATCAAGGACGTATGGGCAGACTATGAAGGAGAGGTCATAAGGCCCGAGGATACACAACAGGAGACCGAAGCACCAAGTCGGGTATGGAAGGCGAAGACAGTTACACAAGAAGAGGAGGCGCTGCCGGAACCACCGTCTACGCCACCCAAATCCCAGGACAACTAAGAAGAAAAGAAGTCCTGTTCAGAGGACTTAAAAACACCGAACGCCGTGCCAAGAAAGGTATGTATTCCCTCAAAAAGAGCATTAGACTTTTGTTATCACCATCATCACCATACACCACTCATTCACCACACATGCACATCTTGATTTGACTTATTGACTTGTTTCTCTGGATCCATGGTTTGACTATGCAATAAATGTTCTATGAGTATGTATACTGTATCTCCCACCTATGAGCTCCAGATATCAAAGCCTTATTAGAGTAGGGTGAGAGAGAAGGCAATGTCACTACGCCTTATACCATAAATACCACATACTTTGAGAGAGAAGGCATATACCATTACTGCCTTGGTAAGGATCCAGAAATACCACAAAAGAGAGACCCGAGAAAGTCATACAAGGAATCTCTGAGTTTTATTTGAAAAATTTGCAAAAACTCCAGAGCTATAGCTGATCAAGAATAAGAGACATGGCGTTTGACTAGACCGTTCTATCTTTTAACCACTCAAGATGCAGGTGACGGTTGCAAGCCCCATGGTGAAAGGTAAAATGAGTAAGTTTTAAGTCTTGACAGTTTACTCTAACTCAGGGATGAGACCTTATTTGAAAGCATATGTACCGTCAATGTTCAAAGGCGTTGTAGCAACTTCTGGTCCATAATGAGTCTATCCTTGCTCAGGGACGAGCAAGAGGTAAGCTTGGGGGAGTTTGTTGACGGTCCTTAAGTACCAAATATAGTTATTAAATAAATAAAGAAAAGGATCCAAATGCAACCAACACCTAGTCTTAGGGTTTTATCTGACAGAATTCCACGAGTTTTGGTGTTTGTCTGTTTCTGCAGGGGGTTATCAGAAAATACGGAGGAAAGGCCCACACGTCGGGTTTACATAGAGATAATAACGTGTTCACCGATTTTCTATCATCTAGAAGACTCCAGAAGCCACGAGATCGAACGGGAGGCCGAACGGGCCCGGAGGCAGGGCGCCCGCCTTGCTCCCTAGGGCGCTCGCCCTGGCCTGAGAGCCAATCAGGCTCCGTCTCGCGGATTATGCTCCACCGACCTAAGGGATCAAGGAAAACCGTGCGATTAATGTCGGTTTGATCCGACAGCCCACGTTCACTTGAGGGGGCTATATAAGCAGGACCCCTGGCCCCTGGAGGAGGCACTCCCTCATTCTCAATTCCTCAAACCCTAATCTCAGGAGGAGAGTCTCTGATAAAGCCCTAGAGCCACCACATCAACTAGATCTCTAGTATAGCATAGCTACATAGGATTAGAACTAGAAGGAGTCAATCTTCGATTGGTTTCCGGATCTGTCAAGAGGATTCTTGGTAATTCCTTTACTGTTCTTCATTGTTCATCTTTGTTCTTCAATATTATGAATACAACTTTGTTCTATTTCAATATATTGATTATGACTATGCTCTACTTGTTTATGTTTGCGATTATATTGTTCTTAGTTTATCGTAGTTATACGCTTGGCTTAGTTAGATTGGAATTATATACATGTTTAGGATCGTATAGCGTTTATCCATCGGATCCATGGGTAAATGATAAATATTGTGTAGGCGTGGTGCTTAGACCATATTTATCTGCGATTGCACCTTATATGCCGGATCGTGGGGTGGTCCGCGATGGTGACAGCTTCGTTGGTTCTTATGTAGTCCCCCTCCCGTGTGTAAGGCAGGCAGAGCAACATTATTACGGGGGAGTGATTGCTATGTTTCTCATCTTCCTTGATAATATCACTATGCATGGGCGTAGTCCTTTCTCGCAATGATTGCCAAGTGTACTTGCACTAACTATGATATGCTAGACTTTATAGTTAAGAATAACTTAGGAAATATCCTTGTAGTTCGTCCTAATACCATGCTAATGACTTGCTAGAATATCTGTTGAGGTGCTTATCATTATTATATGTGGCTAGCTGATCAGATTAATTATCTTTGTCACCATTCATACTTTATCTATATTTTATGTGACACTTACCCCTGTATGCAAGAGATAGATGAATGCTCTCACTTATACATGCAATGATTGATACTCATTCCTATATTCCATTCCATAATCAACATTGATGTTAGTAATCCCTTCCCAGTGGTAAAAATATAAATAACGATACCTGGAATATTCCCGGTTAAAATGCTACATCGGTATTAATCTGTGCGCTTGCAGATCTTATTTATTATTTATTTAGAAGAGCAGTTGCATATTTCAATACCGCGTCTCTCATGTCATGCTGGGGATGACAACTTGGCTTAAGTGGCATGAGGGATATGTTCAGCATTTTTGGCGCCGTTATCAGAATTAGAAAACTAAGTCTACTTTTGGTAATGACGTTAAGAATGCCCAACAACTGCCAGACACGCAAAGTTGCGGGGTGAAGCCCCCAATGGCTAGTTTGGCCTCCGTCCTTGTTGGTATAAATTAACGCACATAGATAAATCCGTAAGCAATGTTTTTCTAAACGCTAAACGGTAAACAGTCGGTCACCCTTCGTTTAGCATTTAGACAGTTTAAATGGTGTTTAAACGGAGTTAAACGACCTAAACAGTTTTGTACAATAACAATAAAATACACATATTTATGTAGGTAAAAATAAAATTTGCTAGAACCATACATATTTACACATGTAAAAATCAAATATTCTACCAAATAATCTTGTTGGAAGAAATCTAAATCCCACAACACTTTATATAATTACAATGTTAATTAGTTTCATGTTAATTGAGATAGACGTAGTCCTTTAATTCACTTAATTATGGATTAAATGGTTGTTTGGCTCATTTAATCACGTTTAATCTGATTTTTTTAGACAATTTAGACAGGATTGAACAGTTTAAACGGGTTTAAACGGCCCAACCGTTTAATTCACCATTTAGGGCCTAAACAACATGGCTGACTTCTGTTTACCGTTTAAACGGTGTTTAAATGGACTAAACGGCCGTTTTGGCGAACAATGTCCGTAAGTGCATGGATACCGCTGTAGCTTTCTCCCGGAGGTTTTAAATATCGTATCCACAGAGAAATGCGTGAGGCTAACTACGGTCCAACTTAACCCGGAATAGCAACAAGACTTAAGAAAGTCAGTGAAAGCATCTAGGCCCCTAGAGTTGGTTTCGGCAATTGATGACAACGCAATATTACCATGACTAACGTGTGTTTTGCAGAAACTTTGGTAACTTAGGTCATGGGAATGATGATTGTGTTTGGGCACTATGGTATTCATACCCCTTGATGGAAATCGTTTTGGTTTTCAAAGGATTAACGTCAAGATTAAGGACGGTTAGTTCCGAACGTCGAGGAGTTGAGTTACGTTTGGAATAGTCGTTAGGATCTTTGCTTTTCTCCTTTGGCCGTACTATAAAGGGGGGCATGAGCGAGTAGCTTGACCTAGGTGAGTCTTTTGTTTAGGTGTGGTGCACACTTGTCAAACTTAGCACTAGGTAGCTCAGGTGAAGCCCAAAGTTCAGTTGGAAGAAACTCGGTTCAAGTTGCATCGTGATTCGAAGTCGTTTGAGCCATTTTCTCATGACCGGACGCGGTCTCTGCCTTGACCGGACGTGTCCGGTCAGTACTGGCAGTCACCACAATTTCAATTCGATCGACTGGACGCGGTTCACCCATGGACCGGACGTAGAGATCGTGTTGACTAGAGTCAGAGAGGGTAAGTGCTGTGATCGGACGCGACTAGGAAATCGATCGGACGCGTCTACAGTGCGTCCGGTCCAGTTCTAGAGAGGTACTTCGCTAACCGGACGCGTCCGGTCATCACCGATCGGACTCGTCCGAGCGTCCGGTAGAGAGCACTTGATCCTCGCTTGGATCAAGGGGGAGCTACACCCTTACGCGGGTGCTCCAACGAGGACTAGTGGGGAGTGGCGACTCTCCGATACCTCGAGAAAACATCGCCGTGTTCCTAACCCTTTACTTTCAAGCAATTACTTTCTCGTATTACTTTTGTTGCTTGGTTTACTTTCCTAGAATTGCCATGCTAGACTAGGATTGGAACTTAGGGTGCAAAACTTTTATTGATAGAATCACTAGGAACACTTGTAGGCACTAGGGGTGAATTATGGCTTAGTAGGATTTAATTCTTGCAATAAATTTTAGAGAAGCCCAATTCACCCCCCTCTTGGGCATCTTGATCCTTTCAATTGGTATCTGAGCTGAGTTGCTCCTAAATTAGGCTTTACCGCCTAGAGCAAGATGTCTAATGGGGAAGGACCACCTCCCATCTTTGAGGGAGATGATTTTCCATATTGGAAAATTCGCATGGAGGCGTACCTCGAAGCCATAGATGTCGGGTGTCTTAGAGCCACCACCGAAGGGCTTCTGGAAATCAAGGATCCCGCTAACCCCGTTGGTGACGAGGAGAAGTACGACCGGTGGAATGCAAAGGCAAAAAATGCACTCTACCAGGGTCTTGGCAAGGATATCTTCAATCGTGTGCATAATGCAAAAACGCTCATGAATTGTGGGAAAACCTTTGTGCTCTCCATGAGGAAACTAACAGTGAGCATGAGGAACACTATCATATTGCTTTGAAGAAAATTAATTCATTTGAGATGCTTCCCTAGGAAAGTGCTAATGACATGTACACTCACTTGAATGTTCTTGTAGAAGATCTCAATGCTGTCGAGCTCACTCAAATGAGTCCATCGGATGTTGCAAGGAGGATCTTGAGTGTTCTTCCCATTGAGAAGTATGGCCACATTGTCACCGTGCTTCACCAAAGTGATCTCTCCACCGCAACACCGACACAAGTATAGGGAAACATCAATGCTCATGAGATGTACATGCATATCACTCCGGAAGAAGGCTCATCATCTTCCAAGAAGAAGGACTTGGCCTTCAAAGCTAGCCATGACAAGAAAAAGAAGAAGAGCCAAGCCATGATCGTGCATGAAAGCTCAAGTGAGAGTGATATTGATGATGCATCACTTGCTCTCATGGTGAGAAAGACCACCAAGATGCTAAAGAAGCTTAACAAGAGTGGCATCAAGTTCGATAGCAAGAAGAAGAAGTTCTTCACAAGTAGCAAAACAAAGCCTATATCTGAAATGGATTGCTACAATTGTGGTGAACTTGGTCATCTAGCTCATCAATGCCCTAAGCCTCCAAAAGACAAATACAAGAACAAGAACAAGGGCAAGAAAAATGAATCTAGTGATGAAGAAGATGAGAAGAAGAAGAACAAGCCATACAAGAAGAAGGATGGTAAGAAGAAAGAATATCACAAAAAGAAAAAGGGAGGCAAAGCTTATATTATTGGTGATTGGCTCACCGACATTGAATCATCATGTGAGTCCTCCGGTGATGAAAGCGACGACGAGAAAGAGAAGGTCACCGCATTTGTGATTGGGCCATTATCATCTTCATCGACATCTTCACCGCCATCTTCACCGTCATCATCCACTACTCACCTATGCCTCATGGCCAAGGGTAAACAAACTGTACAAAATAATGAAAGTGATGATGATGATAGTGATAGTGATGATGAATTTGATGCACTTTCTTATGATGAACTTGTAAAATTGCTCTACAAATACTCTAAAGTCATAAGAAAGACTAGAAATGAAAATGATGAGCTTCAAAATGAAAATGAATCACTTTCATTAAAGCTTGAGATTGCCCAAAAGACTAGTGATGAGCTTAAAGATCAAAATGAAATTATGACTTCTACTCTCAAGGAGCTCAAAACTTTCAGCAAAGAGCTTAGAGATGAACATGATAAACTTGAGAAGAAGCATGATGAGCTCAACACTCGGTACAACTTGCTAAAAGATAAATATACTTCATTAAAGATTAATTATGATAGTCTTGTTTTTGCTATTGAGCTTTCTCTTGAGACACATGATGCTACTAACCAAGTTGTTAAGATTGATATAGCCACATCATGTGATGACTTGATTATTGAGAGCATTGAGCAAGGCTCTAGTGGCAAAGGCAAGAAAGTGGTTGAGTCTGACAATCATGATGATTATGTCAAGCTCAAGAGTGAAAATGAAATGCTTAGAGATGAGAACAAGAAGCTAAAAGGGTTGGTGGCTCTTGAAAAGCAAAGATCAAATGAGTCACTCATTGAGGAGAACAAAAAGCTAAAGCAAGAGAAAGAGCATCTCAAGACCGGATTGAGCAAGTTTACAAGAGGTCAATACTTGCAAAGTGAGCTACTCATGAACACCGTCATGAAGATGGATAGAAGTGGTATTGGTTACTTGGCAAATCAAGAGAAGAAGGCCAAAACTCATCAACATCAAAGCAAATCAAAGCCCAAGCCTAAGAGATGTGTTGAGTGTGGACAAGAGGGTCACTTTGCTCATGAGTGTGAAACTCCACCACCACAACCCTTGCCCAAACATGCTAGATACTTTGCTTTCAATGCTCACTATATGCTTAGAAGAGATTCTAGTGGAAAGATGAAAGTCATGTTCTTGGGTCCCCCAAACAAGAATAGGCCTAAGAAAATTTGGGTTGCGAAGTCACTAGTTGAGAAAGTCAAGGGTCCCTCTCAAGTTTGGGTCCCTAAACAAAAAGCTTGATCTCTTGTGTGTAGGTGAACTACAAGACCGGTGGATCTTATTGGGTTATTGATAGTGGTTGCACTCAACATATGACCGGTGATCCTCGTATGTTCACCTTACTTGAAGAAAATGGGGGAATGTCAAGAGAAGATCACATTTGGAGACAATTCAAAGAGCAAAGTCAAGGGTGTAGGCAAGATTGCAATATCAAATGATCACTCTCTTTCAAATGTGCTCTATGTTGCTTCCTTGAGCTTCAATCTACTATCCGTTGGGCAACTTTGTGACCTTGGCTATCAATGCTTATTCACACCAAATAAAGTGGTAGTATCAAAGATAGAAGACAAGGGGCTTGTTTAGATTGCAAAAAAAGTGAACCCCATGAATAGTACCACTTTCGTCTTATTTGACAAATATTATCCAATCGTGGACCAACTAGACTCAAAAGATTCATCTCGTGATTTCCAACTAAACTGTGTAATTAATTATTATTTTTACCTACATTTAATACTCCATGCAAGCGGTTAAAAATTGATGTGATGGAGAGAGAGTGAAAAAACTTGGAATTTAGATGGCATCTAAACAAGGCCAAGCAAATGATTTTCAAAGGCTTTAGATATAACAATCTTTATCTTGTTGATTTCACCTCTGAAGATGCAAATTTGATGACATGCTTGTTCACCAAAACTTCGCTTGGGTGGCTTTGGCATAGGAGGCTTGCTCATATTGGAATGAACACTCTCAACAAATTATTGAAGAAAGAGTTAGTGAGAGGCTTGAAAGATGTCAAGTTTGAGAAGGACAAACCTTGTAGTGCATGTCAAGCCAGTAAACAAGTTGCAAATACTCATCCAACAAAAGGTTACATGTCAACATCAAGAGTGTTAGAGCTTCTACACATGGATTTGTTTGGTCCTACAACTTACAAGAGCTTGGGTGGAAATCTTTATTGTCTTGTGATTGTGGATGACTACTCAAGATACACTTGGACATTCTTTCTTCATGACAAATCCGAAGTGGCCAATTGTTTCAAGAAGTTTGCAAAGAGGGCTCAAAATGAATTTGAAGTCAAGATAAAGAAGATAAGAAGTGACAATGGCAAAGAATTTGACAACACAAACATTGAAGCTTATTGTGATGAGATTAGGATCAAGCATGAAGTTTCATCAACCTACACTCCTCAACAAAATGGTGTAGTTGAGAGAAAGAACTGGACATTGATTACTCTTGCAAGAACAATGCTAGATGAGTACAACTCACCAGAAAAATTATGGGCCGAGGCAATCAACACCGCATGCTATGCATCAAATCGCCTCTTCCTACAAAAGTTTCTTGGCAAAACCCCCTATGAGTTGTTAAATGGGAAGAAGCTGGTCGTCTCATTCTTTCGGGTATTTGGTTGCAAATGCTACATCTACAAGAAGCGGCAACATCTAGGGAAGTTCCAAAGACGTTGTGATATTGGTTTTCTTGTTGGATACTCATCAAAGTCCAAAGCATATAGAGTATTTAACCATGCCACCGGTTTGGTTGAAGAAACATATGATGTGGAATTTGATGAATCTAACGGCTCCCAAGGAGCAATTGAGAATTGTGATGATGTAGGTGATGAACCATTGAGGAAGGCAATGAAGAACATGTCGGTGGGAGACATCAAGCCTAAAGATGATGAAGACGATGCACAAATGGTCAATCCACCATCTTCATCATATGTGCCTCAAGATGATGACAAGAATGAGAGAGTTGAAAATGAAGACACTCATGTCTCTCATGAACAAGCCGAGGCACAAGCTCAAGATGTTGATGCTCTCCAACCCCCTCCTCAAGTGGTTGATAGAAGACACTCACCTCTACTTCAAGCACATCCACAAGATCTCATCATAGGGAGTCCTATAAAGGGTGTAATGACTCGATCTCAAAAGCTTGCTTCTTTTGTTGAACATCACTCTTTTGTCTCTTGTCTTGAACCTAAGAATGTAGAAGAAGCTCTTAAAGATCTGGATTGGGTGAATGCAATGCACGAAGAATTGAACAACTTCACCCGCAATCAAGTTTGGACACTTGAGGAGCATCCAAAAGGTGCAAGAGTCATTGGAACCAAGTGGGTGTTCTGCAACAAGCAAGATGACCAAGGCGTAGTTGTGAGGAACAAGCCAAGCCTAGTTGTGAAGGGGTTCTGTCAAGTTGAAGGGCTTGATTTTGGAGAGACCTTTGCACACGTTGCAAGACTTGAAGCCATTCGTATCCTTCTTGCATATGCATCGCATCATGAAATGAAATTATATTAAATGGATGTTAAAAGTGCATTTTTAAATGGCTTCATAAATGAACTAGTCTATGTTGATCAACCTCCTAGGTTTGAAGACCCTAGATATCCTAATCATGTTTATAGGTTGTCCAATGCGCTATATGGGCTCAAGCAAGCCCCTAGAGCGTGGTATGAGCGCCTCCGGGACTTCCTCATTGAGAAGGGCTTCACTATCGGAAAAGGTCGACACCACACTATTTACCAAGAAGCTTAATAGGGAGATTTTCATTTGTCAAGTCTATGTTAATGATATTATCTTCGGATCAACAAATGAAGATTATGGCAAGGAATTTGGTGAATTCATGTCGAAGGAGTTCAAGATGTCCATGATTGGTGAACTTACATTCTTCCTTAGTTTTCAAGTCAAGCAAATGAAAGAAGGGATTTTTATCTCTCAAGAAAAGTATACCAATGATCTTCTCAAGAGGTTCAAGATGGAGGATTGTAAGCCAATCAAGACCCCAATGCCATCTAATGGACATCTCGACCTAGATGAGGGAGGTAAACTGGTTGATCAAACTCTCTAACGTTCTATGATTGGTAGCTTGTTGTACCTTACCGCATCTAGGCCCGATATCATGTTTAGTGTGTGCATGTGTGCTCGCTTTCAAGCGTGTCCTAAAGAACCTCACCTAAGTGCCATGAAAAGAATCTTAAGATATCTTAAGCACACCCCAAGCATTGGTCTTTGGTATCTCAAAGGAGCTAGATTTTAACTAGTTGGCTATTCCGACTCGGATTATGCTGGTTGCAAAATTGATAAAAAAAGCACATCCGGAGGGTACCATTTGCTTGGGAGGTCACTTGTATCTTGGTCATCTAAAAAGCAAAATAGTGTGGCTTTATCCACTGCCGAGGCGGAATACATTGCTGCGGGGGCTTGTTGTGCACAAATCTTATATATGAAGCAAACTCTTCTAGACTATGGTGTTGTTCTTGATAAGGTGCCACTTTTATGTGATAATGAAAGTGTCGTTAAAATTACCAATAATACGGTACAACACTCACGCACCAAGCACATTGATATCCGTCATCACTTTCTAAGGGATCATGTTGCTAAAAATGATATTTCACTAGAAGGTGTGAGAAGTAAAAATCAATTAGCGGATATCTTCACTAAACCTTTGGATGAGGCTACCTTTCATAGGTTGAGAAGTGAACTAAATGTGCTTGATTCTAGTAACTTTAAAAAATGAGCTTGTGTTGTCCCTTCCATTGCATTGTAATATATGTCATGTTTAAACTTTCGCAATGCATGTAGGACTTGTCTAACACGGTTACGATAACCCTCTTTTGGAGGAGTGAAGAAGCCTAATCGTGGATCAAACTTGACAAGCAACCTAGTTTTACCTTCTCGCTTTGCATTGCATATGCATGGTTGTTGCTTTGTCATTTCTTTTCGGTTTTGCTTTGAGCAACCTCTGTGTTCGTCCATGGATAGAGAGCATTTGACGCTCCTAAGGGTTTATAAACTCTATTGCATGGCCATACGTTGCACCTCGGGTGTTTATCGCATATTTTCTTAAAAATAATACTAGCCTAAGGTGAAATATTTTGAAAAACTTGAGGGTTTGACCGTTTGAGAGAGGTCACTCATATCAGGTTCCAATTGGTGTTTATTTGTGTCTTTTTGTATTAGAACTTGATTGGGAGAAGTCGCGTCGAAGATCGGGAAGAGAAAAGGTGGAAATCTGTGACCTGACGCTGGATCGGACGCGACGCTGCTCGACCACTGCGTCCGGTTCCGGCCATCACCAGCGCGCCCGGTCGCGTGAAGGCGGTTCTCGTGGATCTCTGACCGGACGCTGGACCAGACGCGACGCTGCGACCACTGCGTTCGGTTCCAAACTTCATCTGCGTGTTCGGTCACGCGAAGTGGGTTCTCGGGTGGACCTCTAACCGGACTCTGTCCGCGTCCGGTCACCTCTAACCGGACGCGTCCGGTCGTGCCAGGAGCTTACTGGACTCTAACTGAACGCCTCTGCAACGCGTCCGGTCACCCCGTGAAAAGTGGATCTGAGTTATTTTAACCGATTCATCGGTGGTTTACTTCCTTCTTCATCGCGCGCCCTCGCTCTCTTGCCCTAACCCGCTGCCGTCAAGTTCCTCGTCCTCGCAGCCGCTGCGCTCCTCCTCCTCCGTTTTGCCCGCGCGCTGCGTCGCTCCTCCACCGCTGCAATCCCGCGTGTCGCTCCTCCTCCACCGCGCGCCGTCCCTCTCCTCTTCGGCTGCCAACAGAGGAAGCCCGGCAGCCCATCTCCGCGCCTGACCCTAGCGCTGTCGTCCCTCTCCTCTCCGGCCACCCACAGCGAATGCCCTTGGTTCTCGACCGAGAGGGTCCCTCTGCACTGCCATTGTCCTGCAACTCCGGCCATCTCCACGCGGCTTCACTGTGAGGTTTCTTCGTCATTACCTTGACCTAGACTTGTTTTGCCGTGACATCTCGCATTGTGTTGATTCACCTTTATGTTTGTCTCGGCGTTCCAGTGCTCGTCCGTCATTCCCGTGGAACCCCCCGCGCGTCAAGGTCTCTCACCTCTTTCACTGGAGTCTCGCTCTTCTGAGGTAGCATGTCTTGTTCTATTCTTTTCTTATCTCTTCTGCTTGCTCTCATAAGGACATCGCTCATCTATTAGTTGAAATATATTGCTTACAAGTAGCTCTATCTATTCCATCTTTGCAGTGAGTTTTGTCGGTGCTTTGTGTGTGGCAGTTGTCACTTTTGTCAGTATTGAATTTGAGGCCAAGCTTGCGGATATGGATTGAGGTCAAGCCTCACGAGAGTTAGTTCATCATCTTGCAGTCGTGAGTTGATTCCGGGGATTTCTTGTTTGGCAGTTCATCACCTTTTCAGTGTCAGATCATAGAGACTTGTCAGCATGGCCCGCTGCAAGAATGTTGGTGGAGCTCCGAGTGACGGGGACGGAAGTCCTCCGTGTTTGACAGAGGTTGCCCGAGGCAAGCACAAGAAGATCGCCACCAAGAAAAGAAAGTGGACGCTCACAGAGGCAGAGATAGCACAGGCAGTGGTAGACGCTGCTGATCTAGCTGAGAGAGGAGGCAGAGGCAGTGGTATTCAGATTGGCGAGTGTCGCTTTCACCTTGAAGGACGACAACTCGGTACAGAGGCCATCGAGGAGATAGAGGACTAGCCCGTAGATCAGACAGAGGAGCAGCCTGCAGAGGAGACAGAGGAGACATAGGAGCAGACACTGCAGACTCCATCGCGTCGTCACTCAGGACGAACGTGTGCTTAGGTGACACCCAGGCCAAAGGGTCAGAGACGTGGAGATCGTCCACCTCCCAGAGCTCGTGGTCAGCCCCCAGTTGAGCACTTTGACCTGAGGGGAGCTACAACACGACAGGTTCAGGCTCTCCGGTTAGTCGAGGTTGGTCGGTGGTTCCCACCTCAGCGGGACACCAGAGCTTCTGAGGGATTCTACACACCTCTGCACGAGGATTTCTACAGAGCCTATATTGATAGTGGGATTGTCTTTAGACCGCGGAGAGTTTGTCAACTAGAGGCACTTGTTGCAGTTGTTGGTGAGCACCTCCGTCCCCATATTTCTTTTCTACCAGGATTGTCAGATCTTCTGGGTCGACCCCGAGCATACTGCGGCACATGGGTCAGAAAGTTCTACTCTTCACTTTGGATATACCCCGCTCACGAGTTCATTCACTTTGCATTCAGAGGTCGTGACCACAGGCTGTACAGCACCAGGGTACGAGAGATTCTTAGGCTCCCAGCTTTAGAGACGAAGATCCACAGCTGTGTTTTGGTCAGACATCACCACCGAGGCGTCCACATGGTGGCACTGTGCCACCTACAGACTTGGTTAGACCATGTTTTCGCAAGCCGTTTGGTGAGGGGTCCAGACGTACACTAGCTAGCTTGACTGATGAGGACATCCTACACTATTACCCGCTGGCAAAGACGCAACAAAAAAAGGCCAAGTGGCCTAGTTGTAGTCGGGCGGCGACTGTGTGAGCCTCTGAATAATCCCACCTTGCTTAGCTTGGGAGAAAGCCACCTTAAAAGAGAGAGCCACCCTTCCCCTATCAGACTAGTCTTTTAGGGACATTGGGCCTTTCCCCGAGTGGGTGTGCATAAGAACTGTTGGGGTCCGGGCAACCTTAATTTATTGGGCCTCGGCCAACCCCACCTGGGCCGGATGCATCATTGATTCCTATTACCAGAGTGCTTGATGCTATCATGAGGAGGACACACTTCTGAGGTTGGGCTACCGAGAGGGTTTGACACGTATGCAGCTATGGGTAGTTCATCATCTTATCTCTCAGACTCCGTTTGACATTTGGGATTTGATGCTCTGTGAGATGGAGGATACTTTGGCAGAGGGCTTCAAGGGTCACCGTCAGCTACCCTATGCCCATTGGATTTGCTTTTTGATTTGGTCTGCTTGTGACCTACCTGCTGAGATTCGAGCGGAGATTTCTGACACCACGACAGCTTTCCCTGAGTATGATATACGATAGCTGTGGGCTTCTATCACCCGAGAGCAGGCACCTAGATAGGGTCAGCATCAGAGGGCAGAGGTACCTGAGACTGTAGCTTAGCAGGACCAGACTGTTGAGGGCCTTGTAGAGGCAGAGCTTGCCGACTTAGATGCTCAACCAGCTGATCTAGATGAGGACGACGCCACTGACAACACTGATGATGATTATTAGCCACTTCCTCGGTACCGCTCTCCTCGCTCTCATGACCATGAGGCCGGTGGTTCCGGTTCAGCCTCACACTCAGACCCAGCCATGGTGGCTATACTTGAGAGGCTGACTCAGGCTTAGGAGAGGCAGGAGGTTCAGCTATAGAGACAGGCTCAGGACAATGCAACTGCATTTGCACAGATTCAAACTCGTCAGGATGAGTTTCAGAGGTAGCAGCTAGAGATACAGAGGCAGCAGGCAGCTACCCAGCAGCAGTACCTTGAGCTCTTGAGACACCTTGTTACTGTTGGGGTCCCTCCACCTCAGTCAGTTCTTACTCCAGCTTTACAGTCCAGTGGACTTTAGAGTCAGGGACAACCGAGCTTTTAGTTTATCTCACCTCAGTAGCAGGTGCCTCAGACGTTTCAGTCCCCAGGCTACACTCCTATTCAGATGGGATTCACTCCACCGGTTCAGCTCAGGCCTCACCTTCTGACCGACACTCCATTCTCTACTGACTTAAGTGCGTCCTACAGTGAGTTAACTAGTCAACCGACACCCTCCCATACCATAGTTGTGACTACTACAGAGATGTCAGACTCACAGTGGCTCCTCTAGTGACAGGGACCGGGACTACGGAGACAATTCCTTTGTCGGTTGCTTTGACTGATCCTCCCACGCTTGGTACTCTTCAAGCTCAGGTGACAGAGACTGCGGCTCTCGTTGCTACTACTTCATCAGCTCCTGCTCCTAAGTTACAGATCCTGACCGCTTCACTTTCACGTGTATCTATAGAGGGTCAACATGACAGCTCAGAGTCAGAGGAGGACACTTCTCAGTTCTTGATCACTCCATGCTCCTCTGCACCCGACTCGACTACTTCTGTTCCTCCTGCGGACCCTTAGCTTTTTGGCTCTTGATGCCAAAGGGGGAGAGAGAGTAGATTCAGGGGGAGTTGTGAGAGAGGGTTTCAGTCTCTTTGTGTGCTACATTCATGCATCATGTTTATATTCCCGTACTTGCATTACTTTTTATGTGTGCTTGTGAGATACTTGAGTACTATGTTGATTATCTTGTCTCTATTATATGATGTCACATGATTGGTTCTATCTCATAAGGTTTTGCTTCCGTGCCTTACTCTGATTTCATATGAGCTATGCTTTTGTGTACTAACTCTTTTTGTTTCATCTTATGAGTACACCCTGTTGGCTTGGAGCACATAAGCAATCCCTAACCCCTTGTTCTTATTGCCTTTTGCTTATGTGAACCAAGCATGCTCGAAAACCTCAACTCTTAAATCTACTTAATCAAGGTGTTTTCATCAATCACCAAAAAGGGAGAGATTGAAAGCATCTAGGCCCCTAGAGTTGGTTTCGGCAATTGATGACAACGCAATATTACCATGACTAACATGTGTTTTGCAGAAACTTTGGTAAATTAGGTCATGGGAATGGTGACTATGTTTGGGCACTATGATATTCATGCCCCTTGATGGAAATCATTTTGGTTTTCAAAGGATTAACGTCAAGATTAAGGACGGTTAGTTCTGGATGTCGAGGAGTTGAGTTACGTTCGGAATAGTCGTTAGGATCTTTGCTTTTCTCCTTTGGCCGTACTATAAAGGGGGCATGAGCGAGTAGCTTGACCTAGGTGAGTCTTTTGTTTAGGTGTGGTGCACACTTGTCAAACTTAGCACTAGGTAGCTCAGGTGAAGCCCAAAGTTCAGTTGGAAGAAACTCGGTTCAAGTTGCATCGCGATTCGAAGTCGTTTGAGCCATTTTCTCTTGACCGGATGTGGTCTCTGCCTTGACCGGACGCGTACGGTCAGTACTGGCAGTCACCGCAGTTTCAATTCGATCGACCAGACGTGGTTCACCCATGGACCGGACACGGAGATCGTGTTGACCAGAGTCAGAGGGGTATGTGCTGTGATCGGACGCGACTAGGAAATCGATCGGACGTGTCTATAGTGCGTCCGGTCCAGTTCCAGAGAGGTACTTCGCTAACCGGACGTGGCCGAGTGTCCAGTCAAAGTACATAAAGGTTCTTGCGTGACCGGACGTGTTCGGTCACGCCTGATCGGACTCGCCTACGCGTCCGGTCACTCAGCATATTCGGTTTTCAATTCGACCGTTGCCACCGACCGGACGTGTCCGGTCACGTCGACCGGCGCGTCCGGTCAGTACGTAAAATGCTAAGTTCGCTCATAACGGTTGGAATTGACTGTGGGGAGTATAAATACATCCCCTACATCTCTATTTGAGGTCTCTTGCTCTTTTGTTCAGCTAAGAAACACCTTTCAATTGCAAGGAAGTGCAAGAGCTCTAGTGAGGGTTGAGATTTGAGAATCCAAGATCAAGATCCCTCATTAGTGACTACGGAGTAGCAAGTGTGCATCCACCTTCTCATTAGGCTTGTTGTGGTCAAGTGAGAGTTCTTGCTTGTTACTCTTGGTGATCGCCATCACCTAGACGGCTTGGTGGTGATCGGGAGTTTGGTGATCATCCGGCGGAGCTTGTGGATGACCCAACTCATCTTGTGAGCGGTTGTGGGCGATTCACCGCGATGGAGGGTCAAAGAATCAGCCCGTAGAGAGCACTTGATCCTCGCGTGGATCAAGGGGGAGCTACACACTTACACGGGTGCTCTAACGAGGACTAGTGGGGAGTGGCGACTCTCCGATACCTCGGGAAAACATCGCCGTGTTCCTAACCCTTTACTTTCGAGCAATTACTTTCTCGTATTACTTTTGTTGCTTGGTTTACTTTCCTAGAATTGCCATGCTAGAGTAGGATTGGAACTTAGGGTACAAAACTTTTATCGATAGAATCACTAGGAACACTTGTAGGCACTAGGGGTGAATTATGGCTTAGTAGGATTTAATTCTTGCAATAAATTTTAGAGAAGCCCAATTCACCCCCCTCTTGGGCATCTTGATCCTTTTAGTCAGGAGTGTAGAGGAGATCACTAAAGTGTTCTAATTCTAATCTAGGTAAGCTATGCCTTCTACTATTCTATCTGGGGAGATGTCTTATAAGAAACAAATGCAGAGTTTCTTCCCTACAAGCACCTAAAAACTCTGCTAGTCCTGCAAACGGGAGGTGGACTACAAAGGATAGACGGGGCTGTCACCACATGCTGCTACCACCGATCCAGAGTGCATTGTGCGTCCACGATTAACCTAAGTCTAAGCACCACGCTTACACTTACAATTAATACTCTACTCCCTCTAGAATAGGAATAAAGCACTCAAAGAGTCGCAAACCAGAAGAACAATATAAACACGATGCTTACTTAAAGTAGAAGTTGATTACCAAATAAATCTCAGACGTAGGTTAACTTCCGCCAAGGTACAAGCCGTAGAGGGAGCACCGACAGGCTGGCACCTCCTCCAAACTCTTCCTTCTCTCATCTCTCTATTTCTAAAGACTAGATCCTAATAAGGACTAATCTTCTTTTGATAGCTAGCTCTGAGAGGTAGATCCTTTTATGGGACCCCTCTCTATTGATTCTGACTAGAGAATATAAATTAGAGTTTCAGGATAGCTCCAGGGAGGGGGTACAGGGCTGTATTTATAGGCTGGAGCGTCCACTGTGAGCCCTCGAATCAAACCGATTTAAGGAATGACGTAGATGCAACCCTAAGAGGCGGTGGAGGAACCTTCTAGAAGCTAACCGCCAGCGGGCTCCGTGGGATGCCAGCTGGCATAGGGCCCATACCGGCCGGCCCACTATCGTGGCCAATTGGCCCAAGCTTCGGTGGTTTGCCTTCTTAAATGTTCTAGAGTTTTCCTACATAGGGCCTATTCCGTCGTTCCCTTTGACGAATAGGTCCCCCTTGGCGGTTTTCTGGATAAACCTTGCTGCAAACACAAATTCACCAAAACTCATGGAATTTATTAGTTTAAACCCTAAACCTTTGTTGGTGATCTCAATTGTGCCCTTTTATGCATGTTTATTTGACTATTAAATATGGTTGTTAACCATCGTCAATGGTCCTCTATATATAGAGGTATGACCGGTCATTTGTGTGGTTGAGCACCTTGGGGATATGTTGCCCAAGTGTTGTGCTTACTCTTGGGCCTCTAACTCACTTGTGATCAATAGAGTTCATCTCTGATAGTGAGTGAGCGATTCCTAGTGCGTTGCACTGAGTGGTTACATCGAGAGGCACTAAGTGATTGTGTTGCAAGCCGGGTTGCTTGTTACTCTTGGTGGTTGCCACCTTTTAGACAGCTTGGTGGCTTGTGATCTCAATTGTGAAGCCCGCAAGGAGATTATGCCTGGCTCCGGAGAAGGCATTGTGAGGGGTACCATGCCCACTCTGCGTGAGACGCGAAGAGCAACTCTAGTAGAAGTGAGGTGTGAAGACCGCCAAGTGGTCCGGCCAGATCAAAGTGTTAGAGCTCTTGTGTGAGCACTCCCTTTGGTGGAGAGAGTGAGCTTGTGCGCTTACCGCTGGCAAGAGGTAAAAAATAAATTTGCTAATAATTAATCTTTTGTTCAATTTAATATCATTAATTGGCTGTGGTTCTTTATATTTAAAAAAATCGACCTGCGGGGGTACGACGGCCCACGGGCACTGTGCTTAAGAAAACGACCTTCTCACGGAGGTCGAGAAAACCCCCGAACCCCTGCTCCACCTATACACAACGGCATCGCAGCCTACGTGAAACTGGGCTGGACCGGACCTTAGACTTGTGCTTTGATGTGGGATAGACGGATAGACGAAGAGATTTTTTTACGACGTGCAAATATGCGTATGTGGAGGCGGAGAGTCGAACTCCACAACTGGAGCTACCAACTGAGCTATCAGCTCGTCCGCGGTTCTTTATAAGGTGACGATGTTCTGCCTCATTAAGAGTCGAAACTTGTACAAATTCAATACCAAACTCGGTCGGACTTTCTTCTTGGACTGCCGCTGCCAACAGGATGATGGCCCAGACTGTAAGGGATGTTTGGTTCTCTTTGTTTTTTTAGCACATATTACTTCGAATGTTTGATATGTATATGGAGTATTAAATATAGATTAATTATAAAACTAATTATACAGATTAAGATTAATTTATGAGACAAACTTATTAAGCCTAATTAATCTATTATTAGTAGCCGAATACTCTATGATCAATTTCATAGTCAACCCATGTTAAAGTTTAACGGGACGAAGCAAACAGGCCCTAAAACCGAATGGTACAGCTTTCTCAGGAACATCAGTCTTTGTCAGTTTTGGTCGTCAACCAATAACTTTGCATATACAGTGTATTCTCGCTACTTTCCGTAGGCTTGACGGCCGTCCGACGTTAAACTGAGTGGCAGACTGAGTGGCCATCAGTTGACGCCAGCTGTGCGGCAAATTGAGGCCTTGACGATCGACGTACGCACAGCAAGGGCGGCGGTCATTTTCAGTTGACGACTTGGACCTGGTGCCTGGTGGTAAGTCTACGCCTGACAAGATTGCATTGTATGTTTTGGCGTGCAATTGGATCCCAGCTCCCAACAGATGAAAAAGGGCCTCGTTTAGATACTTAAATTCATCCCTAAATTCCACTATACAAAAAGAAGATTCCCCATCACATCAAAATGTCGGCACATATATGGAGTACTAAATGTAGATGAAATCAAAAACTAATTGCACAGTTTTGTTGTACTTTGCGAGACGAATATTTTAAACCTAATTAATCAATATTTGGACAATTATTACCAAATAAAAACAAAATTGCTACAGTGTGACGGGACATTTACTATGCAAAATTTGGTTCCCAAATTTGGAAACTAAACAAGGCCAAGGTGAATGCTCTGCACTACTCCCTAGGGTGCCCCAGCCACATTCCAAGGATGCGTTTAGATGCAAATTTTTTTGCAAAATGGCACTGTAGCTCTTTTCGTTGTTATTTGGCAAATATTGTTCAATCATGGTCTAATTAGGCTTAAAAGATTCGTCTCGTCCATTTCGTCTAAATTGTATAATTAGTTTTATTTTTTATCTATATTTAATGCTTCATGCATGTGTCCAAAGATTCGATGTGACGGAGAATCTGAAAAATTTTGCAAAATTTTTTGGGAACTAAACAGGGCCCAAGTGACGACCACTTGTTGGACTCATATGTGCTCCTCCTCTGCTGCTGCTGCCACCACTTGTGTAAAAGAAGGAATGGAGTGGCTCTTGGACGATAGGGTTACCAATGCAAGACAAGATAGGGTTTTGAGTTTTGACGGCCGTTGCACGGCAAGTTTTGTTGGTGAGTCGTCGGAGTCATGCCGTATGTAGCCGTTCCCTAGTAGCAGATTGGATGCCATGGACTCATGAGCTTCTCTATCTTTGTGTGCTCACCAATTCAGCTCGGCAGGAAGGCAATAGTGCAGCTCAGCTCCACATAGATGCATTGTACACAGTACAGGCCCAGCTTAGGTAGTATAAGAATAAGATAGGGAGAGTATACTCTATAGCTGGCTACAAAATAAGTTATTTTATAGCCACCTCTATTTACGATAATTTTATATACTAATTTATGATAATGTCAGTATATATTTACGGTAGTTGAATTACTATAACACATGGGGATATTTACCATAATGTTACAGTAAATCACATAGCAAGGAGTTACTATAATCTCATAAATTAGCGTAGCAATTATCATAACTCAAAGTGCACGGCAAGTTTTGTTGGTGAGTCGTCGGAGTCATGCCGTATGTAGCCGTTCCCTAGTAGCAGATTGGATGCCATGGACTCATGAGCTTCTCTATCTTTGTGTGCTCACCAATTCAGCTCGGCAGGTAGACAATAGTGCAGCTCAGCTCCACATAGATGCATTGTACACAGTACAGGCCCGGCTTAGGTAGTATAAGAATAAGATAGGGAGAGTATACTCTATAGCTAGCTACAAAATAAGTTATTTTATAGCCACCTCTATTTACGATAATTTTATATACTAATTTATGACAATGTCAGTATATATTTACGGTAGTTGAATTACTATAACACATGGGGATATTTACCATAATGTTACAGTAAATCACATAACGAGGAGTTACTATAATCTCGTAAATTAGCATAGCAATTATCGTAACTCAAAGTGGCTACAGAATAAGTTATTTTGTAGCCAGCTGTAGGGTAATAGTTCTATATATATATATATATATATATATATATATATATATATATATATATACACACACACACTAGCTTAGCTTGTCGATCGGCTGAGCAATTCATTCATTCCCACTGCCATGGCCTCGGCTGCAAGCAGCAGCCGGCAGCTCCTCCTCTTCTTCCTCCTCATTTCCACTTGCTTTCTCCCCCCACCCTGCTTATCCCTAGATGCTAATAAGCAAGCTGACAACAACACTGTGGAAAAAGTAGACTCGCCGGAACTGGAACTCTCCTTCAGCTTCGACTTCTCCGATGCATCCAGCTACGATGCCGGCGACCTCCGCTTCGAGGGCAACGCCTCGGTGCACGGCAATCTGATCAACCTCGCCTGCGACTTGTTCGGGCAGCGCGTCGACGGCTGCACGGGCCGGATATCGTACAACCACTCGGTGCCGTTCCACCACGACGACGACGACGACACAGCACCCCTGGCGAGCTTCAGCACAAGCTTCACCTTCGTGATCAAGCCCGACGGCGAGGCCGCGCCCGGAGACGGCATAGCCTTCTTCCTCTCCGGCTACCCGTCCAGCATGCCGCCCAACACCGACGGGGGAAGCCTCGGCCTCATGGACGACGACGCCGCGGCCTACGGGCTACGGGTCCGGCCAGTTCGTCGCCGTCGTGTTCGACACGTACCAAAACGACGACTGGGGATCCCAGCGACAACCACATAGGTGTCGACAAGACACGAAATTGTTTTTAATCTTCCGTTTGAAAGGATCGCTAATAAGCCTTAGTGTCTGTTTGCAAGCCTTGTTTTAGACAAAATTGCGTATCATTGTATTAAGGAGAAATAGAGTTTAAAAACAAGGTTTGGTCAACGGCCGCAAACGAAAGATTATATAATGAAAATACTAGGAAGGGAGCAAAGAAAAGTTATGTGCAGTTACTCTCCCGACATTAAGTATTCAAGGTTCTTTGCCCCGCCCGCGCCCACTGTTCGGCCTCGGCCTGAAAAAGGTGTAAATCACCGGCCTCAAAACTTATACCCGTTCCATTGAAAAAGGTTGTTTGGATGGCTTGTGAAGATAATTTTGATCGATTCCAACCGAAAAAATAAAATCTCCTCCTGAGTCCCGAGAAAAAATACGACGGATGTCGGGCTGCGCTGCGCTCTTCTGGCTTCAGTCGCACGGTGTGCACGCATCTTCGGCGGTGTCGCGACGCAGGCGGACACGCTGACCGCGCTTACCCACGCACGCGGCATGCACATGCATGTTCTATTCATTCCCAAGTAGCAGGATAATATTTTACAAGAGAATTAAGTCACACTTGTAAATTCTTGTGCACTAGAAATTCCAAACGGAAGCCGCTCACAGGTGTAAAATATTGCAAAACATCCAAACGGGGCCTTAAAGTAAATGTCACCCATCACAGCGACGATCCAATTTAACGGCACCACGGGGATGCTGTTTGCCTCGCTTCGGTTTCATGACCATCCCTCTATGGAACCCGCTGTGGTCACTAGCTTATGTCTTGCAAGATCCAAAGTCGTGGCTTCCGCGGGAAGTGGCAGTGGGCTCTGACACTTCCACTGAGCTACAGTCGTGGCTCCATCAGATACTCGCATGGCCCTTGTTTAGATATCCAAATTCACCTCTAAATTTCACTATGCAAAAAGAAGATTCCCCATCACATCAAAATATCGGCATATGTATGTAGTACTAAATGTAGATGAAATCAAAAACTAATTGCACAGTTTTGTTGTACTTTGCGAGACGAACATTTTGAGCCTAATTAATCAATATTTGGACAATTATTAGCAAATAAAAACAAAAGTGCTACAATGCTACAGTGGTGTACTGTGCCGATTCGGCCGGTCCCGACTTTGGTAAGTGAACAAGGCCATGGTCCAACTCCACCCTTGCTGCTCCGACCCCACCTAAAGGTACTTCCTCCCTTTATGGATGAAAATGGTACGGAAATATTCTGAACCGACCGCTTTCGTTTTCTATATTATGATACTGTTTTCTATATTATGATACAGTTTCTGAATTTCGCCAAACATAAAAATTTGTCATTTTCAATTGGTTTCACAACCATTTTTTCTACTCTTTAATTGCTAAACTGTAGAAATATCCCGAACCGACCGCTTCCGTTTTCTATATTGTAATACCGTTTCCGACCGTTTTCATCCCTACTCCCTCCGTTTGAGGGCATAGTTATATATATGTTTAGGTTTGTCCTAAGTTAAATATTTTTAATTTTGAATATAAATAGCGCGAAAAACCATAAAAAGATTGATTGAGAACATAAAAGTTAGATCAATAGATTCATCATGAGACCCACTATTATAACATGCAACTTTTTCAATTTAAAATAAACTATTTTTAGAGTTATTGTTGGTCAAAGATATAAATGTTTGACTTAGGGCAAACACAAACGTAGCTATATTCTAGAATAGAGGGAGTACTTATGATCACTCCATGCACTCCTTGTTCTTTCATAAGCATTAATAATGCTGGTTTTTCTTTTTGGACCTTTTACGACACTTATTAAGGAGTCCATTTAAGATTTTTCAAGTGTTTCTTTAAACATCTAGGGCTATTGTTTATCTCACAAGACACGATAGAAAAAGAAAAAGAAAAATCTTAAAAATTCTCACAAAAACTTCATCACTCATAATAATAGCCATTAAATATATTACTTTTATAAAAATTACCTCACCTCTATACCATTCTAAAGTTAGTCTAAATTATCTCTCTAAATCTATATCTGAATTAACCATCTTTGCCATTATAGAAAGTTAATCTGCAGTGATCGAGCTCCTAATCTTCATCTCAATTACCTATGTATGCCCTAGTTAAAAAAAGGTATAAAAATGATTGATGGACTAGTTGAAAAAAGATTAAAAACATTATACCAATGCAACAATTTTGGGACAAACTTGTTAACCTCACGATGTTTTACCTACTAAACAATGATTATTTTGCACAAATATTGGGCATAGATTTATTTGGACCTCCTATGTCCAAAGATAGTCCTACCAACTTGTCATATGATGTCACCCCTTATATTAGGTTTCTTGGGTCTACCATGAATTTGAACTATTAAAACTTTGGTCTAACTCTATTGCATGCCCAAATGGTCGAATTGTCTAACAAATCAATTAATAACCAATTGATTTTTTTTGTTTATTATCCTAGAAGGACGACAAAAGGATAATTATGCCAAGCGCAAGAGCAAAGTTCTGGCCACTGCCATGGTTGCTCCTACACTTGCATTGTTTATCTGCAGCATTGTTTCATTCAAATTCATCAAAAAGCGCAGAAAAGGTCAGCAGTCTACCAAAAAGTACCATTGAAAATACTTTTGTCTCAAGACATTGAGATTCTATTTTTATTACAATGCTATAGCATCATCAACTTTATCTGAAAGCATCACACCCAACACCGATTCTAGGTAGAAGTTCACAAGATAAGGAAGAAGATGAAGCACTAGTTTGGGTGGCAGGAAGAAATTCTGAATTCACAGTTTATGACTTTTTGCAAGTATTGGAGGCTACAAATAACTTCTCAGAAGAAAATAAACTTGGGCAAGGAGGATTTGGTCCAGTATATAAGGTAAGATAGAAGAAAAAGACATGCATTTAGAACCCGAAAGAGATACAAAACAAACCAAGTAGAGGACTAGTCTTAGGCCATGTTTGGATGAAAGGGAGGTTTTCCCTAATACTTTCTCTTATTAAACTACCCTAGTTCTATACATGCCTTTAAACGTCATGCAAATAAATGTACTTTTACTTATTGCCTTGGTCAGAAGGTTAATCAATTGTCAAAAGACATCTAAACTCAAAGATGTATTATTAAGGGTTAATTGGATTCACACCACTGAAATTTTCACGATTTTGAAATACGCCATTACTATTCGACTAAATGGGCTGGTGCCATTATAATTTCACTGATCTTTGAAATACGCCACTATCTACGTTTTCGGCGTCGTATGGCCCACTATCAGGTGTATTGAGGTGTTAGTAGATTCGTATGGACCGTTTTGCCCCCAGCTTTTGTATACATGGGCACGTTTGACTGGATCTGAGTCAATTCCTCCACTGTATTCTCTCTTTCTCTCAGCTTGTGGACGGCGTGTGACCGGCGGCGTGGCCTCCATTCCCCCACCGCATCCTTCTCCATCTGCTGCTCCTCATCCATCTGCGGCCTCCATTCCGCCACCGCGTCCTTCCACTGGCAACGGGGATGGCATCCACAACTGCCAGTTCAAGTGGAAGCCAAATTGGTTTCCTTCCACTGTTCGATTGCTCCAAATGCAAGATCATGGTTGTCAAGCGCAAGAGCAAGGTTGGCAATGTGTATTACTCGTGCCCCAAAAATTACCCGATAATTTGTCTTGCTTTTCGTTAGTGTGCCATGTTCGTCCAGCCAAAGATAGTGTTAATTAGATATGGCTTTGATTCTCATTTGTAGAACAATGACACTTGTGGGAACTACTAGTTTGAGGATCAATACCTGGAATATCTGCGCGCCAATCATCCAGACAAGCTCAAGGATGTACAAGGATATTTTGTTGCTCCTGCAGTTCAAGGCATACAACAGAATCGTGACAATCAGCTTGAGATGATGGACTTGAAGGTTCAGATCTGTGACTTGAAGGTTGACATTTGTAAGTTAAAGCAAGAGATGAAAGAATTGAAGAATGGAGGATCCAACAAGTGCAGTACCCTTCAGCCTGTAGCAGTTAGCAAATCAAGTTGTAGTACCCTTAAGCTTGTATGCTGTCCGGTGCTACGACTAATTTTAGTTTAATTTTTTCTCGCCAACTGTGTATCTATGGTGAAAGAATGCATTGTTCTGTTGGTTCTGTGAAAATGTGAATTTGTGATGGATCTAGCAATGTGTGCAACACTGTCAATCTATGTTTTTATGCTGAAAGAACACATGCTTATTTGGTGCAGCAACTGTCCATGCACACCATAATTTCCATACAAACAAGGTTGATCTGATTCATTAAAACACATCCAGTCATAACATGAGCACTCAAATAGGTTCAGATTCTACCATTCATCAAGTTCAACCCAACATACCACTACTTCATACAATAAAAAACAGCTAGTTCAGGCCCTAGCAAACATCAAGTTCGGGCCCTAAAATACATCCAGTTTAGGCCATTGAGACCAGCAAAAGCACACAAAATACATCAGGTCAATAAGACATCATCTTGAGGCTTCTCACTGACACAAAAGCGCAGCGAACACATCATTTACTCCACGCCGAGCCAACTCTTGAGGTTTCTCACCACTCTTGCTTCAGGAGCACTTGCAGCCTTCATAAGCTTCTTCTTTATAGGAGTCTTCTTCTTTGGCGCTTGCTTGGTTGCACTTGTCTTCTTCTTTTTTGGCGCTTGCTTGGTTGCACTTGTATTTTGCTTCTTCTTTTTTGGTGCCTCGCTCGGTCCTTCATCTTCTTGCCTCACCCTGTACAAATGGCTACCAGTTAAACTTTCTTGCCCATTTACATTCAAAAGCAAATCAAGAATAATAAATGTACCTTTTAAGTGATGCAACTGTAGCTGCCTCATCAATACCATCATCATCTTCTGTTGGTTCAACAAGTTTGTAGGTCTTCTCAAAGTGCCCAAAGCCTTTGCACCTTCTGCATTTAACTTTTCTTTTATTTGCCCTTTCTTCCATACTTCCTCTGATCCTAACCACTCTAGGTCTGCCTGCTGCCCTCTTCTCTAGAGGTGGGTGTAGTTTGTATCCTAGATCGACCTCAGGCCAGTCAGCCCTATCAGGCATGGGTGGAACCCTATCTGCATATGCTGCTCTAAACCTGGCAACAGAGTAGTATTCATGCACAAAATCCTTGATTTTCAAGCCTCTATTGGACAAGATCCAAGCAAGTGCATGTCTACATGGTTTTCCTATGACCTGCCATTGCCTACAGCCACAACAATGGTTGACAAGGTTCACTGTACGTCTTTTGGGGTTGTTCCAATCATCAAGCAGAGTTACCTCAGCAAAATGCTCATCACTTACTGCAACTTTGACGACCTTCAAGTGTTTGCTAATGAGGTTCAGCTCCTTAATGACACTTGGCAAAATGCCTTCTCCCATTTCTCTACCAATCATCCTCCTAAGATATCTCTTCTCCATTATCATCTCCCTGAGCCCATCAACTAACTCATGTATGAGCAGCCCTTTCATGTCCCTCACTTGACTGTTGAAGCTCTCTAACACATTGTTTGTCAGATAATCACATTTACTATCCTCGGAGAACCCAGCCCTGTACCAGATTCGGTTGTGATGATCTTCCAAGTACTTGATTGCCTCAGGAGCAAATTCATATATCTTCTTCAAGTGTCACTTGAACAGACCATCAGTATAGCTTCTAGCTGCTGGATAGAGATGAGTTGTGAAAACTTCTCCTGTGTAATGTTTCATGAAGTTGGAATATAAATGCCTCATGCACTCTCTATACTCAGCCTCAGGAAACACAACACCAATTGCTTTCTCCAATCCCTTACATGCATCAGTACAAATCACAAGTCCTTTTGGCCTCCCAATAGCCCTTCTCAAGTGATGCATAAACCACTTCCAGTTGTCCTCATTTTCACAGTCAAAAATAGCATAAGCAATGTAATATAACAAGTTATGTCCATCAACCCCTGTAGCATATGCCAACTATCCAGTGTATTTCCCATTTAGACTTGAGGCATCTACACCAATGAAAGGCCTACAACCAGCTATAAATCCATCCACACATGGTTTGAGAGCTACAAATATCCTCTTAAACCTCATTTTCTTGCCTACTTTCTCCATATCTATCTCTACGATGCTTCCTGGACAAGTTATCTCCATCTGAGCTTTCCAATTAAATATAAATTTGAATGACTCTTTATATTTACCATGAATATGCTGCAGTGCCAACTGCACGCTAGAATATAGCTTGCTGTACTTGAGCTTTATTCCATAATCTATCTCAACCTTCTCCTTAGCTGCCTTTGGGCGTGTGCTTGGATTCTTCTTCAACCAGTCTTTCAATCTATCTAACACCCAGTCTTGAGAAGGCATTTTGTTTACAACAAGCTTCATTGTTGGACAATCATGTTCAAAAGACAGGGTCTTAATCTGAACAAAAGATAAGCATGAATAAGTAGTATGCACATCCAAACTAAATGGAATACAAGGATATAGGAACAAGTTGTTTATACCTATATAATTTTCTGATCATGAATCCTTGAAGCATGAATACGCCAAGGACAACTAGAGTGCTTACACCTTGCAATATACCTAGTAGGGTCAATCTTGATGCCAAGAGCAAGCTCTAAACCTTTCTTCACTGCATAGTGCCTCACTGCTTTCCTGAAGGTGACTATGTCAGGAAATAAGGCACCCTTCTCTATTCTTGGATTCTCAGGATCATGGAGGACCCTTATCTCATCAGGATCTGCATCATTAACCTCTGCCTCAGAAGGTATAGCTCCTTCAGCAGTAGCATTTTCATTGGCAGCATTAGTAGGCGTAGATGGATCTGATTGTGCATTCAAAGATGGCTGTGCATTCATAGATGGTTGTGCAGGTGGAACTGAAATGTACATATGCTCATCATTCACGCCAACATACTCTTCTTTATTATCAAAGATGTCACTCTTCTTCAGCAACACCTTGGGATTTTGTAGGCATAGATGGATCAGATTGTGGTTCTGGATTAGTAGGATATGGTGGTTTAGGCTGCACGCATGGACCAGGCTGCATTCCTAGCTCAGGATATGGTAGTAGTAGTTGTTCACTAAAAGCAGCAGGCTTTATTGCTGGATTAGTGTCATGTGGAAGCACACACAAGGGTTCTAAATCATCAAAATCAGGCTGTCCCAACACATTTTTGACCACCACAACTAAGATGACTTGGCAATGCATCTCTAACTTATACATTTCAAACAAGTTTTAGAACTGCATGTCATTACACATCATTACATCCTTACCCACAGACTTGTCAAAGAACCAGAATGTGGCCTTCTGGTTAGAGCTCCAACTGACCTCATTCGATAGGATAGAAAGCAGCAATTCAAATGTAATCGTGCCTACCTCCACAGCCCATTTAACAACCTTTCCCTTACAATAAGATTTTTTTCCCATCATTATCTTTAGTCGTAAAGGCTTCAACTTTGATCTCTAACGGAAAAAATCCTAGCACAAAACAAAGGATAACAAAATAATCATGGCTGAATTGGAACACTAGAAATAGCATAAGAACTAGTATTTGTACTGAACTATACTATTCAGTTATCAATTCTAGTGAACTGAAACATTCAGTTATGTACTAGCATAGTATCGTTGACTGTAAGTGAAAACATTTAGAGTTGGACTAAGTGAAAACATTCAGTTATCAATTCTAGTGAACTGAAACATTCAGTAGCTACAAAAAATTCAGTGATGACTGTACACATTCAGTTATGTATGATTGTATGTGCCCATGCAAAAGATATATTTTCTATGCAAAAGAAAATGTGCAGGACTCGAAGGGAACATAACTGAATGTGCCCACGCAAAAGAACTGAAACATCAATTCTAGGAAAAAGATATATTTTCCAACTGAATCGAATCTAGAAAATGTATGTGCCCACGCAAAGAGGATCGGGAGAGCTTGCTTCCTTTGCCTGCCGGTCGGTGCAGAGATTGTACAATTGGGCATGCAGGACTCGAAGGGGGAAGCAGATGCGAGAGCCCTCACGCTCGCCCACAACTATCGCTCCCTTTTGCTGATTTTGGAACATGGAACTTCTCATGCAAGAGTGAGCATGCGGCTTGAGAGAGCATACCTAGAGCCGTCGACGACTTTAAGCGACGCCGCCATTGGCGCAGCTGCCATTGCACTGGTCTTCATGTCCACTGCAGCACTACTGGACTGCCACCACAGCCCAGTCAATCTTCATGGCCACCTCGCCGTCGCCCCACCCGCCGCCAATCGGCCCGCTGCACGCCTCGCCGTCACCTAGCCGCAGCCAATCGCCCCGGCGCCGCCGCAAATGGCCTCGCTGTCGCCCCACCGCCGCCAATCGCGCCGCCACGCAGCTGGTGAAGGAGGTGCCCAACTGCAGCGAATCGCCCCATCGCCGGCAATCGCGCCGCAACTCTGCTGGTGAAGGAGCCACCGTCGAGTTCTAGGGTTAGCGATTTGGTTTGGGGAAGGGAGTGGGAACGCGACGACCGAAGACGGAAGACGCATCGGGCACGACCAAAATGCGTCGAGGCCTTTTCCTTCACCTGGAAGGGGCAGAACGGGCAATACGGAAATACATATGCCTGATAGTGGGTCCACGACGTTGTCAGGCGTAGAGAGTGGTGTATCTCAAAGATCTGGGAAATTGTAATGGTGCTGGTTAATTTAAGCAAATAGTAGTGGTGTGGTTCAAAAACGCAAAAATTACAATGGCGTGTATTGAATTAATCCTATCATTAACAAAACTCTTTTGAACTTCTCTATAGGGCTGATTTCACGATGGATTTGAGATAGCCGTTAAGAGACTAGCTTCACATTCAGGGCAAGGGTTTAGAGAGTTCAAAAATGAAATCGAGCTCATAGCCAAGCTCCAGCACACAATTCTGGTTAGGCTCTTGGGATGTTGCTCTCATGGTGATGAGAGGTTACTAATCTACGAGTATATGCCAAATAAGAGCTTGGACTTCTACATTTTTGGTAATATACTTCTCAAAATACCATAATACAAGCTGTGTTGCGCTGACAGCTAAAGGCTTTTATCTTATATGTGTATGCTTAGCTGACTTGCAAATGAAATACAAAGAGTTTTACTAGATTAGAATAAACATTTGGCCATAATAGAAGGGATAGTGCAAGGAATTCTGTATGCATAAGAACTCTCGGTTACATGTCATTCATAGAGACCTTAAAGCAAGCAACATACTCCTAGACCATGAAATGAACCCTAAAATTTCAGATTTCGAGCTCGCAAAAATATTTGGCTTAAATGATAATGAAGAAAACACAAAAAGGATAGTTGGGACATAGTAAGCATTCTTACAGATCAGTCCATCCTAGCCTAAAAACCTAATATGTACAAAGCTTGACATCAAAGGGTTTTTTGTATACTTTGTTTCAGTGGTTATATGGCTCCTGAATATGCTTCTGAGGGCCTCTTCTCAATCAAATCCAATGTATTTAGCTTTGGTGTATTGACTCTTGAAATTGTCAGCGGAAAAAAAACTTCAAGTGCCCATCAATATGGAGAGTTCATCAACCTTCTTGGACATGTGAGTTTTTTTAATATTTGAATACCATATTAAAATATTGAAGCTAGCCTTGGTTTTTAACCACCATCTACACCAATATTACTCCTCCACATTGTCCACTATTCCCTTGTTTTACGAGAGCACAAAAGCTTTAGTAATATTCTTTTTTTCTTATGTGTTAATTAACTTTTATTGTTAGTTGTGTGCATCCCTGGTTGATGTGGATGCTAGAAATTTGCATCCTTTATATATAAATTAGCCTTTATGTATTTTAATCATTCTCTTCCAGGCACGGCAGTTGTGGAAAGACGGATTATGGCTTTAGTTGGTAGACACTTCATTAGGTGCTGAGTGCCACACATCACACATGATGAGATGTATTAATATTGCGTTGTTATGTGTGCAAGAGAATGCGGTCGATAGACCCACCATGTCAGAAGTGGTAGCGATGCTGTCTAGTGATAGTATGGCACTCCTTTAACCTAAGCACCCAGCATATTTCCATGTAAGAGTGGGAATTGAAGAATTGTCCTCTATAGTTGAGTCATCTGGTGTCAATGATGTTACAATATCTGCCCTACATGGAAGGTAGTTTTGTGATTTCATTACAGATCATGTTGAGATAACTTTTAGTATTTTGCTCCGTTGGGCTTTATTTTTCTCTAAACTCTGAAATTGTAAATTAGTAATGGTGAGACACTATTTTTGTAGATTGGTTTTTCTAATGCTAGACTGCTGGGATTCAAAGACAAAATCTATCAAACACTATGCTTGCTTCAGGAGTTTAGGTCATGAGCGTTTTATCATTTGGTTCCACAGAGCATAACACCTGTGAAACTTCCATATTTCCATACTTCCATTTGGATAAGCGCATTTGGAAAATTTGTTGGCAAGATTTTTACATGCACATCTCCAGTTTTTAATAGAAAATAATCACAAGAAACATTGTAATCTAATTAGAGAAGATCAGCTTCAGATGACTGGATCCATCCTGACGCTTTTGGATCCCATTGTTGGAGCAGATAATATCTGCACCAACTCATCCGCCTTTAGGCAAGACGCCAGGTGGGAGAGCTCACAAGCAGATTATATATGTTAGCAGTGGCGGATCCAGAAACGGCCTGCGCCCCGGGCTAACTAGTACTCCATAATGCTAGAAATCTTACTAGTCGTAGACTATTAGGTATAACATAGTTCATAGACGACAAATCCCGCTAAATATGGTTTAAGCCTCGAAAGTGCTTTAAAAAAATTTCATCTTCAATCAATGCAAACAAATCCTGCTAAATATCGGATATCATCTTATTATCCATCCAATCATTATTCGTTTTATTTCTTCATTCAGTCTTGATAATATTCATTCATAGCGGAGAAGGCTCTCTCTAGTTCCGGCATTACTTTTTGATGCATCTTTCTTGCCATAGTATCTTTCCATTCTAGCATTCTAACTTACGTACCCTGAGATATGAAATGTTGCAATTGCAAAGTAAAATTCAATGAATAATGGAAAATTTGAAATTCATGCTACGGAGTAGGGATCTGTAATTTTGCTGGTTCTCACCTGCTTGCCTACCGCACTCTCACTGGCTTGCTGCCATGACAGAGTGGGGGCACCGGGGCCAGGGCGGCCGGGGATCTGCTTGCAGGGGTGCCTGGCCGGGTCACCAGGCGGCGGGTGGGGACGCGGCCGGCGGAGGCAGGCGGGCAGCCGCGCTCGCGCGGACGTGCGGTGCGGGGCAGGGGCCGGGACGCCAGACACTGGATGCTGGAGTGGGGGAGCCGGCACAACACAGGAGGAGTAGGAGGATCGAGGGACTGCAGGAGGGCGCAGAGGACTCACACGGACTCGCCCGTCGCGTCGCGTGGTCACCGTCTCCCGCATCGAGTCGCGAGGAGTGGGGAATCGCCGAATAGGCATTGCGCGCGGCCGCCGGCCAGGGCTAGGGTTGAAGGCTGCTGGACTATCCTCACGTCGGGGTGGGCTATTGGGCTAACTGGCCTTTTTATCATGTTTTTGTGAAACTTGCTCCCACAGTTTTTGGGCCTCGCCCCGGGCTGCAGCCCGGGCAGCCCGGGGCCCAAATCCGCCCCTGTATGTTAGGATGCCAGCAAGCTTGCTACTAGGACATAAGCCTTGATACAACAACTGACAAGACACCTCTGAGGCCTGCACCCCCTAAGATTTTATTTGCAGTGCAACGATCAAACAAATAATTTTCCGTTGGCACCAACACCACAACATACAGATAATTGGCTAATAACTAAAAGCTTGAACTGCATGCGTTATCACTCCATTGCTGTCACAAAACTATTCCCAGCGTACCACACTTGTTGGCAGATCAATCGAACTTTCCTGCACTTCATATCCAGAGCTGTCATAAAGATCCAGCAAGCAGAACTCTATGGAAGTGAACCTCAGCAGCTGAATCAATCCTTCACCAACCTGCATCCTAAGAAAAATTGTCAATGTTGTGTTGCCCGGATTCGAGCAACAATCCCCGCAGGCGCAACAACCAAGTAGCCTTGCTTTTCACTCCATGTTTACTGCTCTTGCTCTTGGCACTCAGAACTCCAGCCCTTTTCCCATAAATTAGTTTTCACCGTATGTGGCCAGACCATCGAGCCAACTTCATTAGTAATGTAGAGGAGGCTTGTCCACCAGGGCTAAGGCCTCGTCAGGTCTTCCATTGTTTGATTATTGAGTAGTATTAATAAAGAGATCCTCCTCAGTTTTCTTCCAGTCTCTGCGTTCATATTTCTAGCCTCCTGCGATTGCTCGACCATGACATGGCCCTGCTCCTCGCCCGCAGCTCGCCCATGCCCTGCTCGCCCTGCTGCACGCCTACGCCTGCTCGCCTACCCGCGCCACTCCATGGGGACCGCCTGCGCCTCATGAAACACTTGCAACATGGAGGACTTGCTACAACATTGTGTAGCCACTACAATATATGCAACGTTTAGATAAAACACTTGCAACATAAGTCTAAAACAAGTGAAACATTTTAAAAAATACACCCGCAACATGCTTCTGAAAAAACAATTGAAACATTTAGAACATACACTTACAACATACGTGTATAGTCATTGCAACATGTGCAACATCCCAATCTACTATTACAACATCCAGATGAAACATCTAAAACACTTGAAACATAAGCTTGTAACATGTGCTTTCAGTGCAATGTTACCTTATTGTTGGATGAATGGAGGCTAGTCGTTACGGAGCTCGACGTCGACATAGAGGTCGGCGGCGACGCATGGAGCTTGCCGATGCCCCCAATAGAGTGGCGAGCATTGCGCGACCATGGGCGAGCACCTGCTCGGTGGCCCTGGCAAGCACCTACGCAAAGGCCACATGCAGCAGCCCACCTGGTGAGCACCTACTTGGCGAGCACCCATGGCGACCCCTGCTGGGCAAGCACCCTGAGGAGAGAGTTTTTTTAATAGAAAGGGTGCTGACAGGAGCAAGCGGATGGCCTCGTCCGTATGTCCGGATATCCTCACGATAGCATTATCGTTCACATTTTGGTCTTTTTGTGCCGAGAAATTTTGATATTGAACTCTGAGTTCGCAAGACCCTCAACATTTGAGAGAATTCACAGGCCTTTTGAAATATAACCCTGCAAATGCAAATTGTTTTGATAGGAGGGATTTTGGAGGATTTATCTCTTTTAGTAATTTTATGGGCCTCTTTTCACTGTTCATGACACGAGAAAAGACGTTACTATCCCTCTCTCATTTCCCAAGTCGCTGCTGGAATTCCTCCCTCCCTATCGCGACAGGTCCTCCCCATGGTAGTACCTGCGCATCAGCATGCCGAACCCACCACCGCTGAGGTGTCCGCCGACACCGACGGTGGAGCAGATCCCCGTGGGGAACATGAGCACGCGGCTAGCGGCGGCAATGGCATAGTAGACCTCGCCGAGCGTGGTTCCAATCCGATCGACGCCTTGGCACACGCAGAGTCAACACGGACGTCGTGGAGAGCAGCGAGATTGAGTAGCGCGAAGTGCTCGCGGGGGTCGTGGGAGGCGTAGAATAGGCCCTCATAGTCATGCCCGCCGCTTCGGGTGCAGATGCGGACGCCGTGGCGGCGGACACACCATGCCTGCACGTGGGCGGTAGGACCTGGGCGACGGCGGGCGTCGGAGGCTAGGCGATTTGCTACACTCCAAGGTTGCACGGTCGCGGGCGAGCCCCGACTCGAACTAGTTGCGATAGGGACGGAGGAATTGCAGCAGCGACTTGTGAAATGAGAGAGGGGTAGTATTGTTGTTTCGCGTGTCCTAAACAGTGAAAATAGGTTCATCAAATTACTAAAAGAGATAAATCCTCCAAAATCTCTCGTATCAAAACAATTCACGTGCGCAGGATTATAGATTATATTTCAAAAGGGTTGCGAATTCGATGTCAAATGTTGAGGGGCTTGGTAGTATTAGCGTCCAACCCCTGGCTGCTGCACGCTCGCACCAGACGGAGACCGCCCGTGCCGCTTCCAGCATCCACAGCCGCGCAAAACTCCATCCTTCCGCTTCCCACAAGCATGCACGACGCCCCAATCGCTGCAGCAGGCGGTTGTGGCAGATGAGTCACATTGCAACATGTATAACACCTGATCTAGATGAAACTTTTGGAACATGTGTCAGAAGAAAGATGAAACACTTGAAATATGCATCCGAAACACTTGCGAAAACATCTAAAATATTTGAAAAGACATTGCAACACATATGCAATATCCTAACAAAAACACTTGCAAACATACGTGTGAAACATACACAACATCCAAATAAGAACACTTGCAACATATCTTTGAAACATCTGCAACAATCGATTCTGACCGTCAGGGTGGGAACTGGCGGCGTGCAAGCATCACCAGCACCCTCCGCGCTCGTCGGTGCCCCTTGGCTCGGCTGGAGGCGACCTGAGGCACCCGGCACCTGTGCCCAGCTACCATCGGCAGGGGCAGCGGCAGCGATGCATCCTGATAGCGCTAGGTTATAGAGGAGGCCGGGGAAGCACCATGCGAGCTGAGGGAGGAGACGGTAAGGGCATGTACAATAGAGAGACGGCTGCTGTCTCTAAGTTCTTGAAATTTACAACACAGACGGCTAAATAGACAGCTCGTACAACCCATAGACAGCTGCAGTCTATTTGGCTATCCATGAATCGTTTAATGCTTCCATGAAGCCATGATCAATCATGAATATCATTTCTATATACCATTGTGTTGCTAATTGATGCAAAACAAATCTTTCAAAATAAATCATATATTATATATATAATGTAATATAATATATTTCATATATCATAAATAAATTAAATATAACATACGTCTTCTTCCTCATAAATCAAATATGATTGAAAAATTTGTCTAATGTGCCTTGTTCTGGAGCTTTGAGAATAGAATTGCAGTAACTGAAAACATTCAGTTACTCTGAAACATAGAATTGCAGGAGGCAGTAACTGAAAACATTCAGTTACTGAAATATAGAAAACATTCAGTTACTGAAAAATAGAATTGCAGAAAAATAGAACTGCAATTCTCTTTGCAATTCAGTTACTGGCAGCACTTTCCTTATCATCACTTGTACATCTGCATTTTGATGGGGGGCCTAGACCTGTTTTCTTTGCTGTGCGACTGAATGTGCCTTGCTCTGGAGCTTTGAGAATAGATCTGCAGCAGAATAACATTGCATCCAAATCTTCTTTCAGTTCTTATATTTGTATCATCAGGATCATCTGTATCTTGACCTGCACAAGCTTCTTAGATCAAGACAATGAATTAAGATTTGTGAGCAGATAACTGAAAAATAGAATTTCAGTGCATACCTGACCTTGGCCGTGCAGGTAACTGAAAACATTCAGTATTAGTTTCCATGGACGTGCTCACCTGTGAAGCTCACCCGCGATGTGCTTGCCTCGTCTGGATGCGCCCTGCTCCGATGCCGGTGCTGCCACCTCGCCACGGATCGGCTCTGCCCCGCCCTGCCCCGCCCCGGTGCCGACGCCCTGCTCGCTCCGCTCTTCCCCGGTGCCGGCGCCGCCTGCTCGCCGCAGAGCGGCTCTACTCCGCCCCGCCCCGCTCCGGTGCCGGCGCCCTGCTCGCCCCGCCTTGCCCCAGTGCCGACGCCGCCTGCTCGCCGCTCGCCCTCCGCGTGAGGAGGGAGGCACGAAGAAGACGGCTTCGGTGAGGATTTTTGGCGCGATTTTTTCCCCTCGCGCTCGAGTGCGCAGCTGGATCCTCGCGGTGTCGGCTCAAGACGACGGCTCCGTACAACGCGAAGCCAGCCGTCGAGTTCGCCTGGGAGCACGAGCGCTCGCCGTCGTCTCACGACGCGACGGCTCCGCTCTCTCTCCTCATTTACTGTAGCGAACGGGGGGATTTTTACAAAACTGCTGTCTGGAGGCGACGACCAGCACGGCTGTTGTACGTGCCCTAAGATCGGCTTGGGTGGAGTAAGGAAGCAAGGGTGATGCGCGGGGCCCTGCTGCCAGTGGACAGGAGGGAGTGACCTAGAGATGGGATGAGAGAGACGGAGCGGCGAGACAGAGACTATCGAGGTGGACTACGTCCGAACCGACGCCAGTGCACGCCCGCGTCCGTATTTCCGATGAAAATTTCTTGTGTGTGCCTCGTCATCGTAAGGATTTCTCAAGTTCCGTCTCGTTCCGCCGCACCTGTACGAACGGCAACAGCCCCACGGAGGCCGTTCGGTCGTGGACTAGTCGTACGCCATGGCTCCGCGACTCCGCTGCCTCTTCAAGAAACTCGGCTGCCTTGCTGCCTGCGCTCCGCTGTCCGCTCCGCTCTGTACCCCTGCTATGGGACCGCTGGGCCGGGCGCTTCGAGTCCTAGGGGCAAGCCAACGCCGAGCGCGCCCTGCGGAGTCAAGAGCTCAGGGGACCAGGTCGGCGCTTCCAACGGTACCCTCGTTTGTTCTTAAGTTCTTAACCCATCCAGATTCCAGAAGGCCTCTGATGTTTACTTCGCGCAGGTACAGGGAGGTCTCTGAGCGATCAGTAGAATAAGCAGGAATGGTTGGCCATTGAATTGAAGTGAAAACAAAGAACCCCAACCCGAGGGATCGGCCGTTTACTCTGTTGTTCCATAGAGGATAGACCATAGGTACCTGTTCTTCATTCAGTTGATTTGGCTAAATTTGACTTTGGAGGACAGTCGCCTCCTCTGGCTCTGGGATTTCTATTTATTGGGAGAAATAGCTCCCCTCTATTTTACCTTAAGCAAGTCTTCACTGAGGAAAAATAACATCCAAAAATCATTAAAACCTGGCCAGCATTGTCAAGTGGTTTCCTTCAGTGTCTTACATTTTTTTATTCAAATGTAAATACAATATATGAACCTGTTTGGCCAGCCCGGTTTAAACCAATATACTCCCAGGCTAAGGATAATATGCTGAAATCTACATGATAAAAACAATTGTGCTCGGGCAAGGTTAATTACTAATTGAACTGAGCTAAAATCTTGCTGAGCTTGATCCCTGCGAGCTAGGTATCCTTTCACCTCTGTAAATGACAAGTGAACCAGAATGCATAACCGTCTTTAATTGTTCATGCATCCCTCTACCTCTGTCTTCTTCTTGGCACTGCCTTTCTTCATTTACACCATCTTTAGTTTCTTCTTGTGGCAAGATTTGTTCTGAGTCACCATTTTCAGGTCCTAGTTTCTTGTTTTTGCAGAAATGGATTATCAAGGCGACCACAAGAGAAGTGGTTGAGGCAACACCAGTAGCGATGATAGGTCCTGCAAAGCTGTCAAAGGTCAGGCTACCTGTACCAGAGATGGTGCCCACATTTTGGCAGTTATTTTGATCTCCTATCCATTTCTTCTCGATTTGAATGATAGTGTCTCCCCCTGTTATGTTGAGGATTGCCTGTGAGATGTCGCCAATTAAGGGCGATCCCTTCTGGAATGCCTAAAAAAGAAGATAAACCCAGGTCAGTTTGTCACCCATCAGTGTGCAAACTGAAATAAAGCTTAATTTGAACTTGGCTATCCTGAAGTAATGAACTTAATAAACACAGTCAAACTTACATATCCAAAACCTGCAGTCTTATATATTGGCCCAACCATGGTGTATCCCTTGCAGTGCTCTGCAAGAAATAGTTTGATGTATGGGATTTCATCTACATGGGCAGCAATACCACCATTCTTGCTTCCCTTGGAAAGTGCATTGTGATAATCTTCAGGGGTCTCATAGGGCTTGATCTTTGATGCATCAAACCCAAGTTCTTCCAAAAGGCCCTTGATGTAGGAACTACGTGGATACCCAACAGATTCTCCAGTTTTTAGGAGTTCATCGACATTTGTTACAGTTGGTTGGAGCTGTTGCACAGTTAGCATGGATGTCAAGCTTGCAGTGTAGCTTGATTTAAGTACCACTAGGAAGAACAGCCATATGACCAATACAATCCGTGAGATCAGGCGTTTCACCATCTCTTCTGCAGAAATTACGTTATGAGTTAATGCTATTTCAAACATCAAAAATGAAAGTTCTAAAAATAAAAATTAATTAATAAAAACTCGAGATTTGGTAATCTTTGCAGACATATGGTGGGAGTTATTCCTTCTTGCTTTTCTAAATTCGTATTCGCCTAGTATCTCTGTATACACGATTTGTAGGCACATTTGAGATGGCTTATGAACTTAGTATGTTAGTGGAGACCTTACATATGATGGTAATCTATTCCTTCTTGCACTTTTAGAATTCCATACTGGTTGGTTAGTTCCCAATACAAGATTTGCCTCCTTGTTTACGCACTTGTGTGCTTAGGACATGGCTTAAAAAGACAGCACATTTAGTGGAAACCATAAAAAATACACATTTCTTTTTCCAAGTTATGGAATTTTGCTGTATGAAAGTAACTTGCCAGGATAAAAAACATATCAACTTGATTGTTATGCTGTACAGGGAAAAAAGTTATTGTGATAAGAACACTCAACTCTCTTCAAACAGTGAAAAATATATCATTGTAGCTAGCTGTCGTGGAATTGGACCATGAACATTCTTGTTGTCTCCTAGAAGCTCCAACAACCATATCACGATGCCTGTGTAGATAAAGAGTATGATGGTTCCAAACCACATGCCTGGTGTCAGTGGCTTCAAAAAAATCCAGGCACTCTTGTTTATGCTTTCCTTGACAGGGACAATCATTGCTATCCCTGATTCAGTGTATGGCAGAGTGAAGTCAACGTACAGACTTCTGTTGTACCTAATTGTTGTGTCTCCAACAGCTATGTCATACTTCTGCCAGAGTGTAAAAGAAAATTGTTTAACCAAGAGTGGGGTTGGATGGGCCGTGTGTTCATTGAAAGGTACTTCAGAAAGAATGAACTGTGTTGATGACATAGTAAAGTTATAAAATGCTTAGATTTTCTTTTCTTCTATTATGGTTCTGTAAACATTTACTAAACTAACATGGCATTTGAATTACTGAAGTAGTTTGTTTAATTTGATGTGACACCATGAGTCGATATGAAATATCAGATCTTGGAAGAGCATTTGTGCGACTTATATACATTTGACTTGAAAAGGTAAACAAGCAAAGTATGTGTTACCTTAAGATAAACCTGGTAGACAAAATCATCATAGCTTGAACTTATATTCTCTGTTCTGTTAAATACTACGTATTCATAAGGAAGTGCATAAGGAAGTCGCTTTATTGCCTCTTCAAATATTTCAATTGCAAGGCCGCTTGCTTTAACCACACCTGTAAGGGAGTCTTTATTGGCATATATGTATTTTGGAAACCTTGCACCTGCGACTATACCAACTTGAAGCTTCTTCCCATTTATTGGAATTTCCCATCCTCTAGGCACCTTTGTTGATTCTCCTGGCCAAATCACGGTATTCAAATTATGTGTGGTGCTCCAATATGTTGTGTTTGTTATCCTTTGGTCTGATCGCTGTGAAATTCCATTTTGTGTGGTCCAAAACCCAATTACTCTATGTGCTTTTCCAACTACATTTATTATCTGAAACATGGAAACTTGAAGCTTCCCATCTGAAAGATCAAAGTAACCACTTAAGCCTTCGAATTTGGTTTGCAAGATCGCCTGTAGGAATGCCGGCCTGTTTCTTGAATTTCCTAAGGTTCCTAAAGTTGTTGAGTCTTTCAGTGCAGGTGGTCTCTGAGATTTTGCTTCAGTAACCTTTACCTTTTCTGCTGCTTGTGCTACTGCCCAGATCGTATCATAGCTCCATAGTCCAAAAACGCTTAATTTCAATGTTGGGTCATTTGGATGGTCATTTCGGGACCTCATATACCATCTCATGGTGAAATTGTCAAGTCTTGCTGATTTAGGAACATAGAATTGAACCCCCAAGGCACCATTCATTGCTTCCACAACTGAAGGATTTAGTGAATCTATGAGATTTGCTAGTCCATCTGTTATGATCCAAACAAACCCCTTGCTCATCATGTCAATTTCTTTTGCTTTTGTGAAGAAGAGGGAGCCCAAGGAGGAGGACATGTGCACAACAAAGACCCTTGTTTGCATTGTCATCAGCTTGTAGAGTTCTTGGGTAATTTGTTCACTTGTTGCTGATTCATCTATTGCACTCCGATAAGGAATATGAGCATCTATTCCTTCAAGGACATTGAAAAGGTCTGGTAGTATACCTCTACCATAATCATTATCTACATAGATAGGCACCACCTCTCTCCATCCATAGGCCTTGATTATGGAGGCGATGCTACTCACTTGTGCAGAGTCACATGCTGTTGCTTGAACAAAATATGGAAGACTCCGGGAAGACAAGGATGTGCTTGTTGCTGTGAATGAGATAATTGGAACTTGATATTTATTTCCAAGAGCTGATACGAACACAGCTTGAGAAGATTTCTGTGGGCCGATGATAGCTTGGACATTGTAGTTCTCCAGCAATTCAAGAACTGTAAAATTGCATATAGAGACAGCTTCAACTTTTTGAGGAACCAAATTTCTTATTATTCATATGCTCTGTACCAGAAGTCCAGAACAGAATCACTTGACATATAGCTCTATTAAAGTAGTATTTGCAAGAGATGGATGGATTATTAAAAATCATTCACTACACGGTTTAGTTGTAACTTATGGCAATGGAACATGAGAAAGGTTGTTCCTGTAAGTTTGCGTTGGCTATCATATCAATAAAGCTACTGTTAAATTCAGTTCAATTATTGCCTAGCTTTGTTTTCTCCGCACTGATGCAGTACTTGCAGCAAAGGAACTATAGGGATTGCAAAAATTTGGTGCCACCAGATGTAAACATATCATGTTTTTCCGTTGCATAAGTGGTTTTCAAGACATGATTGCCACTGCCTTGTAGCTATACTATTTCTGAAAAAACCACACATTGCATGTTTTCTGCATCAAAACTGTTATAAATTCCTTACAGGTGCATGCTAAATTTCAGGTAGAGTGTAGATGATAGTTCATATTCAATAGTTTTTAATTAGTCCTATTGTTGCCACACAGGGAGTTATAGAATTGGAAGTAAAACAACCTTTTTGCCTCTTGACATACGTACTTCTCTGTTTACTCTGTGTAACCTATGTGGTAACAATTTATAAAAAACATAACCATTTAAATGGAACATAACAGATTTATGGTCCTTGAAATGATTTGTTGTGTTCAAAAGGCTGAACTTCCAAAATACAAAGTGTGCAATCTGTACATAATCAAGTAAACACATACTCTATCAACTGTTCCATATCTGACAATGAAACTTACCTGCAGATGCAGCCTGGACATCATCGCTCTTGGAGTCCTTGACGTGGAGGACAAGTCTCGTGGTGTGGTTCGAATGGACAGCATAGAAATCTTCAACAGCAATTGAAATTGTCGTATGTGCTACCTTGCCCACCGTCGTCCCCAAATCAAGTACCACCCCTACATGGAATTCTTCTACTTTGCTTTCTGTAACATTTTGGGCAACTGCAGCGCTGAATGCCAAGAATATGAGCATTGTGATCCTAACTCCTGTCGCCATCTCGTGAACTATGAGGTTTGCCGAAGAATCATTCTGCACTGGTGCACTAGTTATAGATGCATAAGTTGTCATCTCTCGTGTGAGTTAAAAACTGAACTTGAGTAAAGTCTCTGTCAGACTGCTACTAGTACTCTGATCGAAGTTTTCGTTGCGGTTCCTGTCAAGACTTCAACTGTTTGCTCTCCCAGTCCCAGCTGAGGTTTTCCTCATGGTCTCTACTTACTTTTCAAAGCTGAGGCATCATATATGTCTCCTCCATTGGATTGACAAGTGTATGTACAGTATCATACGGGAGTAGTGAGATGAAGACCTGGAAGTTGAAAGCCGAAGTCTTGTGCGGGTTCAAATGCAAGTGAAATTTCCCTGTGAAATTCGTAGTAGTGATGACTAGTGAGACCGGACCTTTTCAGTTGTAGCCGAGCGAGTCTTTTGGCGTTATTGGAACCTTGACCCGGTACAGTATGTATAGAAAGAAATACGGAGTATTTGAAGCGAAGAGCGCGTGCACGTGGCATGTTGTCTTGTCTAAAAGTAAAACGGGTATATATTTGTGTGTATATATGTGTGTGTTTCGAAGGAAATGCTATGTTTGTGTTGAGCCTTGCAACTCTGTATCTATAGCTGTGTCAGAAGGAAATGCTATGATCTTCTGCTGTACCGACCCATCCTCCACCTCTTACAACGACGCGCTGCACAGGATCGACGACTGAGAGATGGCTGCTTTGCTGTAAGGTACATCGCCCGTTCCAAACTTTTGCTACCATGCAGCCACGCACCTTTCTCCATCGGCGCAGCCATATCAATACAGCCACGTCGTGCTGGTGAAATGGTCGCCGCCGCCTCACGGGTGGTACAAGATCAATTTTGATGGCTCTATCTACCATGACGGCTTAGGGCGAGCCAGCATCGGTGGTGACATCCGTGGTGACATCCGTGACAGCGCTGGCCGCGTCGTGCTCGCATTTGCCGAGCCCACGGAGCACTCCATGGTCGGCACATGCGATGGTCCGCGGCATCCGCCTGGCGCTGGGGCTCGGGCTGCAGCAAGTGGTGGTCCCCGGGGTGTGGGTAGGGAGCCTGCCGTCCGTTGTCTTTGATAAGGCCGAAGAAAGATCGGTGTGGAGTGTTGCAGGAGCGTGCGCTGGTCCGATGATGGGAAGGTCGTTTGCCCGGTCACTGGCGGAAGCCTCTCCATGGAAGACGGCCAAGCTAACTAGCTAAGTATCTTCATTAATTTTGATTTCATCTTAGCATATGTGTGTTCTTGCAGATCTAATCTCTAACGAGTAGCGACAACTATGGATTGGACGCCAGCGGCGACAGAGATGGTGACCGCGCACTACTCTGAAGGTACTGTATATTCCAGTGGTGGCTACTACATGCCACATGCTTACAGCTACAGTGTTGGGATAGGTGCTTGATGGCAGCCTGGAGCTTTTGACGGAGGCACCGCTAGCAGCTCTGTAGGTTAGATTGAAAATCTTTATTTTAGAGGTGTGCTAAGGCGTCGCTTTGTCGTCAAGTCGCTCCCCCCGGGACGATACAGCAGACGACTCGCCATAGTTTCGTATGTCGTCCGCGCTACGACCATGGCGTCCAGAAGTCGTTGATTTGGCATCCGATTCGCGCCTAATCGTGCATGGCGGGTGCCATACAGCGGAAATCTTCCGGTCCGAGCTTCGGACCGGAGTACTCTGTTGATGATTCCCGTGCGAAGCCCGTAACAATTCCTGCGCAACGACCGAGGTGTTGGCCCACGGAGCGACAGCGACGTCCGTTCCCAGCACCGCCCCACGTATACGTACGTTTCTTTCCTTCTCTGGATATACTGGTAGTTGGCGTCTTTTTTTTTTTCTTCTTATTTTTTTCTTTAAATCCTACTAGGCTGTTATGTTAGTTTCTCTTTTTTATATCTTATATATTTATTTTTTCCTTTTCCTTTTTTTTTCTTATTTTCTATTCTGTGTTATTTTAGTCAAGTTAATTATTTATTTTTTCATGTACATATTTATTTCTTATTTTCCTATATATTTATCATTTGTTATTTGATATTCATGTTTTATGTGCGTTTTCTCTTATTCGCTATTCTTTTTATTTTTATATTATTATCGCTTTTGCTATAATTATTTATTTTGTTTGTTTTATTTTATTTTTTTATATTTCTTTCTTTTTCCTTTCCTCTTTTCTCTTTATGTTATCTATAGATTTTCTTTTTATTTTCTATTTTACATTACTTAATTATTTTTTATGTTTAATTTTTTATTTTTTGTACTCCATAAGATGCTATATTCATATAGTATATATGTGATGTTCTATGATGTTTTTTAATATTCACGTGGTATATAATGTCATGTTCTGTGATATTTTTTCTGATGTTCATATAGTATATATGTGATGTTTATATTTGTTTATATTCATGTGTTATACATGTGATGTTCTATGATGTTTTTTTATGTTCACGTGGTATAGATGTAATGTTCTATGATGTATTTGTGATGTTAGCGTAGTATACATGTGATGTTCGTGTAGTATATATAGGGATAAAAACGGATCGGGTACGGACGGATATCGCTGATATCACATTTGTTTTTGTATTTTTGCCTGGATTCGGATTCGAATACGGATAGTATCAATCATGCCGGATAGGATACATTTGGTTATCGATATCATAAATATGCGATTTGGGTATTCGGATACGGATACGGTATCGGATGTTGAATATCCGAACTCGGATACGGACAGATCTAAACCCCTCTAAACGGATTCGGTCTCGAATACGGTCGAAAAATATCCGTACCACTTTCATCCCTGTATATAATGATGTTCTATGATGTATTCTGTGATGTTCACGTAGTATACATGTTGTTCTATAATGTTTTTTTGCGATGTTCTATGCTGTATTTAGTGATGTTCTATTAATATACATGTGATGTTCTAGTAGACTTTAGGATGTTTGAATAGTATTCATGTGATGTTCTTTTAATTTTTTTCTCTACTACATGTTTTTATTTTTTTCCTTATGCTTCGCTCTATATTTTATTTATTTATTATTTATGTTATGTACATATTTATTTACTTTTATGTATATTATATTACGAATTTCATAAACCTAAAACTAGAATATTATTCTTCTAAACTGAGAATATTTTTCTTACGAAGACGGAACATTGTTCCGTAAATCTAGAACATCGTCTCTGCTCAATAAAAGAAAAATATTCTATCTTTATAAGATAAATGTTCTTTAATAAAATTTTATCTAAATATATTGTTGTGGGATCTTGTTTTCAAGAACTTATTACAAGAAACTCGATGGTGTAATCGAAATTTAATTTGCATATTTGGTTTAGAAGTTATGACTTTTTTTAAGTTGGTCTAAAGCCACTGCATGCATGCGTGAGTGGAGAGGAGCGAGGTGGGTCCTGCACGATGGACAGCCTATGCCAGACATCCAGCCGCACACGCGACTGTCCTCCAAAATTATTTTCGCGCGCTTTTGCCGGCGCAGGGTATCATCCGAACGTCGGACCCTAGCAGCCCCCGCGCATACAGGGGGTCTGACTCTGGGCGGCGGGAAAACACGGAAGGAAGGGCGGGGAAAAGAGTGGGCGCACGGGAGAAATTGGCATGCGCAAAGAAACGTGCGGGAGAAATAGAGCGCGGAGAGAGGAGCGCGTGGGAGAAGCAGACCTACCAGCGAGCGGGAGAGCAGGGGAAGAACCAGAAGCCACACCTCGCCCGCGCGGACGCGTTCTCCCACGCCGCCGGGAGAAGTCACTGCCGCTAAGCCACGAGGACCAGCCGCCTGCGGGTCGTGGCCGCTGCTCTGGTCCTTTGTCCGTCTGCCGAGCCGCCTCCTCTGGTCCGCTGCTGCTCTCTGGTCCTCCACTGAGCCACCTCCTCTGGTCCGTCGCTGCTCTGGTCCTCCGCCTCTGGTCCGCCAAGCCGCCTCTTGAAGTCTTCTGTCGAGCCGCCTCCTCTGGTCAGCAGGTACTGATTGATTCCTCTGCTTTGTATTTTTCTACTTGCTTGTGGCCTCTTCTTTGGAGCTGGACAGCAGCATGCCAATTTGTTTATATTTGTTTTGCTCAGTGCTTTACTCACTTCTACTTTAGAATATGTTCGCTTGAACTACATTTCAGCCGACGAACAATGTTTTTCTCTCATAACAAATCAGTATAAGCATAAGCCAAATTTCAGCATAAGCTAACAGGTTAGAGCATAAAAGGCTTAATGATTTGGTCTATGTTCAGTACAACCGAAAGATGGCAGTGAGGTTCCAAAAGCAACATGAGAAAGGAGCAGGCATCTTTTGATCCTTTGTGTTTGGAAGACTTTGATCGGAACAATGAATGGGTTGCTGTGGATGCTGAACCAGTCCATAATGGCCGTGGACTTGAAATTACATGGGACCAAGTTGATGAGGCTGTTGGTGCATCCCAAATGTATGGTGGTCACAATTTCCCTAGGGCAGCCCGCGGCGATGCGACTAATATTGATAGAACTTATACTCGGAGACGGTCTGCAGCAGCTACTGTCCCAATTAGAAGGACTGATGAACTGCAAGAGGCTGAAGACATGGAAGATGATGACTCTGATGAAGAATATCTGGTTGATGATATGGAAGTTGATGACTATGGTGAAACAGCCTTCTGAAGATACTCGATGCCAGAGGTTTTCCAACGGTCTGGTCAGCCTGGCTCCAGCAGCTGCTGCAGTCCTCTCGGTCTGCCGTTGTCGTCAATGGATGCCCGGGTCCCTGATTCCAGTGCAAGCATAGCCTTCGGCAAGGAGACGCCTTGTCTCCATACTTATTCCTGCTGGTTGCTGACGTCCTTCAGAGAATGATCGAAGATGATGGTTCAGTCCAACACCCGCTCACAGATGGAGTTTGCCCGACCCCAGGAACGTGAGGGCTCTAAAGCGCATCCTGGACAGCTTTGCTGCGGCCACGGGTCTGCACATAAACTTCCACAAGAGTACAGCTGTGCCCATGCACGTTCCCCCAAGAGTCCGGCCTCGCCTAATCCGTGCACTGGGATGCCAAGAAGCTTCTTTCCCCCAAGTGTATTTGGGTCTGCCTCTGTCCAACACGAAGCTTAACCTTCAGGCGTTTGCACCCCTCATCGCCAAGGTCCGTGATTGGTGATGGAAAATCAACGTCCTTTTGGCATGACAATTGGATCAACGGAAACCCTCTGTCCAGCTCCTTTGCCGCACTCCACAGCCATTGTCTGAACGACGCCCTGTCTGTACACACTGTGATCAGTGACGGCCTTCGTGAACACCTCGTCCCCAGGCTGTCCAAGGCCGCACGCAGCGAGCTGATCGACCTTGAAGAACTGCTGGCCCCGGTCAGACTCACAGCAACAGAAGATGAGCGATGCAGTGTGTTTGAAACAAGAAACAACATACTGAGCAGCGCCCTGATATACAAGGCCTCTACCCACTCTGGTAGCTCGACGCCAGGATTCCAGTTTGTGTGGCGAAACTATGCGCCACCAAAAAGTGAAGTTGTTTGGATGGCTGCTCCTTCAGAGTCGACTCCAGTGCGGCACCAACCTCCAGCGTAAAGGCATCATGACTGATGATTCCTGTGCAATCTGCCTCAGTGCCCCAGAAACTGAAGATCACTTGTTCCGGATGTGCCCATTTGAGCAGCAATTTTGGGCAAGCATTGGTCTGAATGTCAACAACATACCGGAAACCACCTGGCTGTATGACATCATCAGGCCTCGGCGAGCTCATAATAAACTCTTCCCAACGCTGGTCTTGCTTTGCTGTTGGCACTTGTGGAAGCACAGACACAGTGTCGTCCTCCGAGGGGAGCAACCGAGCCAACACCGCCTGCTACAATCATGCAAAGAAGCCTGCAGGCTTTGGAGTCACCGCCTCCCAATTTGACTTGGACAATTCACAGATGATTGGTATACTATGTTCACTATGAATTAGTCTTCGTTCCTTTTCTTGGTTAACCCCTTTTGGTCCCTGGCCCTGTAACCCCTCGTGCACTCTCGGTGCCGTTGCGCCGACCATCACCGGTTTGTTCGAATCGATGCAAACAGACAGATTCATGTCCGGTTCCTCAACTTGGTATCATATTTACTTTTAAAATATTATTTCTGGTTCTCTGAACTTGACAAGAGGTGTCACTCCTCTACTTTCAAAATATCATTTCTAGGTTCCTAAATTTGGCTTTAGGTGTCATCTGAATCCCTAAACTTGGCTTCGGGTGTCATCCAGATCCCAACGGGTCCAAACCCACTATGAATGCTGACGTGACTCGGTCCTACATGTGAGGCCCACATGTCATTTGGTTATATTTTTATTTCTATTTTGGGTACTGTAGCTACGATATCTAGAATATTTTAAAAATTGTATCTTTTTCATACGATCTAAGGTGAAGATGATTTCTATATAAAAATTATAGCTCTCGACGAGATCTATGACTTTCTAGTTTTGAGTTTTTTAATTTTAAGTAGTTAAGATGCTCAAAAAATTTAAATAAATTTTTAGCAGTTTATTAATCACGTATAAGCGCTTGTCACCTTAGAAAAATCATATATTTCTTATATGCTGTCAAATAGAGATACTTACTATATAAAAGTTATAGCTTTTAATGGGATCTATAACTTTCTAGTTTTGAGTTTTTTTAATTTGAGGTCGTTAAGATGCTCAAAATAATTAAACAAACTTTCAGGAATTAATATACTGTTGAAAATTTGTTTAATTTTTTTGAGCATCGTAACGACCTCAAATTAAAATACTCAAAACTAAAAAGTCATAAATCCCATTAAGAGCTACAACTTTTATATAGAAAGTTTCTCCATTTGACAACATATAATAAATATATGATTTTTCCAAAGCGACAAGCGCTTGTACGGGATTAATATACTGCTGAAAATTTATTTAATTTTTTTTAGCATCTTAACGACCTTATATTAAAAAACTCAAAACTAGAAAGTCATAGATCTCGTCTAGAGCTACAATTTTTATATAAAAACCATCTTCATCTAAGATCGTACGAAAAAGATACAATTTTTGAAATATTTAAGGTATTATAGCTACAGTACCTTGAAATAAAAATAAATAGAAATATAACCGACTGACATGTGGGATCCACATGTAGGACCGTGTCACGTCAGCATCTATAGCGGGTTTGGACCCGTTAGGACTTGGATGACACCCGAAACCAAGTTCAAGGACTCAGATGACACCCAAAGCTAAGTTTAAGGACTCAGAAATAGTATTTTGGCCCCGTTCGGTTGTGCTGATAAGCCGACTGAAAAACACTGTTGGCTGATTTATTGTGAGAGAAAAATACTTTTCTGATTGAAAAACCAAGCTAAAAAAGACGGATTATAAGCCGGATAAACAGGACCTTTGAAAGTAGAAAGATGTAGATGACACTTCTGCCAAGTTGAGAGACCGGGCATGGATTTTTCTCCGATGCAAATCTCTGCTTCCAGCTCGCCCTCGGCCTCAGCCGAACCAGGTGCTGTCATTGGTGGTCTGTTCCTAACTTGTCCACGACCACGGCCGGCCCCAATGCCGGGTAGACCCTCACCCTCCTCGTGGCCTCCTCTCCTCCCTCCATCACAGGATTCGCACCAGCATCTTTGGCCTGCAGGCTGCAGCTCGCCAGCCGGTGAGGCATGCGCCGTGCGCATGCAGCGGTGGGAGGCAAGAGGCGGGTGGGGGCGCGGCCGTGCGAGGGCAAGGAGCCGCGTGGCGACGACAACGGGCGCGTGGCGCCGCGGTAGCTGGAGGCCGGCGGCGAGTCCTCGTCTCCTTGGCTGGCTAGGAATTCAACGATTCATGATTGGGATTTGGGGATCCACTAGTTGGGCTAGGTATGGGGCTATGGGCCTCTCACCTCTGCTGGGCTTAAAAAAGCAAAGAAAAGGCCCATTTTTCCTCCAGGTTCCAGCGCCGCAGTGTTGCCTTGCCTGCTCGTGCTCGCTGCTCACCGGCTCGCCGCTGTGCTCCTCGCTGCCGGTGTTAGGAAAGAAGGGGTCCAGGGGTATGGGGCAAGCTCGCTGGTAGCTGGGGCGGCTGCCCCACCCCGCCCTAGGGTGGCTCCGCCAGTGGAACTGCCCATGGGATCCAGGTATCCACAAATTCATAGAGTCATGACAGGACTATTTGCTTGCACAGAAAAGATACGCAAGAGTTTAGGGGGTGATGTCCTGTGCAGAATTACAAGCTAACAGCCTAACAGGGAATAGCTCATTAGCTTTACTAATAAATATGCACCTGCGTTGCTACGAGATTTTTTTAACCTTAGTTTAAGTTTTGATTTTTTTTATGAGGAGCATTTATGGCTCTGACTACATGTAATTTTTTGATGGATTTTAGTATTTTTTTAATTAATTCTTGTTTTATTTGGCTTTTGGTTTTTAAATTAAGAATTGCTATGATAGTAGAAACTGCTACGGGTTGTTTCTTAAAGAAGCCATGACTGATTGGAGGTAGTAGAAACTGGATGTACAAGAAACAATGAATTTCTAACCGCATGACATGGACCTATTTGTTGTAGGCTTTAGCTGATCTCTTGAAAACAAAGGCTTCTGGAAGAAGGAAGCCTTATGTGATTCCTGTTGGTGGATCAAACTCATTGGGAACTTGGTATTATTCTATACTCAGTGCTAACTGCCAAGGGCAACTCATGGTTGCATATTTCATTTTGGTGTTTATTAAATAAAATCTGAAGTTACCTCAGTGGTTAGTGTCCATGAATGGTGGCCGTTGTCATTTTGTTGTAAATATTTGTTGGCCTTTATGCTACGACAGGATGTGTATAGATTAGATGTTAAATCATGTGATATCGTATCGTATAAGACATAAGACCTATTGGCATAAGACATTTTGATATTGGTGTAGTGCAGTACAGTGGCTTAGCTAGTGGAATGTAGAAATTACCTTGTGTGTAAACATTACATAATTTATTATAAACCTTGAATCAGAGTTTAATAAAACAATAAGAATTCAAGATTACATGCTGTAAAGGGTTGGACTTCAAATAGTCTGGCACATACTGTGTCACCTTTTTAAAAAAATCAGTTTAGAAAGTGCAGCCTGATCTTTCTTACTGTTCAGGGGATATATTGAGGCAATAAGGGAGATCGAGCAGCAAATTCAGCAATGTGCTGGTGTTCAGTTTGATGATATTGTTGTTGCCTGTGGCAGGTATACTTCTTATGGGTAATTTTGTGTGTGCAGTTTTTATTGTGTCATGCCTAGATTCTGAAAGTTCCAAGGCATCACTTTATGGTTGGATAATGTTTAACCATTGCTGGCCTTGCTTTAGGATCCAGATTGACAGCTTAAATACAAAAGTATGATCTACCCTTGTTTGTTGTATTATCTGGCACTGAAGTTTCCAGACTACTATCCTCTTGGTGGATAATGCATTCTCTGTTTGTGACGATCCTGAATACTTCTATGACTATGTCCAAGGCCTGATCGATGGACTTAATTCTGGTTTGGATTCACATGATATAGTTAGCATTGAAAATGTAAGTACACTTTGTAATTTTCATTATTTTTTAGTAAAATCATTTTGGTGTGCTAACTCCAAAAAGTTCATCTGCAGTGCCTTGTTGCAACTTGTTTTACATATATAAACTACATTTCGTAATCAAAATTTTGCTACGGTCAATGAACATTTGACATTCTCTTCAATTTCTCCTTGACAAGCTAAGGGATTAGGCTACGCCATGAACACAGCTGAGGAGCTTAAGTTTGTCAAAGACAGCTGCAGCAATAGGCATTGTCCTTGCTCCAGTCTACAGGTGCAACCTATGTCTGAATCAATGAAGTAGATTTGGCATGCGGTCTATTTTTTTGGTCTTTGCTAATCGTAAACTGTATAAGAATACATGCTTCATTTTATTGCAGTGGGAAGGCGGTTTATTATGAATTGCTAAAAGACATGGTGGCAACCAAGTGGAAAGGGAGAAAAGTTCTGTTTATCCACACAGGTTCTTGGGTTGTATGATAAGGTTGACCGGTTGTCATCTTTGGCAGTTTGGCTGGGAGCTCGCGCAGAATGGATCTTGAAGATTCTGTTCCATGCAAAGATGGCATTGGAAAGATGTTCTGATCAATATGGTCCATTTGCTTCCATGATGGCTCAGTCTTGCATACATTGTATTCATCAGAGTTTTTGCTCTTACATTTGTGCAAGAAAATGCAGAATACATGGTTCACATTGTATAGAGCACTGATGATATCTTTCTGCCATTTGGAAATAAATATTTTTATGTTGAGGTTTGCGTGTCTTTTCTGCCTGCAACCTTGTTTTTGGTTGTATGACCTTCTAATTTGGAAATGGCTTTCTGCTACAAAGACCTGCCTATCAGTAGGTCTTTAGCGCCCTCAGCAAAGCAGCTACCAAGTGCCAACCTGTAGGGTCCCATTATCGCCTGAGTTTCAATTAAGAACCAAAATAACTTGTACAAAAAACCAGCTAGATTTGTTGTCATTCATATTCTTCATAAACCTGTGAAGTAATCATTGATCTTTAGTAAGGGAAGCCTTGTCGTGCGCATAGATAAAAGCACACTCACCATTGGCACATTCAAATAGTCTGTAGACATTTTCTTACATAATTTCACAAAGAAAAGCATAAATATAGATAAGATTCAATAGAGGGAAATTCACAGATATCACAACTTGACAACATATGTCAAGTAATAACACTGAAGTTAATTACCAGAGCTAACACATCATCCTCACAAACGGCATCAACCCTTATACACTAAATAAATGATCCTTGCACTACAAAAGTTCCACCTTTAAGCAGAAAAAAGATCAGGCACTCAACCCAGTTGGTCCGCGCACCACTGTAACCGGGCATGTTGCATTCTTGACTACATAGTTGCTGACACTTCCAAGGAGAGCCCTGCACAGAGATCCAATGGAATGTAAAATGAGGGAGCTATGTTAGCCAAAGACTAAGCGCTTGCAGTTTGACAGAGGAGAGGTTTGATGTTTCAGTGGCCCTAAGCCCCTGCAACCAAGCACAAAGGAGTCCACCTTGAGATCATCTACTGCCTCAGAGAGTTTCTCCCTTGCATTGCATTGCCCCAGTAAATCTTTGCTAGTACTTCCACCTGATCAAGCCAACATAGAAGCAACATTTTACTAAATAGTATATTTGGATACAAATATTATTTTTTGTTGCCTCCAAAATAAAAATACTTATGTAGACTAGGTAAATGCCCGTGCGTTGCGACAGGAAAAAATAACATCATGATAATATATGTATAAACGCGTATTGTACTATTACCCGAGAAAAGATATTGCGATCGTGATGTTCGGAATATCAATATTACATAAATCTCCATGAAGGATAGACAATTAAAATATAACTCAAATAGATCGTTTATGTGTTGTACATAAAGGGTGAAACTAAGAGAAGTAATTTTGTTCTAAGTGTATCCACGGACAAAGCAAGTGCCACACTTTCTTAACAACATCCTAAGAGTATTGACTCAGCAAGCACCAACAGACAAGTAGTCACTTGCAGTTCTCCTAGCTGTGTTGAAAGTGTCCTGCATATAAGCTATCTGTTAATATTTAGAGTTAAAACATTATTGACTATCTTGAGAAAAATATGTATCAACATGAGATATTACCTCTTTTATGGAGTCAGAACCTCCTTATATACGATATTCTTCGTGAATATACCCTTTGCTGGTTTCTTCTTCCCCTTCCCTTTCCCGTTCCTCTTGTTCACGTCCTTCTCAGCAGCCGGCACGACCAAGATTCTAATGTTCGATCTTGCCATGGCTTTTGATAGCGCTACATATAATTGGCTGTGCGAGAACACTAGTTTCAGTAAGTACACCCCGACGTTAGGAATAGTCTACCATTATGCCTTGTTAACGGTCATTGCGAAGCTGAGTAGAGTAGAACTGCTTTTGCTTGAATTGGAAAGGGAATATCTCATCATCAGACAGGCATAAGGGTATGCCAGGCAGAAAAACCCGCTTTCCAGCATGCTGCCCCAACATAATTTATGTGTCTATGGTATTTTTTTGAAATCCCCATATGATAAGCCTGCCGTTCGCAGGGTTAATGTTCCTAAGCAATATGACTGGGCAATCTTCAACTTTAACACATGTGATGGTAGACCATTGGATGTCAAAGTTTTAAGGAATTCCTAAGGATAATAGTTGTGCGGATCATCTATTGCACAGTCAAAGCTATGGTATACCATCTCATCCCCTTGGAAGCAACCTATCTTCTTCATGTTAATCATATCAACCCAGTTGTTCCGCGTAGATAATATCGTTCGTGAGATGATGTAGTCTTTGTTTGACATATTTGCATTTAGCCTAGCGAATATGCAATCAATTAGCATATTAAGATCACTATCATTCCCGATGTGCGGTATGCATATATCATGAGGAAGACATATTTCATCATCACCATTCGCCTCCTCATAACCTCCACCGATGCGAGCAGGGGTTAGAGGGTGGATTCTCCGAATATTCCCCAAAAACCGCCCTTGGAGTGCTATATAAGGAGAGGAGAGACTCGCCATTCAGGAGACAACACATAAGAGACAAGAAGAGCCCCATTCCTATTTTAGCTCTTTAGCTAGTATTAGTGTAGGGAGTGAGTGAGGAGAAGTTAGAGGAGTGCTGGAGTTGTCGGCTCTCACTATGCTTGTACCTTGACGGATCTCTTGCTGCTTGGAGGACAGAGTTCTGTGTCCTTCTACGGTGGTGAGTTCTCAAAGTAAAGTTAGTTTCGTTTACTATTTGCTTGCGGGTTCGTTGTTCGCTCTAGTAACAAATGCTCTAGTAGAGGACTTTTTATAAACATGGAAGTTCCTGGTCGACGCTAGAGTAGTAATCGGTAGTGTAGATTTGGTGTTTAAGCTATAGGTTACCTTCGTTTGCCTCATTCCCCATTGTTGAGGGGTAGGCGGCAGGTGGTGACAATCATGTCTGTCTCTTACAATCCCCACATTCGGGTTCGGCGTAGAGCTGTTGGCCGGCATCACTTGGCAGACTAGGTGCGATCTGGTGCCCAAAGCAAGCCTGTAGTGATCGAGCTATCTTATCCTAAGATCTCTATCCTGAGAAAACCTCACTAATTGAGCCACTCTCTCTTGTCATCTTGGGTGAGCTAGCTAAGAGACTTGTACACTTCCATTCTTTGTGAAAATACGATACCTTGAATACTTCCAAGTGAAGTGTTACAACGGTATATCCGTGTGCTTGCGGATTTATTCATGAATGTTAAGAAATACCAGCAGGAGCTTAGCTAAGATGAGAAGATCATATTGCTCTGGGCATGTGATCTTGTACTTTCTCTCCATGATTAGCAAAAAATGTGCATGTGGTAGACCCCTCTTCTAGAACTCCACAATATACATGCGCACGGACCTTTCCAAGGATAACCTTTTTCAATAACCTATCCTTAAGCTTTTCTAGTTTTGCTCTAAAGACCCGGTCAATGAGATCTGGATAATCCTGGGCCAGGGTACAATTCACGCCTGATCTCATCCTAGTTCGGATTACATGTCATTGTGAGGAAGATGTCCGATTTACCAAACCTCTGTACAAGAGCCATGGTGTCCATGTACCGACGCCTCATGTCACTGTACGCTTTCCATTACCATATGCTTTTTGATCCAACAGCGTACGCTTTCCAACAGCTTTTGCTCTACCATCACTTGCATGCAGGCTATCAACCAATCCTTGGTAGAGGCCGGCCCTAATATTATCTTGATGTTTGAGTATATAATCCAATCGAGAACTCTCGATCTTAATGTATGTGTCAACCACAAACTGCTGGAACATATGCTTGCTTATGGGATTAAATATTCCTGGCCGCATCTGAAATTTGTAGCAGCGGTAGTAGTCACGCATAGACATGCATAGTCTACTAGGGGAGTTTACATAAAACTGACCATGAATTAGAGTTGTTTGTAGAATAACCATTGAGGTATATGCGAAGTATATTAAATAAATAGGAAAAACAACAAACCTATTTCTTCTTCTGAACCACTACGAGCCTTCTGAAGGACACGGTATGCGATGACTACCTCCACACTTCTTCTTTTTTCAGAATATCCATATGCCACCCAAGCTCATCCCTAGGGAAGAAGAGGGTATGAAAGAGCATCATACATCCATGATATAAGTGGATGCCATGTATGCTTATGTCTTTCCCATGCAGGATAACACTATTCTAGAACTGACCAAGGAGTTCGCTTCCCTTGATCCAAATAGTAGCCACCTCTAAAGCCAATGGCACGTTGTATGTTCTCTGGTCCAGCCTCTGGTCAAGATTCAATGTGACATGATAGTCCTCAATGTGTTTAGCCTGGCCACACTCCTAAGATGTTGAGTATGGGTTGTCACGAAGGATGGCCACTAGCCTCTCAATAACTTCCTTGTCTTTTTGGCAGTGCTCTTCATGACACTGTCGATAGCGGTGCTCAAGGCTTGGATCATATCATCATAGAAGTAAAGCTTAAGATGTCTTGGCTCCTTACCATCTTCTCTCCCAAATGACCTTATATTGTGACAGATCTGGCCATGTGCATGAATGGTGTATATGCCACTATTTCTCTTGCTTGCGGTAGTGCTATCTAGGCGACAATATAGAGAAGTGAAAGAGAAATGGCCATTAAAAAACCAAATGTTGTTACGAAAGTGTCTAGCATCAGCGTCAACACTTGACTAAATCCTTATCAACTTGTTAGGTATGTCTCATGCATTGGGCTCGACCTTTCCATCACAGGAACAGAACCCAGGTGGTTCATGTTCAAACTTCTTCGCACCATAATGAGGACAATCTACCACATGCTTTAGCATATGAGTATCTGTAGGCATGTTACTATGCACCTTTTGTATCGGTCAGGTACTTGAGGGACAAAAACCATGTCTTCCTCAAGGTCATGGTTTTGGACATCATCATCATCATCTTCCTCATCTGAAATGACATTTAAGCCACGATAGTTTAGGTAAAGAAGTGGAAGATTTTATTATTATTTGACATTTCCCACAAATACCTTGCCCAGCAAACATGTATCCCTCATCCTCTTCCTCATCATCTTCAAATATATCTCCCTCATTAAGTCATCATCATTTATGACCATCAATCAAAGATATGTGAGTTAGTACGACTCTGGGTAAAAATAAATAAAGGGTTTCAAATAGTCTATAGAATGTTAGAAAATGGTGCAAATTACCACTATTAGCGAATAATGGTTTCGTCGATGTGGTTGCTGCAGGCTGAATGTTGGGTCCTATCCTTTCTATTAACCATAGAACAACCAGGTTGGGTTGGGTATAATGGTATATAGGTCAACTAAATAGGATAATGAGGTCTTAGTAATTACCGTTGTTGGTCACGACTGATTGAGGAAAAGGTATGTTAATGTCCACTCGATCTTCAACCATGCTATCACCATCATCATTAGATACGCTCGTATCCAAACCGATGTGACGTTGAAACATCATATTATGATGGGTTAACAACGCATGTCTTTGTCTAGATAGAACATGTGATCTATGTGTCATATGACCAGGTATTATATTACCACATCCGTTGTCATCGGCCTCCTCATCATATATAGGAATGTGAACATGTGTTGCACTGGACTCTGGGATAACCCAGTCACTGGGGTTCACCATGGATCCATGAGGCCCAGATGCATCCATAGTGGGCCACACAACCACAGGAATATATAACGGGTTCTCCATGGTGATAGATTGCGGTGTAGGGTGTGCTTTCTCACCTCTTTGAATTTTTGGAGAGATAATTTCATTGCCTCCTTACTCTTAGGTTTAGTATGTGCAACCTTTGGCATTCACGCCTTGCTTCCCTCTAGCCAGGTGTCATATTTTTGTACCTCTCACTATAGTAGTTACTTTTTGACATACTCTACACATATTTTTATGAGAACTGGGAGTAGGGGTATCAGTGAAATCAATTGTGCTCTCCTTCTCTATAGTCTCCATTTCTGGTTCATCTATCAATGTAATCATATAAACAAAATCATTAGCTTTATTAAGTTTTGCACCATTATAATTTCATGACCTAAACTATTTCAAAAAGTTTAATTACATGGTAACCGAGTCGACTAGTTCTCATCAACAATATTTTAGATCAGATAGGAATCATTCCTATGGAGACAATCATCCATTTCTACTTGATCCACGTTTTCCTTATTTGATGCAGCGTAATCATCTACAACATATTTGCACATTTTTCATATATATAAAAGAAAAAGACATGCTAATTAATCCCTACATGGCAATCTCAAAATGTTATGATGCGCTACAATTGGTAGCTTCAAATCCATGTAGCTTTTTTCTTTGATGATAGGATTCACGTTGCCTCTTATTAATTGTATTCTTCTATTCCTGAGATATTGTATGCCATCAGGCTCTATCCCTTTCCCTCTTATGTTCTTTACACTACTACAGGTTGATATACCACTGTCATCACTTTCACTACCGTAGCAATAGAAGCGACAGTGTGATCCTTCCACCGTCAGTTGGACCGATAGCGGGGCCTCCTAAGGAAGGAAACCGACAGTTAAGACTTCTATGACCGATGGGTTAACGATAGATGCGGCAGTGGTATTGGGGTTGCATTTTCTCTGTCGCTTGAAAAGCCAGGACGACTAGGATACGCGTTTTGGCCAATGGCCCTAAACTAGCGTTTGGTCAATCGGCGGTAAATTCAGTGTGTGTTGAATGCCATCAACTTCCAAGGCCGTCAAATCACCATTACTTTCGCTGCCTGAAGCCGAAGAACCATACCCACTGCTCTACATATTCTTCAAGCCTGGTGCCCTCTGAAACCACCTCTCTTCTTCATCCATCATCCCCTTCTCTTCCAATCTACAAAGAAAATGTCGGACAGCCCCATCAAGTTTCCAAGTAGCCCATCGTCCAGCGAGGATGACTTTCCAGCCCACCAGTCCTCCGAGGAGCACATATCCTCCGATGACCGGAGGTATTCTGATTATAGTTCTCCATGGAGCTCCAAGAAGGAGGACCTGAAGGAGGAGGACGAGGACAAGGAGGAGGAGGAGGATGCCGCCGCCGCTGCCGATGATGACTCCGACTCCGACTTTGACTCGCCTCCTCCCAAGCGAGCGAGGCGACCATGATCCTCTCTGTGAGAGGATCATATTTAGGTTAAGTAGTTTATAGTTAGTATAAGTAGTTTTAATAGTTTAGGTTAGTTATTATGTTTTCGGATGAGCACAATCATATACTTGTCCAAATTGTATCTATCTGTATATGCCATGAATCAATGAAAAAAAGTTCTTTCAAATATTATGTTTCCTACTGCTGTTCTTGCTACCTATCTTTGATCCTTGCTATTCCCAGTCTACACTCCCTCTGATTCTTTCCCAAATTGTATCACAAACTCTTGTACTTGAGATTGATAGTCTAGGTTCGTAACATACTAGTACTTCAATTCCAAAATGCTAGTGCACGAATTTGATCTATTGACTTTTATTAGGTCCTGATATAGATACTGCTACACGGCGAATGTTTTTTTTCTTTTTTTTGTATATATATATGAATGAAAAGAAAAACTATCATGTATAATTTTGGTTGTTTCCAGAAGAATCTAATAGTAGTTTAATTGCTGACAATTGCCGTATTATAGCGTTGGATCAGCATGGCAATGGTTGGCTTAATACAGATACTATTTATCTTATCCCATGCCGTCCATTCTTGCTGCCGATCCATCTGGACGGTCTGTTTGGAAAAAAACCTAGAACTTCCTGGGCCGTTCCCCAACTCCCTTGGCCCTGTCGATGCATTGGTGGCGGTTGGACCCACTAAAAAACCCCAATATGAAGCCATTAGTTCTCCCCACCTATTGCTTCATATTCATTCTCCCCATCCGTTACTTCATCTTCATTCTCCCCACTCACCTGTGCTTGACCTGCCTCGAGCACCTTGCATTATCGTCATGGACAACGCCCCGTGAAGGTTAGATGGATTCGGTCACCCCGTTGTTTGCATTTGGTTTCAATTAGTTTTGGGTTCGGTATCATTTTTGTTCATATTAGGAATTTCTTCATTGCAGCAGATGTTTTACTTCGGAAGAAGCCATTACAATGCGAGAAACCTTGCCTTTTGGTGGCTAGGGGTGGCACCAGGACCCCAGATGATGTTGTTTGCTACTTAGGGATAGAACATTCACCTAGACCGACTGTTGATTGTTGAAGCCGTTGTTTGTCACCTTCTTGGACCATAAAATTTGACAAAAATCGTTGAAGACCCTGTTTGTGGAGAGATTTTTGTGATTTGCAAGACTAGACAAGAAGTAGACATACTTTATAGATACAATGTGTCCATGGACGAAGATGCTGTCATCTTCGCTACGGTTCACTACCTCTAGCTTCCGGGACCGCATCAACCAATTGAGTACCTTAGCAACTGCCTACCTACCTAACATTAAGTCTTAGAATTTGTGAAACTTTTATGTTAATGAAGTTTATATGTACTAATCAAGCCTCTAGATTAGTATGTATGAGTATTGCATAATCGTTGAACTATTACTTCGGTTGAACTGTTAATTGAATCAATTGGTCTTGATTGTGGTCCACGTGTACACCTCTATGTAAGCATAATGGATCCAAAACAGGTCTTCTTCTATAGGTGGATAGTACCCTGAATCGCCGGTGACACAACATTTCATCTTAGTGGGAGTGCAAGGGTTTTCTAGGATGTTTTGGCGCCTTGGCGGGAGGCAAAAGCTTTGACAAAAGACCTGGGCCAACCTCTTCACTTAGATTGTGCAACACTTTGAACCCTGATTGCTCCATGGCTGCATCTAGCTCCAACTCCTCCTAGTGATCGGCACCATCCCAAGGCGCCGTCACGAGAAGAACACCGGCTTCCAACGGAGGAGGCTACAACAGGAGGGGCCACCCATCTTGTGCCATGTCGAGAACCACCCCTACGCGTACCAGCCACCACTTTTGTGTCGCTGCAGCTTGAAGACGCCTCAGTGGATTTCATGGAGTGATGGAAACCCAGGTCGGTACCACAGATGCTGTAGGGCAAATCATGTAACTCAATTTCTTTCTTGTTCATTCTGTTTTGGCAATGCAAATGCTGAAATCCCGTTGTACTTATGGTAATTTGATGTTTTTGTAGCCCGACTTAGATTGCGGGTTCTATGAGTGGTACGATCCCTCATATGGAAAATATCTGAGGACTTTGATTTTGGATTTACATAACAAGATTTGGGAGCTGAAGGCGGAGGCCAATGTTAGAACAAATGAAGAACATATGTAGGAGAAGAAAGAGATTATGCCACAGATTGAAGAAATGGCCAGGGTTCCAACGAAGATGATGGAAGATTTCATACCTTTGAGAAAGAAATGTGTTTCCTGTTCTTCTTTCACCTATTTTGTACTTACCTTAGTACTTGACATGTTCATTGGCAAGTTGTTTAGTTCACCGCAGTAGATTCAAGTATTAATTTATGTATCATACTGAAATTTGTCACTTTTGTACAACTATTGTTGAACTAAATGCAAGGTGATTAACAAGGATTTCAATTTTTTGAACTATAAATGCTAGTTGATCCAAGTACCAATTGATGTGTCAGACTAAAATCTGTCACTTTTGTACACCTATTGCTGATCTAAATGCAAGGTGATTAACTAGATGTTCAATTTATTGAACTGTAAATGCTAGTACATCCATGTATCAATTGATGTGTTGGAGGCATCATACTTCTCTGGACACTGAGGCTTGGTACAGGGGCAACCAATTTATTAAACTGTATATACTCTCTACTACGATCCTACCACACTTCCTCCCATCCATTCCCCACTCTACTCCCTTGTTTGCTCTGCTTCACCCTGTTAGCGTCGGACGAAAGGCAACCTCTCTCATGCTCACTGCTCCTTCACCTCCAACCTCGTCAGCGCACAAATCTTCAGCGCTCCGTCCCTGCTTCTCTGCTCCATGCGAATCTAAGGTAACTGCACTAGATCTGCTCCTTCATTGGATTCTATATTCCTTTGTATTGCTCTCTCGTGCTCTCTACTCCTTTACCTCCAACTTAGCTATAGTAATTTTCTTGGATCTGTAGATGGAAATGCATCTTCTTGTTTTGGAGTTTGTGGCCTTTTATCTTCGTGGAGTACAGCTTGTGAGCCTTATTTTCTTCAGTATTGGTTCACTGAATCAGTGCTTTGTGAACAAAGTCGATGAGCTAAATGAAAGTGTATAAATGGATGTGAACTGGTTGTAGTGGTCAAGGTTTGGGATGACATGGAGATTGACAATGATCCCGTGGAGGTCGGCAATGATCTGTAGGATCTTATGGAGATTCACAACAATCCCATGGAGATCGACTAGGATCTGTATGGAGAATGATTAATTATACAACCAATGATGATATGAAGAGCTTTTAACTTTTGCATAGTATTGGCATAATTAGTATCTGCATTTTAGCTTTCGACATGCTTGTTAGCTTGGTAGTGTTGACCTACTTATTCGGTATGAATGTATGGAACTCAAGTTGGATTCCTTTCAATCCGAGAGTACTAGCATTGTGCTTTCCTTATGTTTTCTAAGTGCGTAGTTTGACTTTTTTCAATGTAAATCTGTGTGCCTTATTATTCACCATCGAACTCAAGTTAGCTTCCTTTCAATCTGAGTACTGGAATTGTGCTTTTCTTAGTTTTCTAAGTGTGCAATTTCACTTTGTTTCAATGCCAAACGTTAAAATTATGTGCCTTACTGTTCATCACCATATCATACGGACGTCTCCAGGCGGTAATAGGACCCAGCCGCCGGTGATGGTAATGTGCATTCACCGCCACTTAGTTGTAAAATTTCCAATCCTGCATTTGAACTCTCTCGTGCGAAACTGATAAAAGTTCAATTTCTGCGTGCCGTGCCGTAAAAGTTATGTAGAGAGCAAGCAACCCCTATCCCAACATCCCCTCTACCCCCACGCCGCCCCTCTCAGCTCTCTCCCCCCACACACATAGCTTTTCTTGTCCTCATTGTTGCTGTTCGTCATCGCCGCTCCTGCTCATCACCACTGCTCAGCTCTTGCTCCACGCCAGTGCACATTGCCGGCTTGCCTGCACAAATCCACTAGCGAACGAGTTGCTGCTGCCACCAGCATTGCCACTCATACTCACCGCCACCAGATCAAAAGGCAAATGTAATAAGGCCTCACTTGCATCACCGTCCCTTCTCCTCAAAACTCATCTCCTTACTAATGTTCATTGATGCAATTCCACGGCAGGGCAACCTCATCTCTTCAGCTGGTGGTGTCCTTCGAAATGAAGGAGGCCCCAACATGAGGAATACAGTGGACAGCCTCTCAGACGATGTGGTTGCCGACATCTTCCGCTCCTCCCCGCCCGGTCCTTGTGCTGCTGCAAGTGTGTCTGTCGCTCCTAAAAGCGTGTCATCTCTGACTCATATCACCGTAAGAAGCTTTCACAGACTGTCGTCGGCTTCTTCTATGGCAGCTGGTGGAAGGGCAATCACCACTTCACTAGCATCACCGGTGAACGGTCCTCCTTGTCCTTCTTGCCCTTCCTCCTTCAAAAAGTGCTAGTCTCAGATTGTTACAGCGGCCTTATCCTTTGCTGGTGTGCTGAGCCTGATGGATTACGCCGCTATGTTATCTGTAATTTGGTGACCCACAAATGGCATGTACTGCCGCGTAGCATCCATTATGTTGTTCAGGCTCGCTTAGGTTTTGACCCAACGCCTCACTCTTCCATGTGATTGAATTTGTTGAGGTGGAGGGTGCGTCCGTAGGTGTGAAGATCTACTCATCTAAAACTGCAGAATTGATCTTTAAGGAATCTGAATGGGGCGAGGATATTGTTCTACGTTCAAAATCAAGAAGTGTTTTTCTTAATGGTTTTATGCATATGATTGAGTACTGTGTGATAGTTGCTGTGGATATAGAGCGAAAGACATGGAGGACAATTCATAAACCACGTGGTGTTGAAATATCCATCCATCAAGCTCAGGGTCACCTATGTGTGTTGTGCTGATTTTCACAATATGTCTTGGCTTTTAGTGTAGATACTTGAAGACTATGGTATTGATAACTGGAGATTGAAGCATGTTATAGACATGGAGGAACTGTTTAGAAACATGAATACTAAAGTTGGTTCTAAACTTTGTGATACGGAGTACAGAATGATTACAGTTCATCCAGAATGAAATTTCATTTTTCTTATTGGGAGGGATAGAACACTGATTGCATATGACATGGACCGCAGAAAGGTTCATGTCATCCATATCCGTGTCATCCACTTTTGTAGATCAAGAGGGTGTTTCCATATGAACATGCCTTACTATCTTCCTTATATTCCCTAGTTCATGGAGTCATTAACAAAGCAGTAAAGGTGCTTTTGTTGTATTTCGTCGTCACGACAATCTTTGTTCAGGTAGGGAATTATTTTCATTCTATGTATATATAGGCTAATTTTGGCTTGTTAACTAAAGGAATGGTATCTTTAATATTATTAATTTTGCTACTTTGTTGTGGCTGTGGATCAGAGATGAAGAAGAGAGGTTCCATGGTGCATTGGCTACCAATCCAAAGGATGCACTAATTATATTCATTTTGCCTTACAAGCAAGAGTGCCACATAGAAGGAGCGCAACTACGTTGTTTTGTTATGTAAGTCTGTATAGATTAGTACCTTTAGTATGCTCTATGTACCGCTTGTGTTAGGACATCAGTTGAGAAAGATGTTATGCTAGCGTCCATTGTTATTGTAAAAAATACTCTTGTTCGTGAACATGATTTATGGATGTAATGATTATATATCTGCATGCTTTATGTTCATGAAGCTATTAAGGGCCCAGCTGAATTAGTAACTATTGTGAAACCGGATGAAATTCTATCAACGTCAGATATAAGCGCCGTTCATTGTTTTGTTATCAACACCGTCGCCATACGTATGATGCGACAGGGATCAAAAAGTATATCACCACCGAATTGTTTAGTAACCCGACACCGACTAAACGATCATCAAAGGCAGATCATAGTGCAAGGCGATGGTGACCATGATCTTTGTACTGGCGGATCATATGCTGAAGCGATGGTGGTGTTAACCTCTACATAGATGTCTCAGCCGTCGAAGCAACAGCGAACCCACACCGCTAATAGTCGGGTCGAAGTACAAGGCAAGGTGCTGGTGACCACTACACATGCGGTTGATGTGCCCACACGACGGTTTGATAGCCTCGACATAAGCGATAATTTGCCAATGGGCGGTGTTAGTGTACACCGCAGTCGGTCCCAGATGCCGACGGTGAAGGCTAAGACCATTACTATCGATAGCTTATTGCCGAGGCCGAAATTAGACTACGATGGAGATTACGACGTGGTTGTGAAAGGTCTGAGTGTAGTAGTGTTAGCATTAGCTACATTATTTTTGAAATAATATAAGTTTAGCATTTACATAGCACATATAATGTAATAATATTTGATACGATGTTTCATTAACTCACCTTTTGGCGGTGTTAGTCTTTGTCTCCCAATGGAGCATGAGAACAATTATTTTCCATTGTGTGAATCTATAATAGAAATAGCCCCATAGTTCATATAAGTTAAAATAAGAACTTAAAGCACATATTTCAAATCAGTATTGGAATCAAGTGGTTGCGAGCACCACAGTGTGTTTTTTTATCTATATAACTCCATTAAGCAGCTGGATTTATAGAGCTGAGTAATGCAGAATTTAAATACATATGTATTAGTGAGCTGGAAAACTACAATGATCATTTGAAGAAAAAATGAGACAACTTCTATAAGAGTGCTGAACATTTATAAGATTGACAGGATATGTGCTAAATTCCAAGCCTTTTAGGTGTTTGTTTAAGTAATGCAAAGTAAACCAACTGCTAGTAGCCCCATATATGCCAGTGTACCCCCATATATGCCAGTAGCAGCTAGCCTTTTGTTTTAGTTTTTTTTTTCAAAACCTCAGTGAAGTTGTAACATCATCCAAGATAACTCATGATTCTATTTCCTATGTTTAGCACCTTTAATTTAACAAAACAAACTCTTGATGGTTTAGATCTAGTCTGTACGTTTTTTTTCTTCTGGATGTACCTTATGTGTGGTGAATTTCACTTATAATCCCTGAGTGTGTACCTGCAGTAAGAAATAATTAACCTCTAGTCGAGACCCAGGAAGAACAAGTTGAAAACCTAAGCACGGCCTGGTCACTAAAAAATCATGGGCTAGAAGAAACATTCCAATTTGGTCATTTCGCAAGGATGGGGTTTTCTTTGGCATCACTGAATGAGCAGCTATATCAAACTGAAACAATAACCTTCCAGCTTAAACACAAACTAAATTGAAACTGGAGGTATACTCAACAAATTCTAGGCATTTTCTGAAAAATTGAACTATCTGCTATACCAACAAAAATGGGTTTTCATAGCTAAACAGGCTAGCACTAACCTGTAGAGATTCCTTAGGAAATCGAATACTACGAAATTCCTTTGCCTATCCTGTGAACCAAAGGGGCCCTAAGTGTGCATATGATTATGACAGTGAGAAACAACAATAGTAGTTACCATTATATTGGTTTATACAATACAGAATCTTTGCATCTAAAAAGTAGAGGCAAAACCAATCATGTGTATGATTACCTGGGACAGACCATGTTCCAGATGGAAAGCTTCACAACTCTGGTTTCTATATAGTTTTCATCCAGACGATCCAGGAGTTAAATTCTAAGTTAAAAAATAGTGATCTCAGGAGAACGTGAGCTAAATAGATTGATCTTGAGTTGTGACAATTGAACTACAATGAAATGAATCGACCACTTGCAAATGTCAAGAAGACAGTAATTTAACCAACAGTACGTTAGTTGTGCACTAATACATTACAGACTGCGTGTGACTTTCTCCATGCGGGCTCACTGTGAACCATATGAATGCATGTCTGATTTTTTATACGAAGTCTTAGGCAAAACTACTGTAGCTTAGATTATTTCCTATGTGTCCAGTTCAACATAGAAGCTTTTATATATTGGTTTGGATTATATATAATCCCTTCTGGTATTCCTATCTAAATGATTAGAAGTATTGTCGAACCAAGAATTAACTTCTGAAATCACATAATAATAAGATTAACAGGTAACAATTTTCTGCGTCCTTGCATATATTACCGTTACAGGCTCTTGAAAGGATAAGTTAACAACAAATGGAATGATTTAGTTGGTAGTTGCTACACACTTCGGAGCCCTAAAATCATTGAGCCCACTAGCAACCCATCTAATCACACGGGTGCCGTTTGGATAATGGGATATGGGTGTGGGAATGGGAAATGTTGTGAAGGATAAGATCTATCCCATGTTTGGGTAGAGGGACAGGGAAATGAGGCTGCTCTGGGACAGGGAAATGGGCGGCTCATATCCTGGCGATTCTATCCTAGCCTGAGGGGTGGGTTATATCAGGAAATTGGAAGTGCAGCGCTCTCGAACGGATCCCCTTCGCCGCATTCATCGCCTGATGTTGAAATTAGCACGAGCTTCTCCTGGTGGATGAGGACGCGCATAACTGACTGTGTTGTTGATGCCAGCTGCAGAGGAGGAAGCCACCATTCTTGCCCTTGTCGCCTGCTAGCCAAGGAGACGAAGCTGCCCTCGCCGCCGGAGCTTGACCCACCCGCAGAGCCGAAGCTGGAGTCGCCCCCACCGCCACACCTCTCGCACTGCTGGAGCAGGCAAGCAGCAGCCAGAAAAAAAATTAGGTGAGGACCATCCCTAACAGGCGTGCAGACTGTTCGGCTGACATGTGGACCATTGTTTCATTTTAACCGCACGCATGCTAAATCAGATGTCCCATGGTTGACGTGTCAGCTGCACATCTGCACCGTGTTTTGGTGCGGACCATCCATATCAAATTTGTTTCTGCAGCAGCCAGCAGTCGCCCCCATCGCCCTCACGCTGAGCTTCGTCCACCGCGCCAAGAGGAGAAGGTCGCTGAGCTCCGTCTGCGTCACGCCAAGTCCAGGAGGCCACGCCGCATGGAGAAGGTCGCGGAGCTCGTCCACGGGAGGACGCTGAAGCCACCACACAGGCCGCCGGCTCAGGTCGCACTCCCCACGCGAGGTTGACAGAGCAAGGCTTCTTGCTTGATGCTTTGGCAAGCATGATGGTGGAGGCACGTGTCAGGGCTGCTTCTCCTACACTAGGTACTACAGCGCCACCAGCAACGAACTCTGATCCAATTCCTGATGCTGCCTCAAGCCGGCCCAGAAGGGTGACAAGGCCCAACAAGAATGTGTCTGGCCCGCAGTGGGTGGTGTAACACCATAGCGTGGCGTGCGTATGAATACTGATTAAGGTAGGGAAGAGAAGCATGAATTGTAAAGTCCAAATCCTATTCTATACAGAATCCTTCCTCACCCTCTGCGTGTTCCTCCTCTTGCCCCTCTGTTTCTTCTTCCTCCCCGAGCCTCCTCTAACAAATTGGTATCAACTTCTCCCCAATCCTGGACCCTAACGCTTCTCCCCACCACCACTATACCAGACTCACGCACTCTCTAGGTGCCATGGATCCAAATTTCAAGCTCCTCTTCGACGAATTGGTGCAGTTGAATCATCGATTCGACGAGCAGGATGACCTCTGGAGCCGCCGTTTTACCAATCTGGAGCGCAACCTCTCTGAGTGCTCCACCACCATCGATTCCTGCCTCGACCCTCTGGACACGTCGTACTCTTCCACCACCGACGCACTCACACGGTGCCTCATTGTGTTGGAGTCCGCACCTGCGGATCCAGTCGCCACTGCCATGGAGAACCGCATCGTGTCCCTCGAAGCCACCTACGCCAACCGTGACACCGCACCGAGTTTACCTAGCGCCTAACCGAGCTGGAGGCCCTCCGTGTCGCCCACATCAAGGATGAGCGTGACGACTAGGTGGTGACCCTTGAGGCAACGACCGTGGAGCTTGCTTCGTGGCGGCCCGGGGTGGACGGCGTCCTCGGCGACGTCTGGATCGGTTTTTAGAACTTGGAGAAGAACCACGACCGCTAGGTGTTCGACGCAATTCCTCTTGGCCACGGTCTTCTCCCAACTCCCACTACGGCAGCCGCGTAGACTCTGCTCCAATTCCTGATGTCGTCTCAAGCCAGCCCAGAAGGGTGACAAGGCCCAACAAGAATGTGTCTGCCCGCACTAGGTCGTGTGATTTCATAGCGTGGCGTGCGTATGAATACTGAGTGAGGCAAGGAAGAGAGGCATGAATTGTAAAGACCAAATCCTATTCTATACAGAATCCTTCCTCGCCCTCTGCATGTTCTTCCTTCTCCGGCCCCTCTTCTTCTTCTTCCTCCCCAAGCCTCCTCTAACAAATTGGTATCAACTTCCTCTTCTCCCCCAATCCTGGACCCTAACCCTTCTCCCACCACCACTATACCAGACTCTAGCACTCTCTAGGTGCCATGGATCCAAATTTCAAGCTCCTCTTCGATGAATTGGCATAGTTGAATCATCGATTCGACGAGCAGGATGACCGCTGGAGCCGCCATTTTACCGATCTAGAGCACAACCTCTCTGAGCGCTCCACCACCATCGATTCCCGCCTCAACACTCTAGAGGCATCATACTCCTCCACCACCGATGCACTCACACAATGCCCTTGCTGTGTTGGAGTCCGCACATGCCGATCCGGTCGCCACCGCCATGGAGAACCACATCACATCCCTCGAAGCCACCTACATTGACTGAGACGTCACGATGAGTTTACCCAGCGCCTCACCGAGCTAGAGGCCCTCCGGTGGCCCACATCAAGGACGAGCGCGGTGACCAGGTGGCGACCCTTGAGGCAGTGACCGTGGAGCTTGCTTCATGGCAGCCTAGGGTGGACGGCGTCCTCGACGATGTCCAGATCATTGTCCAGAAGTTGGAGAAGAACCACGACCGCCAGGTGTTCGACGCAATTCCACTTGGCCACGATCTTCTCCCAACTCCTACTACGGCAGCCGCGCGTGGACTCTGCTCCAATTCTTGATGCCGCCTCAAGCCAGCCCAGAAGGGTGACAAGGCCCATCAAGAATGTGTCTGCCCACAGTGGGTCGTGTGATATCGTAGCGTAGCGTGCGTATGAATACTAAGTGAGGCAAGGAAGAAAGACATGAATTGTAAAGACTAAATCCTATTCTATACAGAATCCTTCCTCGCCCTTTGTTTGTTCTTCCTTCTCCTGCCCCTCTGCTTCTTCTTCCTCCTCAAGCCTCCTCTAATAGCACGCTTCTTGCTTGCTTCTCGAACGAGCAGGATGGAGGAGAAGAGATGCGTCTGCATCTGCCGATTGGGGAGGAAAGAGCTAAGCAGAGGGAATGAAGATAAAGACATTTTTTTATTTTATGTATTACAAGCTGTGGGTCCCATGGCAAAAACCGTAACCCAAACCCAAATAGCCCAAACATGGGTAAAGGATGAAAGCTAATTATCCCTTTACCTAAACCATATCATCTCATCCATCTCCATCTCCATATCCTACACCTCGATCCATATAACTCTCAAACTCAACCCTCAGACCCTCTCTCGCTCACCCTACCTGACCATGGAACCCCACCCAATCCAATCCGCACCCCACCCAATCCGCGTCTGCTTGGCTGCCAGCATGAGACCCCACTAGATCTGCATCCGCTCACCCGAGCCCGACCCACATCTGCTCACCCATGCAGAGGAGCAGGGGTCGGAGCCACCCCACTAGATCTGCTCGTCGCTCATCGGCTGCTAGCAAAGGAGCAGGCCCGCCGGAGCCACCCGGTCCAGCAGCTGTCGGTGCCATGGTTTGCGGGTTCGCTCACACCCAGCAGCAGTAGGTGCCATCCATCGGTGCTCCCAGTGCGAGGCCGACAAAGCAATGCTTCTTGCTTGCTGCTCTAGCAAGCAGGACGAAGGAGGCACTCTTCTTACTTGTTGCTCGAACGAGCAGGACGAAGGAGAAGAGATGCGTCTGTATCTACCAATTGGGGGGAGGAAAGAGCTGAGCGGAGGGGATGAAGATAACGATGTTTTATTTCTATTACAAACCCAAATAGCCCCTAATCCATCTCATCTTATGCATATTCCATGCCCCACCCGATCCATATAACTTTCTGACCCTCTCGCTTACCCCACCCGATCCAATCCATGCTCGCTCGGCCGCCAGCACCAGACCGCGTCAGCTCACCTGTGCTCGATCCGCGTTCGCTGTTCACACACCCGCGCAGAGGAGCAGGGGCTCCCAATCCGAGCCGTGCCCGCTCGACCACCGCACCAGATCCCACCGCTCATCGCTCGTCGGCTACCAGCAAAGGAGCAGGGCCGCCGGCGCCACCCGATCCAGCAGCTACTGGCGCTACGGTTTGCTTGTTTATGCACACCCAGTAGCAGCAGGTGCTAGCTGTCGACACTCCCAACAGGCACCAGCTACCGAGGGCTGGGCTAGGCTGGCAGCGCGTCACCTTGTTCTCGTCGAATCTAGGTTCCCCGATTTTTTTCCCTTCATTCATTGGTTCAGTCCACTTGTCAATTTGTGTGCTGCGTGGTGCCATCTAGCTCATCCATCTAGTTTAATACAATTTGCTCCCACCTTTCATCGGCAAAATCTACAGATCGATGCTGAGTAACATAAAAAATAGCTATTCTTATACAAAGTTTACAAATCATGAGGTTCCACAACTACATTATTAGTACCATACACTAGCTAAGGAAATAATATGAAACATTAGGAAATAAATACCTAGTGACGATTTGGATCCTAATTTTAGGTTTGTAATTGGAATCAAAACTCTACAAAGGGTTGAAACTAGAAACTTGGAATAAAAAATTAGTAGAGAACTAGATTAACAATTGTTGGAACTTGGGTTCTAGTTAGGGGGCGAGAAGAGAGGAGAGAGCCGGTGCCTAGGATTTGCAAATGAGTGGGATGGAGAGAGACCCCTTGTCCCCATGCTCTTGGCACTATATATAGGCAATAACAATTTACAAGCGGCCCCTTAGTGAGGAAGGATTTCACAAGCTACTACACCAACCCCCTATTGGGCCTCGTCTAGGGGAGGATTGGCCCATATTGTTGTAGTTGGAGACTCTCCACGACATGGCGAGCATGCCCCAAGCCATCTCCCTCTCCAACCCCTCTCAATCACCGTCCCCCATGAGCTTCACATCCCATCCATGGTGATGAGTACAGGCCCGATCTTTCGAGAGGTAGCCGATAAGTTCGATTTGTGGAGATCTCGACGTTGGCGATCCAGCTTCAAATCAGACACGATTCGAACCCTACAACTATTACACCACTGTTCCGTTGGTTATCAACCAAGCACGACTTGATTGACCTCACCAAGAAGGCTTTTCCTGCAAGCGAATCGAAGAGCACAAGCAAGAAGGTAAAAACACGCAATCTAAAATTGCAAATATGATTGATGTGAATATCAATAGAGGGTTCAAGAACTCAGTTCCAAAGTAGTAATCAACATAGTGGAGGAGATTAAGAACAGGGGCCCTAGATCACTGTAAAAGGATTTGTCACCATAGTTACAATGAACGATTCCGTTTCTCAATGTAAAACTAAACTCTAAACAAAACCCAATTGTTTAACAGCAGTGGCGGCTATGTTTATAGTCTAAGACTCGACCTAGGGTTGGGGATGGCCAGGGGTTGGGCGCCCACAACTTGGGCTTAAGGCCCGACATGATACATGGCCAAGTTGGCCCAAATAGGAGACGCAACACCTTGCCATGCTCACATAGAATGGTCCATGGACCTTCTAGAGCTGGGACCAGATCTAAAACGACGGTGTCGTCGTTCCCTTTCCAACGCATCCAAGAACGCCCCATTTCGATGTCGTATGAGAAAGTTATGACCGAAACAGTGACAACGTGTCTGCTGAATCTGAGGGTGACGTGACAGCTGAGTTGGGGATGAATTGCAACTTGGGGAAGACCATAACATCGGTGTGTCCAGCGTGGCGATGTCCTCATCATCCTCCCCTTCTTGAATTGGAGTCGTCCTCGACTCCATCTTGGCGATGTCCTCATCATCCCCTCCTAGAATTGGAGTCGTCCTCGACTTCATCCCATCATCAGCGAACTCCTGCAAAAGGTTAGTGACAGCAGGCAATGCACCAAATATAATAGGTTGACAAAACATAGTATAACATGGTGCATCAGGATTATCACATAACTCAGCAGTAGCAAAAGTTGTAGCAAGAAAAGTACCTCCTTTTAACTTAATCCCATTATTTTTAGCAACGTCAGTTGGAGATTTATTTTTAATCTCATTGGCATGTTTAATAATATCCGTAGGAGACAAAGGTAGCAATGTAATTTTCTTGTCCTTATGTATGATAGTGTATGTATTAGTTCTACCATGGTGTAAAGCATCATTATCAAATTCCCATGGACGACCTAACAAAATGGAACAAGCTTGCATAGGGACAACATCAAAATCAGCAGTATCATGATAGGAGCCTGTGAAAAAGCTAATGCGTGCTAATTTAGTTACCTTAGTCTGACCACTATTATTGAACCATTGAAGTTTATATGGATACGAATGTTGTCGTGTGGTCAAGCCAAGCTTCTCAACCAAATCTGAACTCACCAAGTTATTGCAACTTCCGCTATTAAAGATAGTGAGAACACGACAACCCTGCACAATGAAATACATGTGGAACAAATTGTGGCATTGGATCGTCATATCTTCTTCATGTCCCACACGTGTACTCAACACACGCTACACAAGAAGGCTAGGGTAGGCTGCGACAGTAGCCACGGAGTCAATGATGATGGCCTCCTTGTCTTGATCGCCCTCGGTGGAATCTGCATCAATGTTAGCAGCAAGGGCTAAATCGTCTTCAACATCACTAGCACTTACATATCCATCCTCGGTAGCAATGAAAGCACGACGACTGGGGCAATCCTTCATGACATGTCCCATGCCTTTGCATCGGTGGCAAATGATTTTAGAGCTGGACGAGGAGGAGCTAGTAGAAGCACCCGGAGTGGCACCTTTCTTCTGCACATTAGACAATTTACTTACCCCAGAAGAAAATAGAGGTGTAGATGGCTGTGATGCAACAGGAAGCTTGGGCGTCTCTGGCTCAGAACGCTGCTGAAAATTCCTCCTATTGTTAGACCTGAAAGGCTAGTGTTGTTTGTGGCCCTGTACTTCACGTTCTGCCTTAATAGCAAGATGATACAATTGGGAAAAATTGCGCCATTCTTTGTAATCAAGTATGTTCTGTATATCATGGTTTAAGCCACAAAAAATCTAGCACTAGCATCAGTATCATCTTCATTTATACCACAATGGGCTAAACCAATAAGCAATTCTTGATAGTATGCTTGAACTCCTTTATCACCTTGTTTTAAAGTTTGTAGTTTCAAACGTAAATCACGTTGGTAATAAGGAGGAACAAAATGAGATTTCATACGTTGCTTTAAAGCATTCCAAGTTTGAGGCACAACAGCAGCATTATTAGCATTGCAAAGATCACTCCACCAGAATAAAGCAAAATTAGTAAACTCACTAGTAGCATGTCTAACTCTATGCTAAGCAGGAACATTATGAGAATCAAATTTTTGTTGAACAGTAAGCTCCCAATCAAATAAGCCTCTGGATCAACATTACCAGCAAAAGGAGGGAGGCTAAATTTAATTTTAGCAAAAGGATCATTATTACCATGATTATTACCTCCCATACAGCGACGGTTGAAGTTGAGGCGGTGACGGGCATTACCGTCAGCATCCACATCTTCATCACCAAAATCATTCGCATCTTCATCATCAGCACGATGAGGTGGAGGACGTTGCTCGAGTTGTTCAATGCGGGTGACCAGATTGTTCACATTGCGCGTCAGCTCGGTCATAAGATTGCGTTGTTCAGTCATGAATGTTGTAAGCTCGCCCTTGGATACGCACTCATTGAAGTCCGTCGGAGATCCTGCCATGGTTAGAAGATAGAAAAAGACAACACCAAAGTATTATCCCTATCAACTAAAAGGAAACAAGTGGTGGTGGTGAAAGTGGAATGTAAAATCACGTCTTGCTTGTATTCTTACCAACGCCAAACAGGAGCAAAACCAAAGTGGCGAAGTAATCTGTTGTTGAGCGTGGGTAAAAGTTGCATGATGAACCTGTGCTGACAGAAGAATATATGGAGCTATGGGTAGGCACACAATATGATAGTAAGGATTAGCAATTAACGAATGTAGATTAGCGATTGTTCAATCCGGATCCAAAGTACAAATCATAGGTGCTGGCTAAGACGTGTCGAGACGTAGCGCAATAAGGTGAAAACAAAGGACGATGGAAAGAACTCACAGAACAAGCAAATAGCCCGGATTTTTCCTTTTAAAATTTTCCCTGATTTTTCCAAAAGGCACTAGTAGGAATCAAACTTTTTTTTATTTTTTCACTATTTTTTTATATTTTTCTCTGAACAAGGATAAAAAAGATGCAACCACAAAAATTGGCACCTACAACTGAGGTGGGATGTGGTCTACAGAAATACAGCACGCTCTCTGAAAAGCGTGCAAAAACTTTGACAATTTTTTTTATTTTTCTGATTTTTTTTGGCAATTTTGATGAAACCAAATAGGGCAAAGCCAAGTTTGGGTCGGCTCTAAATGGTGTCAAGAAGTTGCTGTAAAAATTTCAGATTTGTCTGATAAACGAGCGAAAAGCTATACCTGTTTTACAGAAGGTATCTCAAGTTATGTTTTCCGGAAGGCACAACACGACAGCGACAGTTAGGGCAAAGCGCCCCTAAACTCCAACACCGATCACAAGATCGTCCTGGTGACTAACAGCAGTAGGTATTCACCTGATGATGTAAGGAGGGCTACGATGAACAAGGCGGCTAGCGGGGCAAGTCGAGTAATGTGGTGGCTTCGACTTGTTGGTTGGGAATGGTGGATGGGATAGCGGCGGAAAACAAAAATCACAGCAACGGCGATTGAACTACGACCATGAACACAGTCCTAAACCAGCAACAAGACTCGACCACGGACACAAACTCAACAACGCGAATCTGAAACGAAATTGCAAAGGCACAAAGGGTGATAGGACAGCGGAAATTGAAATATTTTTGGGCTTTTTATGGACTCTAGGTAATGAACAAATATGAATCTAAGGCAAACGAGATTATACCTCGCGGTAAACTTGAAATATCCGATACCACTTGATGAGTACAGGTGTAACACCCAAATTTTGAGATAACAAAAATTGGAATAATGTAGATAATAAATAATGGCCAATTTAGAATAATAGTAAAATAAATTTTGTGTTGCATTCATGCTGTTGCATATATTTTTATTGTGTGGTGTGGATTTGTTTTATTTTATTTTATTTTGGATTAGAATGTATTTTAAATATTTTTGAAAGCAAGTAAATGAAAAAAAAGTAGAAGCTTACCTGTTTACCTGATAGGCCGATCCAGCAAAACACCGCAGCCCATCTCGGGATTCATGGGCCGGCTCGGCTCAGCGGCCCAAGTCGGCCAGGGGCAGCAGCCGCGCGGCCCAAGCCGGTCGAGCCCGCAGCGGCCACGTTTTTCCTTCTTGTGTCGCTGATCAACCGGGCCCTCATGTCAGTGCTCTCTTCCTCCTCCGGTTCGTGGCCGAGACGGATTCTAACACGGTGGATTTCGATTTCCTTAGTTGCAATGACTTGTACCGCAAGTCGTTTATCCCTATAAGATCGTGAAGACCCCCGCGTTCCGTTTTTCTTTTCACGCGCTGCTCTAGGTATAGATTCGTGGTCGGGGGTGGTTTTGGATCTCGTCGGGTTGAAGACCGGGCCGCCGCGGTTGAGCTTCACGGTAGCCGTCTCTTTGCTATCAAAAGGATTTCCGGTGCTATTGTCTCGAGGTGAAGTGTTCGTGGAAGCCTTCTTTTTCTTCCTTTTGTTCTAAGAGCTCATACTTTGACGTCGGGATTCACAGGGGGGGGGGAATTTCCGCCTATTCTAGTCAAGCATCACCGACGATTTCTTTCGGCCTAAGAAAAGACCCTAGGTGAGTTCGTGATGTTCCCCGCTTCCTTCTGGTGTTTTTCCTTTGGTCGGGGATGGCCGGAAACTTGTTTTCGAGGAACTCCGGCGAGGTACATGGCGGCGGCTATGGAGGTCACCAGCCGAGTGAACAGCGGCGTGGCCGGTGACATCGGAGACGATCGTGAGCCGTTAGATTTGAAATCAACGCACGAGATTAGAACTTACCCTTTCGATGGCAATCTTGTTAAAGAGCCCCTGCGTTTTCTAGTAATCAACCCGCGATCCCAAGGCGTAAAACTGAAATTCCGTTTTTGTATTTTGAAAGCGTATTTCATCCGGTTAAATCAAAAATACGTTTTCAGCAATTTACAGTTTTGCCACTAGAATTGTTTTAGTCATAAAATCTTCGTTTTAACTCCGATTTGATCCATTCAAATTGCGTAAGGTTCGTATTTGCGAACTCTACATGTTAGTGTAGTTTTACAGTTAGTTTTGATAGTTTATTTTTCGAGTTTATAATTAAGTATTTATTTACCTATAGGAAATCTTAGAAAATTCATAACTTTCACGTTTTAACTCCGATTTTGGTGATCTTTGCGTCTGTGTGATCGTAGAAACGTGTAGAAGAGTTTTATAAACTTTTATTACTGTTTTGTTACTGTTGGTGTACTGTTCTAATTATATCTATTTGTTTGCTTCGTGTATGTTTGATTGGATGCATGTATGTTGTTGATTGATGATCGAGTATAGAAGGTGAGCAGTATTTGGACGATTCGGAGTATTACTTTGAGCCAAGTCAGCAGTATTATTTGGAGAGCTTTGATCAAGGCAAGTATAACACAGGACTATCCTTGTTACCTATTCATTGAATTATTATACATATGCATGTGCTTACCTTGACAACCTTAGAGATTATAACTTAGTGATTGTTATCTTGATTCCTTGTCAACCTTGGGAATGCATATGGGTAGCTATGGCTAGTGCTTAAACTAAGAACAATGATCTTGCAATATGATTAATGGATCAAGCAATCAATCTTTAAGATGGATTAATTTTTGTTAAAAGGGGGCTAGAGCCTGTGTGTTATTTTTGGTGCTCTAGTTACTCTCCGTAAGGACTTATCTGTACGTGATCATCCGGGATAGACAGTACAGCTGTGAGGGCTATATGGCTCTGGCTTTAGTTGTTCAAGAGACCTTGTTAGTGGTTACCTTAAATGGCGTAAGAATGGCTTGCCACGTTGGGTGTAGTGCGAGCCCCTGGCCTAGTGTGTATAGGCTGCGGTTGTTGTGCCACAGGGAAGGGGGGTTCTACATCTGCCTGCCGAGTGAATCTAATGGCCCTAACTTGTTAGACGAACTCTTGGGTGGCTTTATATGGTTTTTGGGTGTTTGGGCTTGATCTCCCCACTCATTTGGAAATCATGACTCACAGTGAAAGTGTACACCTCTGCGCAGAGTTAAAAACTGGTATACTAGCCGTGCTCACGATACGAGCGGCCTTGGAACATCTACAGATAGATGATCACCATTGTTATACTATGTTTAATTATTGTTGATTAATATTATGCTCTTGTTAATGTTATTCGTTATCATTATTGCAATTGATCATTGGTTCTTTAATGGGAAGTGGTTTATCTTGATGCTACTCAAATGAAAGTTATAAGATTAAAAGCTAACTGCAGTTAAACAGTGTCTAGCCATTTGAGCCTCATGAACCCTGTGTTATATTTGTTGAGTTCGACATGGACTCACTCTTGCTATTTCCACCATAACAGATGAAGATTATGATGAAGATTATCGTAATGAGTACTAGTCTTGGTGTCAACCAGTCAACCGTGTCCCTGTGTGGAGTTTCCGCTGGAGATTATTATTAGATATTACTATTTATCGTTCAAGACTATGTCTTAAGTATTTATTCACTATGTAATAAGCACTGTGATGATACTATGTAATTTGTCTGCTTATGTGTGCGATCATGATCTGGGGCGCACATGAGTACTTTATGCATCCTATTTTTGTCCTTAAAAATGGGTGTGACAGATTGGTATCGGAGCCGTGTTGACTGTAGGACGCAAGCCTAGTTAGAATGGTCGTTGATAGCATCCATACTTCACTTAATTCATGCTTCCTCTTTTCACCTTGTTAATTACTAAAGTTTTATGCTTCCTCTACTTTATTCTATTGCGAAAATACATTGATTCTATCTAATCTATGTCTAAATCTTGTAGATGCCTCCTCATCCCCGTCTGTCAGCTGCACAATATGTTGCTCGTTTCAAACCCCAGGAGCCAAAGGAAGAGGGTGATCAAGAGCTATCTGATGCTGAATCAAGAGTTGGTGATACACCTATGGAGGATGTAGTTATGGGGTGGACTACGAAGTTTCATATCATGGTTCCTAAGGCTGATGCTTTCTTCCATGATATGTTGACAAGAACCTTGGACAACTACTACTACGACTGGGAAGCTACTTTAGAGTATCGCAGTGCAGAGTATAGTCATCCATGGATGGATTCCTATTGGGAAACGGAGTTATGGGTCAAGAGAAGGGATCCTACCACTAAGGAGCCTAAGGTGGAGTCAAAGTTCATTACCCGAGTGAGCCGGGCAACTGTGGAGACAAGCATGGAGGATGTCGCTTTCAATGCATTTGTTTACTACCATGGGCTACGCTCGGACAAGACGCTAAAGGGTGCACTTCGGCACTTTCCTTGTTTCTTGCATGACAAGGGAATTTGGACCGTGCCACTTGCAGATGATTCCTCCTTGACTTTACAAGCTACGGTGGCATTAGCTCGTGAATTGGCTCTTCATGAGGTGGACCTGAAGGATGAGTTGCTGAAGGAAAAAGAACTTAAGGAGCAAGCTTATAAGGAAATTGACCAATTAAGGGCGGAGTTAGGTCGTCCTAAGATTTATGAGAAGCTTAATTAGGAAATAGGAAAAATCCCTATGTAATAAGAACGATAGTAGTTGCGAGTTAATTTCGAGTTTGGATTGTTTTAAGAGTCAGTTTGTGGTGTGAACAATTGTGTGATTGATGGATTGTTATTAAGATAATGTGTGATTTGGATCTTTGTAATGTGTGCTGGAGTTTTGTAGACATGCCTACAAATTCCACGGTTAAGAATATTAAGTTTGATCAAGATATATTAGTGAATATGAGGTTAACTTAGTTCTGTCCTTTGCTGATTTTTGGATCAGTCTGGGATGTTTTAGAAATAACTTAAAATCCGTTCATGGGAAATTTAAGAAATTTTACTGGGAATAATTAGACTTCTATATCTTTCCAATCCCACAAGAATCACCTTAATATCTATTATGAGTTAAGAGATGTACCTGTTTCAAGTTGGAGTTACTGCACAGTCTGGAATTCGGGAACAGTTTCTGTTAAGTTCAGTTTTTGACCAATTTATTGACAGAATCAGAAAAAGTGTTGTGAATACGAGTTGTAGGTAATTTTATAAGCTTTCCAACCATGTAAAGATCATCTGATTTGGACGTCTGTAGCTCGAGATATGACAGTTTTACTGAGTTGCTGAAATTGGAGTTTGCCCAGAAAATCAGATTTTATTTATCTATTGTATACATCATCTTGGATCGTACTGAATTTCATCTTCTGTGTTTTGGAAACAGATGTCAGGCAGAGGTCGTGGCAGAGGTCGCGGGGGTGTTAATCCACCCGTTACTATGGAGGAACTCATGCAAACTCAGAATCAGCTGATGCAGATGTTTATGCAGCATATGCAGAACAATCCCCCTGTTGGAGGACCACCACCTGTTCAAGTAAGGGATAAGCGTGGAGAATTTTTGAAGGGACGCCCTCCAGTGTTTTCTCATGCCGCTGATCCTTTAGAAGCAGATGATTGGGTGAGGGCAGTGGAGAAATAGCTGAATATAGCCCAATGCAATGATATGGAGAAGGTGTTGTATGCTTCTGGTCAGTTACAAGGGACAGCTCAGACTTGGTGGGAGTCGTACCAGGCTGCACGCCCTGACAATGCTCCTCCTATCACTTGGAATGAGTTTGTTAGAGATTTTCGGGCTCGTCATATTCCTGAAGGTATAATTGAGCTGAAGCAGGAGGAATTCAGAAACCTAAGGATGGGACAGATGAGCGTGAGTGAATATCATGACAGGTTCACCCAGTTGGCTCGCTATGCTCCCAATGAAGTTAGGGAAGATGCAGACAGGCAGCGTCTTTTCTTGAAGGGAATTTATTATGATCTTCGCTTGCAACTGAAGGGGAATAGCTATGCTAGTTTTCAAGAGCTGGTGAACAAAGCTATTGTGCTTGATAATGAGCGTAGGGAGATGGATAGAAAGAGAAAGATGAAGGTGCAAGGCTCAGGAAGCAACAACCGTCAACGCACAAATTCTCAGCATGGCTTTCATCAGAAGTTTCAGGGACCGGTTAGCCAGTGGAATCGCAATTCAAATCAGAGGTGGTCCCAAAATTGGCAAAACAATCAGTCGCAACAGCGTTCATCATATCCACAGCGTCAACAGTATCAGCAGACTGGGCAACAGACTCCTCACACTGGAAATCCCAATGTTACCCCCATGAAGAATAGTACTCCCAGCACTCCTATTAGATGCTTTGTCTGTAGTAAAGAGGGCCATTTGTCTTATAATTGTCCTGAGAAGCAGAACCAACAGACTCCTCAGAGCCAGAAGAGCAACCAGAGGCAATCAGGTACTGGAAGGGTGAATCACGTGTCTTCTGATACAGCTCATGATGCACCAGAAGTTATGATTGGTACGTTCAATGTACATTCCACTCCCGCAACTGTTCTTTTTGACTCTGGAGCATCTCATACATTCATATCCAATATTTTTGTTAAAATGCATAGTATACCCATGCTAGCTATGAAAGAACCTCTCTTAGTAAATTCACCTGGAGGTACCATGCAAACCAGTAATCGTTGTCTTCCAATTAGTATGGTATTAAGGGGGGTAGAGTTTAAGATAACTCTTATAGTGTTGCGAACATCTGGGATTGATGTGATATTGGGTATGGACTGGATGAAGCAAAATCAGGCAGAGATTCAGTGTCAGCAGAAAGTGGTAGTTGTGACTGCGCCTAATGGAGATAAAATCAATGTGGATGTAGCAATGCAGAAGCAACCAACCGCGGTGGTGAATCAGATTGAAGATACTATTAAGGAGAATTTAGTGATTGAGGAATTTCCGGATGTCTTCCCTGATGAATTGCCAGGTATGCCACCTGACCGAGACATTGAATTTCTTATTGAATTATTACCTGGAACTGCACCTATAGCCAAACGACCATATAGGATGGGAGTAGATGAATTAGAAGAACTTAAGAAACAAATTAAAGAATTACAAGAAAAATGTTTTATTCGACCTAGTTCATCACCTTGGGGAGCACCAGTCATTTTTGTTGATAAGAAAGATGGTGGTCAGAGGATGTGTGTTGATTATCGGTTGCTAAATGAAGTAACTATCAAGAATAAGTATCCTTTGCCCCGGATTGATGACTTGTTTGATCAGTTGAGAGGTGCTTGTGTGTTTTCTAAGATTGATTTACGTTCTGGTTATCATCAGTTGAAGATTCGAGCCTCTGATATTCCAAAGACAGCTTTTACTACAAGGTATGGATTGTATGAGTATACTGTTATGTCGTTTGGATTGACCAATGCACCTGCATACTTTATGTACATGATGAATAAGGTGTTGATGGAATATTTGGATAAGTTTGTGGTAGTATTTATCGATGATATACTGGTATTTTCCAAGACAGATGTAGAGCATGCTGAACATTTGAGGTTGGTATTGCAGAAGCTTAGAGAGCATAAACTGTATGCGAAGCGAAGTAAATGTGAGTTTTGGTTGAAGGAAGTTTCTTTTCTTGGTCATATTGTTTCTAATGGAGGTATATCGGTGGATCCAGGCAAGGTGAAGGATGTATTGAATTGGAAACCACCTACTGATGTTAGTGAGATTCGCAGTTTCTTGGGTTTAGCTGGATATTATAGACGGTTCATTGAAGGGTTTTCTAAACTTGCTAAACCTATGACATCTCTGTTAGAAAAGAATGCCAAATTTGTGTGGTCTGATAAATGTCAAGCTAGTTTTGAGGAGTTGAAGAAGAGGTTGACTATAGCGCCTGTTTTGGTTTTACCAGATTTGAGTAAGAAGTTTTCCATTTATTGTGATGCTTCTCGTCAAGGTTTGGGATGTGTTCTTATGCAAGAAGGCAGAGTTGTGGCTTATGCCTCTAGACAGTTGAGAAAGCATGAGTTGAATTATCCTACACATGATTTGGAGTTAGCAGCTGTTGTTCATGCATTAAAGATTTGGAGACATTATTTGATTGGACATAAGAGTGATATATACACTGATCATAAGAGTTTGAAGTATATTTTCACTCAGTCAGATCTGAATTTGAGGCAACGCAGATGGTTAGAGTTGATTAAGGATTATGATATTGAGATACACTATCATCCTGGTAAGGCTAATGTAGTAGCTGATGCTCTTAGTAGGAAGAGTTATGCCAATGAGATAAGAACCTTGTCTTTGACTAGTGAGTTATGTGCTGAATTTGAATATTTGAACTTGGGAATTGTTACTAATACAATGGAATTAGTGATAGAGCCTACTTTAGAGCAAGAGATCTATAAGGGTCAATTGAAGGATGAGAAACTAAAGAAGATAGCGGAGGATATAGTGATTGGTAAGTCACCAGGCTTTAGAATGGATGATAATGGAATTTTGTGGTTTGGAAAGAGGCTGTGTGTACCTGAGGATCAAGCTATTAGACAGGCAATTCTTCGTGAAGCTCATGAGTCAGCTTATTCTATTCATCCTGGTAGTACTAAGATGTATTTGGATCTTAAACAGAAATATTGGTGGGTTGGATTAAAGCGAGATGTGGCTGAGTATGTGGCATTGTGTGATACTTGTCAGAGGGTGAAAGCAGAGCATCAGAGACCTGCTGGATTGTTGCAACCAATGAAAATCCCTGAATGGAAGTGGGAGGAAGTTGGTATGGACTTTATAGTGGGGTTACCGCGTACTCAGAGAGGTTATGATTCTATTTGGGTGATAGTGGATAGGTTGACTAAAGTTGCTCATTTTATACCAGTCAAGACTAAATACACGGGAGTACAATTAGCTACCTTGTATATGGAAAGAATAGTATGTTTGCATGGAGTACCAAAGAGGATTGTGTCTGATCGAGGTACGCAGTTTACATCGCACTTTTGGCAAGCTGTGCATGAATCTTTAGGAACTAAATTGAATTTTAGTACAGCATATCATCCACAGACAGATGGACAGACTGAAAGGACCAACCAGGTATTAGAGGATATGTTGAGAGCCTGTGCATTGCAATATGGAACTAGTTGGGATAAGAGTTTACCTTATGCAGAATTTTCTTACAATAATAGTTATCAACAGAGTCTTAAGATGGCACCGTTTGAAGCTTTGTATGGACGTAAGTGTAGAACTCCATTGTTTTGGGATCAGACAGGTGAATCTCAGGTGTTTGGTACAGATGTTCTTAGAAACGCAGAAGATCAAGTATGAGTGATTCGTGAGAATTTGAGAGTGGCACAGTCTCGTCAGAAGAGTTATGCTGATAATAGGAGAAGAGATCTAGTTTTTGAAATAGGTGATTATGTTTATTTGAAGGTGTCACCTATGAGAAGTGTGAAGAGATTTAACATGAAAGGTAAACTAGCACCAAGGTATGTTGGACCATTTAAAGTTATTGCTAGACGTGGGGAAGTTGCTTACCAATTAGAGTTGCCTGAGAATTTATCTGGGGTGCATGATGTGTTTCATGTTTCACAACTTAAGAAGTGTTTGAGGGTGCCTGAGGAACAGATACCTTTAGAAGAGTTGACTGTTAAGGAGGATCTTACATATGAAGAGATTCCGATTAAGATTTTGGAGACTGCGGAGCGGGTTACTCGAAGTCGGGTTATTAAGATGTGTAAAGTGCAGTGGAATCGATATTCAGAGGCAGAGGCAACTTGGGAAAGAGAGGATGAATTGAGGAAATCATATCCGCAGTTGTTTGAGTAAGCAGTCCAATCTCGAGGACGAGATTCTTTTAATTTTAGCAAAAGGATCATTATTACCATGATTATTACCTCCCATACAGCGATGGTTGAAGTTGAGGCGGTGACGGGCATTACCGTCAGCATCCACATCTTCATCACCAAAATCATTCGCATCTTCATCATCAGCACGATGAGGTGGAGGACGTTGCTCGAGTTGTTCAATGCGGGTGACCAGATTGTTCACATTGCGCGTCAGCTCGGTCATAAGATTGCGTTGTTCAGTCATGAATGTTGTAAGCTCGCCCTTGGATACGCACTCATTGAAGTCCGTCGGAGATCCTGCCATGGTTAGAAGATAGAAAAAGACAACACCAAAGTATTATCCCTATCAACTAAAAGGAAACAAGTGGTGGTGGTGAAAGTGGAATGTAAAATCACGTCTTGCTTGTATTCTTACCAACGCCAAACAGGAGCAAAACCAAAGTGGCGAAGTAATCTGTTGTTGAGCGTGGGTAAAAGTTGCAAGATGAACCTGTGCTGACAGAAGAATATATGGAGCTATGGGTAGGCACACAATATGATAGTAAGGATTAGCAATTAACGAATGTAGATTAGCGATTGTTCAATCCGGATCCAAAGTACAAATCATAGGTGCTGGCTAAGACGTGTCGAGACGTAGCGCAATAAGGTGAAAACAAAGGACGATGGAAAGAACTCACAGAACAAGCAAATAGCCCGGATTTTTCCTTTTAAATTTTTCCCTGATTTTTCCAAAAGGCACTAGTAGGAATCAAACTTTTTTTTATTTTTTCACTATTTTTTTATATTTTTCTCTGAACAAGGATAAAAAAGATGCAACCACAAAAATTGGCACCTACAACTGAGGTGGGATGTGGTCTACAGAAATACAGCACGCTCTCTGAAAAGCGTGCAAAAACTTTGACAATTTTTTTTATTTTTCTGATTTTTTTTGGCAATTTTGATGAAACCAAATAGGGCAAAGCCAAGTTTGGGTCGGCTCTAAATGGTGTCAAGAAGTTGCTGTAAAAATTTCAGATTTGTCTGATAAACGAGCGAAAAGCTATACCTGTTTTACAGAAGGTATCTCAAGTTATGTTTTCCGGAAGGCACAACACGACAGCGACAGTTAGGGCAAAGCGCCCCTAAACTCCAACACCGATCACAAGATCGTCCTGGTGACTAACAGCAGTAGGTATTCACCTGATGATGTAAGGAGGGCTACGATGAACAAGGCGGCTAGCGGGGCAAGTCGAGTAATGTGGTGGCTTCGACTTGTTGGTTGGGAATGGTGGATGGGATAGCGGCGGAAAACAAAAATCACAGCAACGGCGATTGAACTACGACCATGAACACAGTCCTAAACCAGCAACAAGACTCGACCATGGACACAAACTCAACAACGTGAATCTGAAACGAAATTGCAAAGGCACAAAGGGTGATAGGACAACGGAAATTGAAATATTTTTGGGCTTTTTATGGACTCTAGGTAATGAACAAATATGAATCTAAGGCAAACGAGATTATACCTCGCGGTAAACTTGAAATATCCGATACCACTTGATGAGTACAGGTCTGATCTTCCGAGAGGTAGCTGGTAAGTTCGATTTGTGGAGATCTCGACGTTGGCGATCCGGCTTCAAATCAGACACGATTCGAACCCTGCAACCGTTACACCACTGCTCCATTGGTTATCAACCAAGCACAACTTGATTGACCTCGCCAAGAAGGCTTTTCCTACAAGTGAATCGAAGAGCACAAGTAAGAAGGTAAAAACACGCAAACTGAAATTGCAAATATAATTGATGCGAATATCAATAAAGGGTTCGAGAACTCGGTTCCAAAGGACTAATTGACACAGTGGAGGAGATTAAGAACAGGGGCCTTGGATCACTGTAAAAGGATTTGTCACCACAGTTACAATGAACGATTTAGTTTCTCGATGGAAAACTAAACTCTAAACAAAACCCAATTGTCTAACAGCGGCAATGGCTGTATTTATAGTCTAAGACTCGACCTAGGGTTGGGGACGGCCAGAGGTTGGGCGCCCAAACTTAGGGTTAAGGCCCGACACGATACATGGCCAAGTTGGCCCAAATAGGAGACGCAACACCTTACCGTGGTCACATAGAATGATCCACGGACCTTCTAGAGCTGGGACCAGATCCAAAACGACGGCGTCGTCGTCCCCTTTCCAACGCATCCAAGAACGCCCTGTTTCAATGTCGTATGAGAAAGTTATGACAGAAACAGTGACGACGTGTCTGCTGAATCCGAGGGTGATGTGACAGCTGAGTTGGGGATGAATTGCAACTTGGGAAAGACCATAATGTCGGTGTGTCCGGCGTGGTGATGTCCTCGTCACATGGCCACCGCCACCATGGATGTGGGCGAGCTCCCCACACTTGATGAATGCCACATCCACAGGGTGGTGCTGTTAGGTGCGTGCAGGTGTCAAGAAAGATGTGATCGTGATCCATCATGGACCAATGCTAATGTGCTATCCTAACTCGTGCAACTCTTCCCGAAATTCCTAGCATGTCTTGGTCACATCCTTACCTTTGTTGACGGTTGACAACGTTTATTATAAATCGTCAATATAACTTATATAAATGCATAAAAAGGATCACCAACATAGGTCTAGGGGTTTAAACTAATAAATTCCATAAGTTTTGGTGAATCTATGTTTACAGGAGGATTTAATCAGAAAACCGTCAAGGTGGACCCAATCGTCAGATTAAATAACAATTATCCATGGTAAAAACAACTCCAGAAGACTCCAGAAGGCAAACCACCAAAGCAGAGGACAGGTGGCTGCCAGGTGCGGCTGGCTGGCCCCACCTACATTTCGATGTCTTGTGGGCCCCACCAGTCAGCCTCCCCTTTGAATGTTAGTTCTCCACCACCTTGAAGATCGTATCTACACCGTTTATTCAAGTCGGTTGGATCCGATGGTCCAGAATTGACACTACCCCCATATATACGGCCCTGTACCCCCTCCCTGAGGCCATCCTGAAACCCTAATTCATATCCTTATCTTAGGATCAGTGCATCAAGAGAAGATTAGTCCTCTACAGGATCTAGTCTTGTAAATAAAAATATTGAGTTAGAGAGTGAGGGAAGAGTTTGGAGGAAGTACTGGCCTGTCGGTGCTACCTTTACGACCTGTACTTTGGCAGATCTAGGCTTCTCCAAGACTACATCTAAGTTACCTCTAGTAATTGATTTCTATTTAAAGTAAGTTTTGTGCTCTTTTGTTCACGGGTTCACAGTTCTTTTAAGTGCTCTAGTCCTTGCATTAAGGAAACGCTGGGTACACACGGTTAGTGTACAGAGAGGGTTAGAAATGCATTTTTCTAACTTAGAAAAATTCCCAGAAAATTTGTAAATAAACTAGATGCATTAAGGAAATTAACCATGTAGTTTTCACCCATTTTCATACACTAGAAAATGCAAATAAAATTCCACCTAGTTAATTAGCTATAAAATAAACTTCTAAAATTCATAACTTTTAAACCATAACTCTGTTTCGCATGAAACCATTTCTAAAATTCATCTAAAATTAGACCTTATCATATGCACCTAGTGCCACCATATAGTTCTATGTTTGCTTGTTCCTTTTCTTTTGCAGATAGTGGGAGTCTTATAGACCGATACGTCCGATAGACGACGGTAATTGTCAGGAGGACAAAGACCCGAGTTACGTTGACGTGCCAGAAGGTGACAATGATGAAGGCAAGTCCTAGCTCCCCTCCCTACCATCTTGTTTTAAACCACCATAATGCTAAAAATGACTATGAGATTATTACCCTGGAAAATGAGCTTGGCAAATGCGATATAATTAAGATAAAGGGTTATCTTGTTACTTTATGGGCTCCACACCATGACTAGATTTAGGGATAATAATGGAACTTGAAACTTGCTAAACCTGAACTAAACCCCGACATGGGGCAAGTAGTGGTAAACTATGGAGGTAGTTTGTCATGGCAGGGATACCTGGATAGGGTTCCTGTGGGAGCTACTCGTCTCGGTCACATAAGGACCGGTTCGTAGTCCCTCTCGCCTAGTGATATATTTTCGTACAGCCACATGTCTATATGGGTAGGCTTGATCCCATACCCCGTTAGATAGAAGTATAGTGTCTACTAGGAGGCCGGTGTAGGCAGCAGAATATCAGGAGCTGATACGGGAGATAGTTTTCTTCTGTGTCCGGTTGGTGTGTGATGGTGGGGAAACGGGCAGCTATGACCTGCCTCCGCATCAGCAGAGACAAATTTGGTTTTAGTTAAATTTAATTGGGACAAAAGTAAAAGAATAGGTATTGTGAGTCCATACTTCCATAACTCTTATATTTGCATAAAAATTATGTTAATTACATCTCCGAAGAGAACACCCCTGATTAAGAGTTCTAACATGAGTACATGAAAATAAGATTACATCATATGACTTCCTATTACAAACTACAAAAGGAAAATAAAGTCTTCAGTCTTGTAGTTGTGGACGGATGAATATGCATACTTGAACATAGCACGTGATTCATTTAAAGACTAAATTTGACATAGCACGTGATTCATCTTAAAGACTAAATTTGACATAGTCATTATATCATGCAAGATTATGGATTGGAATGCTTTGACATATATGATGTAATATTTTATTTGGGGCTAAGCCAGTACGTTTATTTTGCCATGGCTTAGAAAGATACGTTGAATCACCAGACTTGACCGTGACGTGTGTAGTTAACTTATTTTATCAAAGTTAACGTGCGTACTCATAGCATGGTATTTGGCCACGGATTAGCATGTATTATGCTTTGACATATATGATGTAATATTTTATTTGGGGCTAAGCCAGTACGTTTATTTTGCCATCACTTAGAAAGATATGTTGCATCACCAGACTTGACCGTGACGTGTGTAGTTTACTTATTTTATCAAAGTTAACGTTGTAACAGAACCGACCAAATTATAAGAGCACAAGTATAAAAACAAGCACCGAAGCGCTCAAATTTTCAAACTTGAGCCCATATAATCCCGGTAGTCAATCGAAACCGCGAAGGATTTCAAACCAAACTGCTTACAACCAGGATCGCATCATTCAACATACACATCATACGTTACATTTCACAAGTAGTTCCGAAATAAGTTTACACCACTGAGTTGCAAATATTACAAACCAAGTTTGAAAAGTAGCGGAAGCATAACACACACACCAGTTGTTTAACTACTGCCAGTCTTGTTGATCAACAACCCGCAAAAGTATGAGGAGAGTACATAAAGGATGATCACGCCCTAGTGATCTAGTCTTCGTCACCCGCAGGGTGGAGACACGTCTTGCAGAAGCCTTGATAGAGCATATCATCTGCAACAGGGGGAATAAACCCTGAGTACTGGAATGTACTCAGCTAGACTTACCCGTCAAAAATCAGAAATAATATGACACCAAGGATGATGCAAGGCTTACACAAGAGGCTAGCTGACACCACATTTTGCATAAAGGCATAAGTAGTTGAAACTCTTATAACCTGTACTAGCAGTTATTTTTAGCATTTACCTGTCATCTATCTTAGCACCTGTACTAAACATGCACTTGATTATCATCAAACAATTATTAACATTAATTCCATAGCAGGTATAAATTGTGGCAACATTGTAACATTCACTTAACCATCTGTTCAATTAATGAGATCTACGTTGCCGCTGCTCAAGTCAAGTGCTCACTAACCGGGAGCGACGACGATTCGAATCGAATTCCTATCCAGCTGGAGGGGTACTTCTAACACTCACCGAGTCACGCCTGGCGAGGGCTGCTCAGGTCATCTTTCGTACAGGCAGAGCAACACTATTACAGGGGAGTGATTGCTATGTTCTTCATCTTCCTTGCTAATATTCACTATGCATGGATATAGTCTTTTCTCACCATGATTGCCAAGTATAATTGCACTAACTATGATATGCTAGACTTTATAGTTAATAATAACTTAGGGAATATCTTTGTAGTTCATCCTAATTCCATGCTAATGACTTGCTAGAATATCTGTTGAGGTGCTTATCATTATTATATGTGGCTAGCTGATCAGATTAATTATCTTTGTCACCCTTATCACTTTACCTTTACTTAATGTGACATTTATACCTGTATAAAGAGATTGATAAATACTCTCGGTTATACATGCAATGATGTGTACTCAGTTCCATATTCTCATTCCATTATCAACCATGATACTTAGAAATCCCTTCCCAGTGGTAAAAATATAAATAACGATACCTGGAATACTTCCCGGTTAAAATGCTACATCGGTATTAATCTGTGCGCTTACATATCCCTTTTATTATTTATCTTGATGAGCAATTGCATATTTCAATACCGCGTCTCTCGTGTCATGCTGGGGATGACAACTTGGCTTAAGTGGCATGAGGGATAGGTTTGGCATTTTTGGCGCCATTATCAGAATTAGAAAACTAAGTCTACTTTTGGTAGTGACGTTAAGAATGCCCAACAAGCATTTTTGGCGCCGTTGCCGGGAAAGGTTGATTACTAAGTAGGAATGAATACGGAACTTTGAGTCATCATTTGCATCACTAATCTGATCGAGCTTATCAATTCTCTTATACAGTTTTACCCCTGTATTTTCCATTTTGATTATTTATTGTAGGGTGATGCATGAATAGAAGACATCTTCCAGACAACTTTGTTGACGATCCCGAAGCCTTATTCAGAAGAACAAGAGCCAAGCTCAAGAAGACATCGTCAACACTTCAGCACAAAGCTTCATCCAAATCCGAAGACCGCCGAAGTTTCATCCGGAATTTGTCGACTGAATTCGAAGCCATGGCGAACAAGTCGATCCGCGAGTTCTCAGCTCCCACTACGGACAACATCCGCACTGGACCTGCTGGGGAGATCGACCGCAACTTCGAGCTCAAGCCTGGGCTCATCAACATGGTGCAAGCTAACCAGTTCTGTGGGAAGCCACATGAAGACGCTAGTGCTCATCTTCAACACTTCCTGGAGATCTGCAGCACTTTCACCATGGCTGAAGTCCCCAGAGACACCATACTACTTCGCCTTTTCCCATTCTCACTGTTGGGGAGAGCGAAGCAGTGGTTCTATGCTACAAAGGAGAAGAACACTACGTGGGCACTCTGCTCCACGAACTTTCTGGCCAAATTCTTTCCCATGGGCAAGACCAATGCTCTCCGTGGAAAGATTACAAGTTTTCAGCAACAACATGATGAATCCGTTCCAGAAGCATGGGAGCGTTTCCAAGACTACATCCTAGAATGTCCCCATCATGGAATGGAAAGCTGGCTACTGATGCAGACATTTTATCATGGGCTCATTAACAGTGCCCGTGAAACCATGGATGCTGCAGCTGGAGGAGCATTCCTATCACTCACCATACCTCAAGCCACAGCTCTTGTGGAGAAGATGGCATCCAACCAAGGTTGAAATGAAGAAAGAACTCAGACACGCAAGAGAGGTGGAGGTATGCACCAGCTCAAGGAGGTAGACATGTTGTCTGCCAAGCTAGACCTACTCATGAAGAAGCTCGATGATCGAGCTGGAGAAAAGAAAGAAGTCATGCACGTCTACGACTCCCACATGACTTGTGAGGAGTGTGGAGGTACTGGACACTCGGGCAATCACTGTCCTGAGTTGCTGGAGGACGTGAACTACATCAACAATAACAACAACAACTACTACAACCGTCCTCAGCAGAATCAAGGTTGGAATCAACAGAGGCCTAACTACTCAGGTAATTACCAAGGTAACAATTCTTTCAATAATAATAATAATTATCCACCTTTAAGAGAGTTAGTATCCAACCAAGGAAAGCTAATGGATAACCTGTCTAAGAAATTGGCATCTAATGATAAAATACTAGAAAATATAAATAATAGAATGGATAATTTCTCTACTGCCATCAAGAACCAGATTAGCTTTAATAAAATGATTGAATCTCAGTTGAATCAAATAGCTGCTGCTGTTCCTGCTACTAACCCCGGTATACCATCACAACCGGAAGGACTAGAATCTGCAAATCTTGTAGACATGTTTGATGCAGGAGATTACTGGAGTAACCCTATCGTGGAAGTAAGTACTGACCGTCTGCCGGTCAAGAGAGGCGATCCAGGACGCCCCGTCATCCCGATCTCCATCGGCATGCGAGACTTCCCAGAAGCACTCTGTGACTTTGGCTCCAGCGTCAACATCATGCCCAGGGTACTCTATGAAAAACTCTTTTCACAACCATTATTAGAAACAACCATGTGTTTGCAGCTTGCAGATAGGACACTGAGTTTCCCGAGAGGAATATTGAAGAACATCTGTGTCCGAGTGGGTTCCTCGTACGCTCCAGCAGACTTCGTAGTGATAGAGACCGGTTCTGATGAGAGGGCTCCCGTCATCCTAGGGAGACCATTCCTGAACACCGCGGGAGCTGTCATCTATGCTAGTGCTGCCAAGATCAGTTTCTACATCAAGGGGAGGAAGGAAACGTTTTCCTTCAAGAACAAGACCGCACAAATCCCAGAGCAACCCCAATATGAACCAAGGAAGAGGACCAACAGGAGGAACAAGAGCAAGAAGCAAGTGTGGGCCGAGACAGCTAAGATGGTCACTGCCGTGCACAAAGGTCAAGATCGCCAACTCAAGTCACCGTTCTTGCCTAAGAAGGACGACCCAGGTATGCCAAGCATTTATTGCTCCATTAATGGGTCCTACTTCTACAAGACACTTTGCGACACTGGGTCGGGCGTCAACATAATGGCCAAGGTCACCTATGAACTTCTGTTTGGAACCATGCCCTTAAACCCAACATATATTCAGCTCCAGATGGCAGATCAGACATTCCGACAGGTCGAAGGTACAGTAACTGACGTCCCTGTCAAGATAGACGATCACTTTGTCCATACAGACTTTCAGGTTATTGACATGGGAGAAGATGAATATGATCCACCCATCATCCTTGGAAGACCATTCCTAAGTACTGTCAAAGCAATCATTTACATTGGAACTGGAGAAGTCCACATGCACTTCTCCTCTGAGAAGGTACGTCTTTACTTTACTGACCCTAACTATGTATTTGAAGAATCCAAGCAGGTCAGGACAAGAAGAAGGCGGCGTAACCACAATCAGAAGCAACAGGTCATCAAGGACGGATGGGCAGATTATGAAGGAGAAGTGGTAAGATCTGAAGACATACCACTCAACCAACACTGTCCTGAGGAGACCAAAGCACCGAGACAGGTATGGAAAGAAAAGACAGTTGTACATGAAGAGGAGGCGCCGCCGGAACCACCGACTACGCCATCCACTAAGTCCCAGGACGACTGAACGAATAAGAGTCCCGTTCGGAGGACTTTAAAACACCGAACGCCTTGCCAAGAGGTAACTTGGTAGTTATCCTTTCCTTTTAATTATTTACTTTATCTTAAATAGTTTGCTTAGTTAATCATATTCATACTATCTTAAAAAGAAAATAAAAATGTTAAAAACCCTAAAGCCCCATGTGAGTATGCGAGTGGCATAAAACCCATAAGTACATTCACTGTGGTGGCATAAAAATATATATATATATATAATAAATACATAAATATTTTCTTCTGCTTTATAAAATATAAAAAAAACAACATAAAAAAATCAAGGAGGCTCAGCATGATAAAGGCTAGATATTTATGCTAACACTTAATCAGTTCCACAAAGCTTTGTTGTCTATTTGAGCTTCACAGAATTCAAGGAGACTAGCAGACAGAGGACATTCTAATCGCTGTCAGGGTGCTGCCGACTTTCAAATACACCTCCGCCATCTGCTAGCTACATCTGAAGAGATTATGTCAAGATCCAGCTTGGGGGAGAGCACCTCCATTATCTTGCTAAGTATTTCTATCTTTATCTTTATATTTATATATACTTCTACCCTATAAAAATAAAAATATACATAACTATGAAAAAAAACCAAATAAAGATTTTGTGCTTATATATATACCTATATCTTTTGCTTAGTGTGTTTTAATAAATAAATAAAGTGGCTATGCTAAACTGAATCTAGATAATAATAAAACTCTAGCATGGATATGATGAATAGTTGCTTTGCCTAATTTTCAAATTTGAAGTTCTCTCTCTAAGTTTACATAATTGTTATCATTTAAAACTTGCTCTAAACCTGAACTTATGGGAAGAGAACTTGATCTAAAGTCTAAGTTGTTAACGGATATGATATGGGAAGGTTGAGCCGCTGTTTATCTATTCCTAGAGATGCTAGAATTCTGGAGAATTTTATCTTTGAAAATCTTAAAATGCTACATGATGAGTTCCTGTATGATGAGAGTTTAAGTTCCTACCACAGCCATACATACATGCTTGCTAGACTTTAAGCCATACATTTACTTTTTACTGCTTATGAGCATTGAGTATAGTCAAGCTGTGTAGACCCTTAGGAGCTTGTTATGCAGTTAAAATCAAGATTCACTTGCACGATCACTCATACATACTGCTTCTACTCCGGAAGTACGCATCCACATATATCCACTCATTCTCATCTCGAGATCCACATAAAATTATTCTACTCCTAATCCGGGAGAGAATAGCCAAAAATATTTTCCCATTCTTGTTATCCCCTGTGAAATAAATGCTCAAGCTATTTTGGTTACTACCACTTGCTATATTGTTCTAAGGAGATGAGTGCTCTATACGAGGAAATAAAAAGGGGCAAGTGCCCGGAACCTCGAAAAGAAAAAGATACGAGGAAATAAAAAGGAGCAAGTGCTCGGAACCTCGATGAAAAAAAAAGAAAAAGTGTGAGAAGAGAGGTAAAAATGGACAAGTGTCCGACAGTAGAATTAGGGCCGTCTTTTTTTTTAGCCCTTTTTTCGAAAGATTTTCTCAAATACGCCCCTGACGGAAAGATTTCAGAAAATGGACCCAGGGCTTGGCGCCATCCACGCTGGCGCCAAGGTAACACAGCTTGGCGCCGTTGATGTTGGCGCCAAGCCCCCATGCCACTTGGCCGACGACGCCGAGCTGGCGCTGACATGGCAGCACCTTGGCGCCGTCACCATTGGCGTCAAGCTTGGCGCCATCGTAATTGGCGCCAAGCCTGGCGCCACAGTTCACGACGCCAAGACCCTGTTTTAAGTACCCAAATTTACCGTGAGATGGACATGTTGGAATTTGTTAAGTCTTGATATTTACTAAGGTTTAGACATATGTAAATTTTACCAAGTCTGAAATTTTACCATGAGATGGACATATGCAAATTTTACCATGACTTGGATATTTAAAATTTTGGCTAAGTCTTTAAATTTACCATGAGATTAAGTCTTTAAATTTTGCTAAGTCTGGAATTTACAAATTTTGGCTAAGTCTTTAAATAACCAAGTCATGGTAAAATTTGTATATGTCCATCACATGGGAAATTTGAAGACTTAAAATTTTACCATGACTTGGATATTGTAAAATGGCTTCATGTTATGGATTTGGATATTCAAAATTTTACTTGGGGCCAAAATTTAAAGCCAAAATTTGCATAAGCCCATTTCATGATAAAATTTGCATATGCCCATCAAAATTTTACCATGAGATGGACATATGAAAATTTGTTTAAGTCTGAAATTTTACCATGACATTGACAAATTTGATGTTATCCCATGTTAGTTGATATTCTAACATATTCAGGCCGCAGCAAAAATCCTGACTACCTAATTTTACCGTGAGATGGACATACAAAGCTCTAAATTAACATGACTTGGACCTTAATTTTTCTATGAGATGGATTTTTTCTATGGACATACAAACCATCCCATAGTAAATTTAAAGACTTAGCCAAATAAATCTGGATTTTTGCTATGGCTTGGATATGTTAGAATACCAACTACCATGTGGTAGACATATGGAAAAATAGCTTTTTTAACATGACTTGGACATTTACAAATTTGAAATTTTACCATGACTTGGATATTGAGAAATGTGACAAACTCTAGAGTTTTTACAGTGATTTTCTATTTGATCACTTAGAACAACTTTGAAATACTTAGGATAAAAATGATATACATGGTAATAGGTCTATGACGCCAGGCTTGGCGCCAATGACGATGGCGCCAAGCTTGGCGCCAATGGTGACGGCGCCAAGCTTGGCGCCAATGGTGACGGCGCCAAGCTTGGCGCCAAGGTGCTGCCACGTCAGCGCCAGCTCAGCGTCGTGCGCCAAGTGGCATGGGGGCTTGGCGCCAACGTTAATGGCGCCAAGCTGTGTTACCTTGGCGCCAGCGTGGATGGCGCCAAGCTTTGGGTCTATTTTCTAAAATCTTTCCGTCAGGGGCGTATTTGAGAAAATCTTTCGAAAAAAGGGCTAAAAAATAAAAAAGACGGAAATTAGGGGTACAAGATACCCACCTGAGAGGAAAAAAAAAGAAAATATAGAGCACCTCATTCTCCTCAAGAGCTTTAGAAAGCAAGAAAGGTACGTATCCCCTCAAAAAGAGCAAAAGTAGAATTAGACTTTCATCATTGTTATCATCACTACCACCATACACCATTTATTCGCCACACATGCACATCTTGATTTGACTTATTGGCTTGTTTCTCTGGATCCATGGTTTGACTATGCAATAAATGTCTTGTAAGTATGTATACTTTATCTCCCACCGATGAGCTCCAGATATCAAAAGCCTTATTAGAATAGGATGAGAGAGAAGGCAATGTCACTCTGCCTTATACCACAAATACTACATACTTTGCTTTGAGAGAAGGTAGACATCATTACTGCCTTGGTGAGGATCCAGAAATACCACAAAAGAGAGACCTGAGAGAGTCATACAAGGAATCTCTGAGTTTTATTTGAAAATCTGCAAAAAACTCCAAGAGCTATAGCTAATCAAGAATAAGAGACATGGTGCTTGACTAGACTGTTCTATCTTTTAACCGCTCAAGACAAAGGTGACGGTTGCAAGCCCCATGGTGAAAGGTATAATGAGTAAGTTTTAAGTCTTGACAGTTTACTTTAACTCAGAGATGAGACTCTATTTGAAAGCATGTGTACCGTCAAAATTCAAAGGCATTTCAGCAACTACTGAGTCTCTCCTTGCTCAGGGACGAGCAAGAGGTAAGCTTGGGGGAGTTTGTTGACGGTCCTTAAGTATCAATTATAACTATCAAATAAATAGAGAAAATGATCCAAATGAAACCAACACCTAGACTTAGGGTTTTATCTGACTGAATTCCACGAGTTTTGCTGTTTATCTATTTCTGCAGGGGGTTATCAGGAAATACGGAAGAAAGGCCCACATGTCGGATTAATGACGGGATATTAACCGAACATGTAATTATCTTACATCTAGAAGAGTCCAGAAGCCACGAGAACGAACGGGAGGCGTAACGGAGCCGGACACAGGGCGCCCGCCCTGGTCCTTAGGGCGCCCGCCCTGGCCCCGGAGCCAATCAGGCTCCGCCTCGAGGATTATGCTCCACCGACCTAGAGGATCAAGGAAAACCGCACGATCAATGTCGGTTTGATCCAACGGCCCAGATTCATCCGAAAGGGCTATATAAGCAAGGCCCCTGACCCTGGAGGAGAGGCGCCCTCATCTCATACTTCAAACCCTAATTCAGGAGGAGAGCCTCTGATCAAGCCCTAGAGCCACCACATCAACTAGATCTCTAGTTAGCATAGCTACATAGGATTAGAACTAGAAGGAGTCAATCTTCGATTGGTTCCCGGATCTGTCAAGAGGATTCTTGGTAATTCCTCTATTGTTCTTCAATTGTTCATCATTGTTCTTCAATATTATGAATATGACTTTGTTCTATTTCAATATATTGGTTATGACTTTGCTTTACTTGATTATATTTGCAATTATATTGTTCTTAGTTTATCATAGTTATATGCTTGGCTTAGTTAGATTGGAATTATATACATGTTTAGGATCGTATAGCGTTTATCCATGTGTACAGTGGGTGAATGATAATTATTGTGTAGACGTGGTGTCTATACCGTATTTATCTGCGATTGCACCCTATATGCCGGATTGTGGGGTAGTTCGCGATAGTGACAGCTTCGTTGATTCTTATATAGTCCCCCTCTCGTGTATAGGGCAGGCAGAGCAACACTATTACAGGGGAGTGATTGCTATGTTCTCCATCTTCCTTGCTAATATTCACTATGCATGGATATAGTCTTTTCTCACCATGATTGCCAAGTATAATTGGACTAACTATGATATGCTAGACTTTATAGTTAATAATAACTTAGGGAATATCTTTGTAGTTCATCCTAATTCCATGCTAATGACTTGCTAGAATATCTGTTGAGGTGCTTATCATTATTATATGTGGCTAGCTGATCAGATTAATTATCTTTGTCACCATTATCACTTTACCTTTACTTAATGTGACATTTATACCTGTATAAAGAGATTGATAAATACTCTCGGTTATACATGCAATGATGTGTACTTAGTTCCATATTCTCATTCCATTATCAACCATGATACTTAGAAATCCCTTCCCAGTGGTAAAAATATAAATAACGATACCTGGAATACTTCCCGGTTAAAATGCTATATCAGTATTAATCTGTGCGCTTGCAGATCCCTTTTATTATTTATCTTGATGAGCAATTGCATATTTCATTACCGCGTCTCTCGTGTCATGCTGGGGATGACAACTTGGCTTAAGTGGCATGAGGGATAGGTTTGACATTTTTGGCGCCGTTATCAGAATTAGAAAACTAAGTCTACTTTTGGTAGTGACGTTAAGAATGCCCAACAAACACCTATTGCATGAGTGCATAATGAATCTCATGGATGCATAGTGAAAGATGCAGTATGCTCGGAATGAAATGCATTACAACATTTTAAAGCTCTATTCAAATCCTTCAAAATAGTAGGTGCAAATTTCCTCTCCGGTAGAGAAGTACTCACCTAATCTACTTAACCTAAGATAAAGCTGCTCTTCTTCAGTTAAGGCCCTAACACCTAAAAATTACAAAAGTAGCATTTCTTAGGGTACCACACCACATCCAACAGCAAAATACCACAGTAAAACATTCTGGACAGCAGCTACTTGCTTTTAACATAAATGGAGATTCCCAACTCCAAAAGATATGATCTAAGATAATCTGGAAAGCCTAAGAAATGCACTACAATTCATTTTCAGACCTCAACCCCAAACTCCTAAGTTTTCCATGTCAAATTTCACAAATTCCAGAATCTATCCTCTCAAAACAGAGAGTAGCAGATTCTGAACTGCCACTTTAAACAAAAATAACTCTCAACTACTAAGCCAAATTTACAAGTCCAAAAGGCTGATTTTTGTATAATTAATAAATCATATTGAAACGTATCAAACAACAGATTTCATAATTTTCTTGGACACTTTAGGGTACCAAGACATTCTCTAAAATGTTACAAGAAGATTACACATGTAGAAAAATTACTAAAATTCATTCAATTATTTCTTAGAATAACAAGATAGCCTTATAACTTGAAAAGTGTTTAAGCACTAATGCCCAAATTTTTACCAGAGCTAGGGCAAGTATAAAGTAACAAACCCACCAAATTTCATAATTTTTGGGATACTACAGCTCAAGTTATACATTTAACAAATTTGCATGCATTTCAAAACACATTTAAAAGATCTAATAAATTCTCCCAGAATTTAAACATCACATACCTGATTTATATTTTTCTAAAATACTACACATCATGTAGATCATAACAAAATTTATCTCATGATTTTTGAGCAAGTACAACCCTAGATCTACATTTTCCAAACTACCACAAAAATCTGTGACAAAAAAGAAAAAGAAAAACATTACTACACCCTAACCGCTACAGTGCCGGGCCGGCCCGGTTCACCAGCGCGGCCCAGCCAGCGCGCGGCCCGACCTGGCTCCCGCCCGCGAGCGGCACAGACATGTGGGTCCCCGTGGTCGGTGACAGAGGGCAGGGGAGTGTGCGAACCGCGAGCTCCGGCGAGCTCAAGCTCGTCGGAGGGGAGCTCGCTCGGGAAAACAAACACACCCACGCGTTCCCCGTCATACGGTGCTTCGATTCGTGCAAGCAGGGAGGTTTGGGTTGGAGTGGGAGGGGCTGGCCACCGGGAGCGGCGGCCGGTGAGGGTCGGTGACGGTGCGCCGCCGCCGGTGAGGCCGCACGGTCACATCTAAGCTCGGTACGATCTTTACTGCAGCTAGGCGGAGCGATTGAGGTAGAAAGGGGAGACGGAGAGAGGCCCGAACTACCCTGGTGAAAGCACTATGTTTGGTGTTGGTAATTAGTGACAATGCCTAAGTACTAATCCTATGCCTAAGTTGTATGTTGCATATGAGGATTTGTACATTCCAAGGTTGGTGGCAAGATGGACATGGTGTTCATGATGGCCACACTTGGATTTGGAAGCAACCCTACGTGATCAAGGCAAAGGTATATGCTTAAGGGTTGTGTTTTAGTAACCAAGACACCTAGTGGGTGTGGTAACATTTTAGGATAGATAGCCATACTATAAAGAGGGGAATGACGCGACTATTTAACTCCTAAGTGCCTCTAGGTGTGCATTTCATAATCATATGCATTTGGATAGAACTAATAACGCCTCGAAAAATGATTGTGAAAATGCTAACACACTCGCACATGACGTGATCACTTGGTGGTGCTAATCAGGCGTTTTCGAGGAGTTGAAACGCCTATTTTCCACTACGCCGGAAGTCGAAAATTGAACGGAAGCGAACGGAGGTCACAGTGGTGACCGGACGCTGGACCAGACGCGGTCTCTGTTTGACCGGACGCGTTCGGTCAGCGTTCAGCATCGGCGCGAGTTTTAGTTTGTTGATCGGACGCGCGGTGCGTCTGGTCATGACCGACCGGACGCGTCCGGTCGATCAGGGAGCATACTGGACTCCAACCGGACGCTGGCACTGTGGCGTCCGGTCAGTTCTCCAGCGCGTCCGGTCGGTGTTTCGTTGTGCGCTGCTCAGGCTTGACCAGCGCGTCCGGTCAGTTACGGGACCAGCACGTCCGGTCGAGCCCAGCGCGTCCGGTCGCTGCGTGCAGCGCGTCCGGTCGGTGCTTCGCGAAATAGCCGTTGTGTGATCGGCGCGTCCGGTCCGTGCGACCAGCGCGTCCGGTCAGCGCGACTGCTGCTATTTCAAATTTCTAACGGCTATATTCGAAGGGGTACGTCTATAAATACTCGTTGGCCGGCTCAAAGCTCTCTCTCTTGGACTTTTGACATACTTGTGAGCACTTTGAGCTAAGCAACTCCCCTCCCACTCATCTCTCTTGCTTCTTTGCATATTCGAAGTGAGATTGAGTGATCCAAGTGCATTTGCATTGTGAGATAGCATCTAGTTGGCACTTGGTGGTTGATTTGCTGCAGAATTCTTGTTTCTCTTGGTGGTTGCCGCCACCTAGACGGCTTGGAGTAGCTTGGAGGCGTTGGCAAGAGTTGGTGATTGTTCTTGGCCACCTCCGGTGATTGTGAGGGGTTTGTGCCTACCTCGGCGAAGCGCCAAAGGCAACATTAGTAAATTGCTCGTGTCATTGCAACCTTTTGCCATTTGGTAGGTTCTTATGGCGCCTTTTTGAGAGGCTCGGTGTGAGACCGATTAGCCACCGAACCACGTGGTGAAGAGGGACACAACGGGGACTAGCGTGCCGGCAAGCACATGAACCTCGGGATAAATCTTCGTGTCATCACTTTCATATTGTGATTGATTGATCCCGGTGTTCGGTTGTCTTGGTATTCATTGTTGATCATATTGGTTGGCTCAATACTTCGCCCCTCGGTGAATCTCTCCTAACTCAACTCCGCATTACTTTCTTAGTTATCTTTGCTAGCTAGTTAGCTTTGCTAGATTAGCTCTTTTGTGTAGCTTGCTAGTTGTAGTTGTAGTTACCTTCTCGGTTTGACTTGTGCGGTTGAGTGCCATTATACTAGAATTGTGAATTGGATAGGTGGCTTGCAAACACCCCGTAGGCTAAGCAAAACTCACATCTCACTATTTGTTGTACTGATAAACTTGTTTAGCTTGCCTTTGTAGAAAATTTTAAAAGGCTATTCACCCCCCTCTAGCCATCTAGACCTTTCAAGTGGTATCGGAGTCGTGGTCACCGTTTGCAAGGCTTAACAACCTCGGTGCAAGATGGCTCAAGTTATGTTCAATCATGTTAATGGCAAGGCTCCATTCTTTGATGGCATCTCTTCCTTTGATCATTGGAAAAGGAAGATGAAGCAATATCTAGGCAATATACATGAGAAGGTTTGGGATGTGACCAAAGAAGGATACATCATTCTTGATGAAGAAAATCTCACTCCAAATGACCGCATCAACAAACAATGCAACACGGCGGCACTTGACACAATCTACCGTGCCATTGATGACAAAGTATTTGAGCAAATCAAAGATCTTGAAAAGGCAAATGAGCTTTGGATAAGGCTTGAAGAAACATATGAAGGCACTTCAACGGTAAAAAGTGCCAAGCTATATATGCTCAAGGACAAGTTCTCCACTTTCAAGATGAAGGATGATGAATCCATCTCGGAGATGTTCTATAGGCTCCAAGTCATTGTCAATGATCTCAAGGGGCTTGGAGAGAAGGTTGAGGACAAGGACTTCTCACACAAGTTTTTGATGTGCTTACCCAAGAAGTTTGCCACCTTGAGAAGAATGATCTTTAGAGAGGGATTGGACAAGGTCAAACCAACCGATGTGCTTGGAGATATAATGACCGATGCCCAATACAATGATGATGAAGATGAGGTAGAAGGGAAGAAGGAGACCAAGGTCAAGCAAGAGAAGCCCATTGCATTCAAGGCTTCATCTTCTAAGGGCAAGAGCAAGGTGGAGAGTGATGATGATGATCCATTCGATGATGAGACCATGGCCCTCCTAGTGCACAAGATGGGGAGGTTCATGAAGAAGAAAGGATATGGGGCAAGGAAGAGAAGGGACTTCATGAAGGCAAAGGAGGTGCTATGCTACAATTGCAATAGCCCCGATCATGTAGTGGCAAAGTGCCCCTATGAAGACAAAAGATATCATGATGGGGAGTTGAAGTTGAAGAAGAACAAGAAGGACAAGAAGGAGAAGAAAGAGAAGAAGAGCTTCACTATCAACAAGAAGAAGAAGGGTGGTGGTTATGTGGTCACTTGGGATAGTGACAACTCCGATAGTGATGATGATGAAAGCTCTAGTGATGATGAGAGGACCACTAGACAAGCCATTGCAAGCATCGCCCTCTCCAACAAGTCATCCATCTTCGATACTACATCGACATGCCTTATGGCCAAACCTACCAAGGTAAAATATGATGATAGTGATGATGATTCTTGTGCTAGTGATTGTTGTAGGAGTGATGATGAGGAGGATGAGGACTACTCCAAGGATGATCTATTGGGCATAATAGATCAAATGAGCAAAGGCTATAAGAGGACCACCAAGAAATACAAAATCTTGGAACAAGAGCTCATTGCCAAGAGCAATGAAAATGATGCCTTGATGGAGGAGCTTGTTGCTCTCAAAAAGAGTAAGGAGTGCAAAGGAATTGAACAAGAGCTCAAAGCTCTTAGGAAATCCTTTGATGAGCTAGAGGCCTCTCGTGAGTGTCTAAAGGAAGACCACGAGGACCTTGAAGTTGCTCACACTAGGCTTAAGGAAGCCCACTCCACTCTACTTGAGCTCATCAAGGAAACGGACCTCAAGTTGGAGAAGTTCATGAAGGAAGCTAAGGAGGAGCAAGTGATTGTCACTTGTGATATTGGACTAACATGTGATATTATTGATGATTCTTTATTTGTTGGTCCTACTAATGCTTCATGTAGCTCATCATCATCCACCACAACCAACTCTACCTCTACTACTAGTGATTCATCACTTGTGGTTGAGAATGAGACTCTCAAGAAAGAGGTGGATGATCTCACCCGCGCATTAGGCAATGCCTATGGTGGGGATGCTCGCTTGCTAAAATGCTTGGGTAGCCAAAGGTTCTCTCTTAACAAAGAGGGCTTGGGTTATACTCCCAAGAAGGGCAAGGTGGCCTTTGCTACTCCAAAGCCTCGCTTTGTGAAGAGCAATGGTCATTATTGCAATAGATGCAAGCAAGTTGGGCATCTAGAGATTAATTGTAATAAAATGAATAAGAACAACAACAAGTTTCATGCTAAAATGGATTACATTCCTTTTGATTCTTGTTATGTGCTTACCAAGGGTGAGAAAGGTGTGCATGCTAGGTTTGTTGGTACACCAATTGTGGGTCCAAAGAAGAAGGCCATTTGGGTACCAAAGAGCTTAGTTACTAACCTCCAAGGACCCAAACAAGTATGGGTACCTAAGAAACATTAATTTATTTTGTAGGTAAATTACAAGGCCGGAGGAAGGCATTGGGTGCTTGATAGTGGGTGCTCTCAACATATGACCGGTGATTCAAGAATGTTCAACTCTCTCAAAACAAATGATAGTGGCATTGATAGTATCACATTTGGTGACAATAGCAAGGGTGATGTGAAGGCTCTTGGAAGGATTGCAATCTCAAATGATCATAGCATTTCCAATGTGCTCTTAGTTGAAAAGTTAAACTTCAATCTTCTCTCGGTTGCTCAATTGTGTGATCTCGGTTTCAAGTGCATATTTGGTGTTGATGATGTGGAGATAGTTAGTGTTGATGGCTCCAATTTGATCTTCAAAGGCTTTAGATATGAGAATCTATACTTGGTTGATTTCAATGCTAGTGACACTCAACTTTCAACGTGCTTGCTCACCAAATCAAGTATGGGTTGGTTATGTCATAGAAGACTTGGTCATGTTGGCATGAAGCAATTGAACAAGTTAGTGAAGCATGACTTAGTTAGAGGCTTGAAGGATGTCACAATTGAGAAAGATAAGCTATGTAGTGCATGTCAAGCCGGAAAGCAAGTAGGCAACACTCATCCATTGAAAAGCATTATGAGTACTTCCAAGGCATTTGAGTTGTTGCACATGGATTTATTTGGGCCAACTACATACACAAGCATTGGTGGCAATAAGTATGGCTTTGTGATTGTGGATGATTTCACTAGATACACATGGGTATTCTTTCTTGTGGACAAGAGTGATGTATTTGACATATTCAAGAAGTTCATCAAGAGGATGCAAAATGAGTTTGATACCACAATCAAGAAAGTGAGAAGTGACAATGGAAGTGAGTTTAGAAACACAAGAGTTGATGAGCTATGTGATGAGCTTGGAATCAAGCATCAATTTTCGGCCAAGTATACACCTCAATCTAATGGCTTAGTTGAGAGGAAGAATAGAACTTTGATTGATATGGCAAGATCAATGTTAAATGAGTATAATGTGAGTCATTCATTTTGGGCCGAAGCAATCAACACGGCTTGCTTCTATAGCAACCGCCTCTATTGCCACAAGTTCTTAGAGAAGACACCATATGAGATCTTAAATGGAAGAAAGCCCAACATTGCATACTTTCGGGTATTTGGTTGCAAATGCTACATCTTGAAGAAGGGCACTAGATTGAGCAAGTTTGAGAAGAAATGTGATGAAGGATTCTTACTTAGTTACTCCACTACTAGCAAAGCTTATAGAGTTTGGAATTTGGCTAGTGGTTTACTTGAGGAAGTTCATGATGTTGAGTTTGATAAAACAAATGGCTCTCAAGATGAGGAAAATAACTTGGATGATGTGAGAGGAACTCAATTGACCAATGCTATGAAAAAAATGGATATTGGTGATATTAGGCCAAAGCAAGTGATTGATGTGGATGACAACAAAGATCAAGTGCTCCAAAGTCCAATTACACAAGCTAGTGGGTCTCTAATGCAAAATCAAGCTAGTACATCATCTCAAGTGCAACAAGATCAACAAGTGGCTAGTTCATCATCTCCAACTCATAATCAACATCAACATCCAAGCAATCAAGTGCAAGTGCTTCAACCAACCAACATTGCTAGAGACCATCCATTAGATTCCATCATTGGTGACATACAAAGGGGAGTTCAAACTAGATCAAGATTGGCATCATTTTGTGCTCACTCTTCTTTTGTGTCAATGGAAGAACCCAAGGACATTGATAAAGCATTGAGAGATCCGGATTGGGTAAATGTAATGCATGAAGAGCTCAACAACTTCAAGAGAAATGAAGTATGGGAACTAGTTGAGAGGTCTAAGGATCACAATGTCATTGGAACAAGATGGGTTTTTCGCAACAAGCAAGATCAAGATGGAATAGTAGTAAGGAACAAAGCAAGACTAGTGGCTCAAGGTTACACACAAATAGAGGGTCTTGACTTTGGTGAAACTTATGCCCCGGTTGCAAGATTGGAAGCAATTAGGATCTTACTTGCCTATGCTTGTGCTCATAATATCAAGCTATATCAAATGGATGTGAAGAGTGCATTTCTCAATAGGTACATTCAAGAGGAGGTGTATGTGGAGCAACCTCCCGGTTTTGAAGATGACAAGAAACCCAATCATGTCTACAAATTGAGAAAAGCTTTGTATGGATTGAAGCAAGCACCTAGAGCATGGTATGAAAGATTGAGGGACTTCTTGCTAACCAAAGGATTTGTCATGGGCAAAGTGGATACTACTCTCTTCACTAAGAAGATTGGGAAAGACTTGTTTGTATTGTAAATATATGTTGATGATATCATCTTCGGTTCAACCAATCAAGATTATTGTGATGAGTTTGGGAAAATGATGGCAAAGGAATTTGAAATGTCAATGATTGGTGAACTTAGTTTCTTTCTTGGACTTCAAATCAAACAAATGAAGGAAGGAACATTTGTGAGTCAAACCAAGTACATCAAAGATATGCTCAAAAAGTTTGGCATGGAAGATGCAAAGGGCATTACAACCCCAATGGGCACTAGTGGAAGTTTGGATAGTGACAAGAGTGGCAACATGGTGGATCAAAAGCTATATAGATCAATGATTGGTAGCCTACTCTATGTGACGGCATCAAGGCCCGATGTAATGTTTAGTGTATGCATGTGTGCAAGATTTCAAGCCTCACCAAGAGAAAGTCATTTGAAGGCAACAAAGAGAATATTGAGGTATTTGAAGCACACACAAGATGTTGGATTATGGTATCCCAAAGGTGCAAGCTTTGAGCTAGTTGGATATTCGGATTCCGACTATGCCGGTGACAAAGTGGAGAGAAAGAGCACTTCCGGGACTTGTCAATTGTTAGGAAGATCACTTGTCTCATGGTCATCCAAGAAGCAAAATAGTATTGCACTATCTACCACCGAAGCCGAATACATCGCCGCAGGTAGTTGTTGTGCACAAATCTTGTGGATGAAGGCAACATTGAAGGATTTTGGAATCAATTTCAAGAATGTGCCATTGCTATGTGACAATGAAAGTGCCGTGAAGCTAACCAACAATCCGGTTCAACATCAAAGAACAAAGCATATTGATGTTCGTCATCATTTTATTAGAGATCATCAACAAAAGGGTGACACTGCTATTGAGAGTGTGGGCACCGAAGATCAACTAGCCGATCTATTCACCAAGCCACTTGATGAGAAGAGATTTCACAAGCTAAAGAATGAGTTGAACATAATTGACTTCTCCAACATGAGTTGATGCACCCCATATATGACATGCCTCTCCTTCGAGCCCCAAGGTATAATTGGTTGACATGTCATACATTCTATACTAAGGACATGTTTAGTGCATCTAGTCATGATTTCTTATGTTCTAAACTCATTCATGAAAATCAAATGAATTTGAAGTTTATATGGTGCCACTATTGTTTCCATGACTTGTATGATCAAGTGGTAGCATATAACTTGTTTAAGTAGCTTGTGATCCTAAGTGTTTAATCTAGAAAACTTGTCTAAATATTTGCTTTAACATGGTGCATGATAACCCTTCTAGTGAGGTGTGAAGAAGCTTGCCCTTGGTTCAAACCGAAGCAGTTTATTTATGCAAGTAATCTAGGTTGAATCACAAACTTGATCCTCACCCCATAATTCAACATGATAATCTATCTAAAATTGGTCCCTTGTGGTCATTGGTGCCAAAGGGGGAGAAAATATTGTTCACAAAGATAGATTCTAAAGGGGGAGAAAACCTAAAGGGGAGAATTGGGATCAACTAAAATTTTGAGCACACAAGTAGGGGAGCAAGCTCTTAAACATGAATGTTGCATTTCTATGTGCACTTCATATGTATGATGCATTGTTATGCATTTCTTTTTCTCCGATACTTTGCTTGTGTGGTGACTTGCTAGTATAATTTGAATGATGTATTGAGATACTAGCATGAATAGGAAGTAGTTAGATTTTTTTCTTGCTTCATGATTTTCAAAGCGGTACTAGAACCTTGTTTATAATGTTGATCTCATGAGGTTTCTAGTTATGTTTGTGCTTTTCCAAGTGGTATCCAACTACACAAGGTGCTAAGATGGTGTTTATCGCTACTCCGATGGTATCACGCTTCAAAGGTCTATAATCTAAAACACTTAGCACATATTGGTAGTCATTGCTCCTAATCTTTCCTATCTAACATGTATGCTTCCAAAATCCAAACATATAGCATACATGTAGGGGGAGCCATTGCTATCAACTTGAATTCATGATTACTTGTCCATACTTCTTACACATGGTAATATACTTGGACAATGTGACATGAGTTCAATCAAAATTTTATCATAATATCTTTGTGAAAGGGTTGTCACCAATTACCAACAAGGGGGAGATTGAAAGCTCTATGTTTGGTGTTGGTAATTAGTGACAATGCCTAAGTACTAATCCTATGCCTAAGTTGTATGTAGCATATGAGGATTAGTACATTCCAAGGTTGGTGGCAAGATGGACATGGTGTTCATGATGGCCACACTTGGATTTGGACGCAACCCTACGTGATCAAGGCAAAGGTATATGCTTAAGGGTTGTGTTTTAGTAACCAAGACACCTAGTGGGTGTGGTTACATTTTAGGATAGATAGCCGTACTATAAAGAGGGGAATGACGCGACTATTTAACTCCTAAGTGCCTCTAGGTGTGCATTTCATAATCATATGCATTTGGATAGAACTAATAACGCCTCAAAAATGATTGTGAAAATGCTAACACACTCGCACATGACGTGATCACTTGGTAGTGTTAGCACATTTGCGATGGCGGTGGAGTTTGAGCGGTAGAGAGGGTTTGGGGTCCTCTCTCCCTCCCACCGAGCTTGCGAGGCGGGATTCAGGCGTTTCCGAGGAGTTGAAACGCCTATTTTCCACTACGCCGGAAGTCGAAAATCGAACGGAAGTGAACGGAGGTCACAGTGGTGACCGGACGCTGGACCGGACGCGGTCTCTGTTTGACCGGACGCGTCCGGTCAGCGTTCAGCGTCGGCGCGAGTTTCAGTTTGTTGATCGGACGCGCGGTGCGTCCGGTCATGACCGACCGGACGCGTCCGGTCGATCAGGGAGCTTACTGGACTCCAACTGGACGCTGGCACTGTGGCGTCCGGTCAGTTCTCCAGCGTGTCCGGTCGGTGTTTTGTTGTGCGCTGCTCAGGCTTGACCAGCGCGTCCGGTCAGTTACGGGACCAGCGCGTCCGGTCGAGCCCAGCGCGTCCGGTCGCTGCGTGCAGCGCGTCCGGTCGGTGCTTCGCGAAATAGCCGTTGTGTGATCGGCGCGTCCGGTCCGTGCGACCAACGCGTCCGGTCAGCGCGACTGCTGCTGTTTCAAATTTCTAACGGCTATATTCGAAGGGGTACGTCTATAAATACTCGTTGGCCAGCTCAAAGCTCTCTCTCTTGGACTTTTGACATACTTGTGAGCACTTTGAGCTAAGCAACTCCCCTCCCACTCATCTCTCTTGCTTCTTTGCATATTCGAAGTGAGATTGAGTGATCCAAGTGCATTTGCATTGTGAGATAGCATCTAGTTGGCACTTGGTGGTTGATTTGCTGCGGAATTCTTGTTTCTCTTGGTGGTTGCCGCCACCTAGACGGCTTGGAGTAGCTTGGAGGCGTTGGCAAGGGTTGGTGATTGTTCTTGGCCACCTCCGGTGATTGTGAGGGGTTTGTGCCTACCTCGGTGAAGCGCCAAAGGCAACATTAGTAAATTGCTCATGTCATTGCAACCTTTTGCCATTTGGTAGGTTCTTGTGGCGCCTTTTTGAGAGGCTCGGTGTGAGACCGATTAGCCACCGAACCACGTGGTGAAGAGGGACACAACGGGGACTAGCGTGCCGGCAAGCACGTGAACCTCGGGATAAATCTTCGTGTCATCACTTTCATATTGTGATTGATTGATCCCGGTGTTCGGTTGTCTTGGTATTCATTGTTGATCATATTGGTTGGCTCAATACTTCGCCCCTCGGAGAAACTCTCCTAACTCAACTCCGCATTACTTTCTTAGTTATCTTTGCTAGCTAGTTAGCTTTGCTAGATTAGCTCTTTTGTGTAGCTTGCTAGTTGTAGTTAAAGTTACCTTCTCGGTTTGACTTGTGCGGTTGAGTGCCATTATACTAGAATTGTGAACTGGATAGGTGGCTTGCAAACACCCCGTAGGCTAAGCAAAACTCGTATCTCGCTATTTGTTGTACTGATAAACTTGTTTAGCTTGCCTTTGTAGAAAATTTTAAAAGGCTATTCACCCCCCTCTAGCCATCTAGACCTTTCACCCGGCCACGGTGAACCTGCATGGCGGAGCTCCGGTGACCTCTCGGGAACGGGTGGAGGTGGCAATGCGGCTCACCTCGGCTCAATCAAAGCCACCGGTTGGTCGAGGAGTTGTAGGGCGATGAGGCGGAGGGACAGACGTGATTTGGTGGGCGGTGGTGCGGTGGAAAACGCGCGTGAGCTCGCCGGAGTTGGAGCGGCAATGGCGGCTCGGTTCCTCCGTTTTGAAACCGAATGAGGGGGGAAGAGGGAATGGAGGCAGCATCGACGCGTCGTGGCGGTCTTGAAGGCGCCGTAGACTGACCGGTGGGGCCAGGGCCGGCGTATGGTCGCCACCGCGTGTCCACGCGTCGGCAAGGCCCTGTGGCCGGTCGGCCACTCCCCCTTCTCTGACGAAACTGAAACGAGTTGAAAGGTGCCGTTGGTGATCGACTAACAGGGCAACTTCGTCGACGATTTACTCCTAAACCAGCTCGTGTTAGTGAAACCTCCAATTAGCAAAGTTGTAGACCTATGTGAGCACTACAAGTTTGTAAAAGGCATCATGAGCTGGTTCGGTTTAGTTGGTGAGATACAGTGCCCTCAAGTGGTGCTCGGTGAAACTGAAACACAGTTTCAGTGATAACAGCCGACTGAAACCTTAACTTCTTGACACTATATCTCATAAACTATTGAGAACCAGGCTTGGGTGATGTTGGCAATGTTGTAGAGCTACATGAGGACTACAAGTTTGTCAATATGAGTGGAGGCTGGTGTGGCCTGGTTTGCAAACTACAAGCTTCTAAAGTAGGCCACAGTAAAACTGGAGGGTCAATTGAAGACTTAGAAAAATTCTAAGTGTTGAAGCAGCCCCTCTAGCTGACTTGTGGGCCACTTTTGAGCATGTTCTGGTCAGTTTCATGAGATGGTCATATTGAGACTTTTGTTCCCCATAAAATTCCCTACAACTTTGCTTAAGGGTGCTCCTCCATGCAAGGTCTCTAAGCTAGACTTTTTAATTGGTCAAACTAGAGCATCCTAGGGCTAAATGGTGGTCAACCATCTCTTGGAGGGCATTTTTGTGATTTTGATCAACGTGAACCTTGCTCCAAGAGTTACCCTAAGTATAACTAAGGTGTTGTAAGACATAATTGGCTACTCTACCTTTTTGTTACACCAACTATCAAGTATCACATGATGTGAGCCAAACAAAACTTCTAGAAACAATCACATGTGTTGCATCACATAAAATAACATGAATGATGCATGCTTATGCTTATGCAAATGCAATGCAATTATGGAGCTAAACACTTGAGGTGTTACAGCCCTCCCCCCTTATAAAAATCTCGTCCCGAGATTTGGAAAGCGTACCATTTTTCATAGAATTCCTTATAACCATCCCGCAAATAATCTTCCCGTTCTCACGTAGCATCGCTTTCACTACCCTGATTACTCCACATCACTTTATACCACTTAACCACCTTGCTTCTAGTCACTCATTCCTGGGTATCGATCACTCGGACTGGCTTTTCTTCGTAGGTTAGGTCGGATTCAAGCCTGATATCTCCTAAAGGAACTTGTTCCTCAGGAACTCGAAGACACTTTTTGAGCTGAGATACATGGAAAATGTTGAATATGGCACTCATTTCAGGAGGTAACTGAATTTTGTACGCAACAGCTCCACTCTTGCCTATGATCTGGAAAGGACCCACGTATCTTGGCGTAAGTTTTCGCTTAACCCCAAAACGTTGGACACTCTTCATTGGAGAAACTTTCAAATAAACGAAGTCCCCAACTTCAAACTCGAGTGGCTTTCTACGACGATCAGCATAACTTTTCTGTCTAGCTTGGGCTGCAACCATATGTTTTTGGATGGTACGGACTTGTTCCTCAGCTTCTTGAACAAAATCAATATCATAATACCTTCTTTCACCAGCTTCTACCCAGTTTAGAGGAGTTCTACACTTACGACCGTACAAAGCTTCGAATGGGGCCATCTTAATACTCTCTTGGTAGCTATTATTGTATGAGAATTCGGCTAGGGGTAACCATTTTTCCCAAGAACCTTTGGATGATATTACACATGCCCGCAACAGATCTTCCAAGATTTGGTTAACTCGTTCCGTCTGACCAGACGTCTAGGGGTGATAAGCAGAGCTTCGCACTAACTTGGTTCCCAGAAGGTGATGCAAGTGCTCCCAAAAGCGAGCAGTGAACTGGGGACCACGGTCAGAAATGATAGTACGAGGTACCCCATGGAGCCGGACTATCTGATTGAAGTACAACTCAGCATAGTCAGTGGGACGATAGTCCACTCGAACAGGAATGAAGTGAGCTGATTTGGTCAAACGATCCACAATTACACAGATGGAGTTATGATTTTTGACAGTAGGAGGAAGTCCGACAATGAAATCCATGCTTATCTCTTCCCATTTCCAACCTGGGATAGAAAGTGGTTGAAGCAACCCAGCTTTCATGTGTACCGCTTTAACTCTGCAGCAAGTGTCACATCTAGCAACGTATGCTGCTATCTCTTTCCGCATCTTGGTCCACCAATAAAGTGGCTTCAAATCATAATACATCTTATTACTACCAGGATGGATGGATAACTTGGACGAATGTGCTTCGGACAGGATCTGATCTCTAAGCTCTCGGTCCTTAGGTACCACTAATCTATCCTTAAACCACAACACACCTTCGTCATCTAACCTGAAATGCTTAGTTTCTTCCTCTTTCATCTTACGTTTTATGTGGAATATACCCGGATCAGTCTTTTGGAGCTCAATAATTCTATTTTTGAGAGTACCACTGACAGTGATGTTGTACAAGACTGCTGGATGTAACAGGCGGGATCGATGAAAATCAGTTTCAACTAAGGAATGGCAATGAGACTTACGGCTTAAAGCGTCCGCAACCACATTTGCCTTGCCAGGATGATAGTGTACTTGAAGATTATAATCCTTAATCAACTCGAGCCATCTTCTCTGTCGCATATTTAACTCGGGTTGGGTGAAGATGTATTTGAGGCTTTTGTGGTCTGTGTAGATATTGCAGACATTGCCCAGCAGATAATGCCGCCATACTTTCAAAGCATGAACAACTGCAGCTAGTTCTAAGTCATGCGTCAGATAATTCACCTCATGCTTCCGAAGTTGCCGAGAGGTGTATGCAATTACTCGGCCTTCCTGCATCAAAACGCCTCCCAAACCTATGCCTGAGGCATCACAATAAACATCAAATGGTTTCTCGATGTCCGGTTGTGCCAAAACCGGAGCCGAGGTTAGGAGGGTTCGCAGTTGGTGAAAAGCCGCATCACACTCAGGAGTCCAGACAAACCTGGTGTCTTTTTGCAGCAACCGAGTCATGGGCTTGGCTATTTTTGAAAAATCCGGGATGAAGCGACGATAATAGCCAGCCAACCCAAGAAAACTCCGGACCTCATGAACTGAAGTAGGAGCCTTCCAATTCAATACTTCTTGTACCTTAGTGGGATCCACCATAATTCCCCCATCGGACAACACATGCCCAAGGAAAGGTACTTCACGAAGCCAGAATTCACACTTACTGAACTTCGCATACAGTTGATGTTCACGCAGTCTGGTGAGGACAATACGTAGGTGTTTAGCGTGTTCTTCCTCATTTTCAGAGTATATCAAGATGTCATCAATAAACACCACCACAAACTTGTCCAATTCGGGCATAAACACCGAATTCATCAAGCACATGAAGTGTGCAGGGGCATTTGTCAGGCCAAAAGACATAACAAGATACTCATAAAGGCCGTATCTTGTCGAGAAGGCTGTTTTTGGAATATCTTCAGGACAGATTTTAATCTGATGGTACCCAGATCTCAGATCAATCTTGGAAAAGACTTTAGCTTTGGACAACTGATCGAACAAGATATCGATACGCGGCAGAGGATACTTATTCTTAACAGTGACTGCATTCAGAGGTCTATAGTCTACGCACATCCGCAAGGTCTGATCCTTCTTCTTTACAAAGATAGCAGGGCATCCCCACGGAGACGAGCTAGGACGAATCAACCCCTTTTTCAAAAGTTCATTCAACTGCACCTTAAGTTCAGCTAACTCATTCGGAGGCATCCTATAAGGTCTCCTAGAGATGGGCGCCGTGCCAGGCAACAACTCAATTTTAAATTCCACATCCCGATCCGGAGGGAGTCCCGGCAAATCATCGGGAAAAACGTCCGGAAACTCATTTACTACGGGAATTTCAGCCAACGCCTTTGCTTGCACAGCATGAACTTCCCCAGACAATTCAACTTTTCTAGGAAGTTGTACTAGAAAACCCTTTTGATCTGTAGGATCTCTGAGCATAACTACCCGAGCGGATGTATCGATGAGTACCCCATTCTGACTCATCCAATTCATGCCCAAAATAACATCTATGTCTAAACCCGGTAAAACCAATAAAGCAAGCGAATAATTTCGCCCTTCTATCTCCAACTCAAGGTTCCCCACTACTTTATTCGTGGAAATATTCCCACTTGCAGCACTAATGCAATAACCCACACCTTCAACAGTATGTAACTTGTGTGCAAATTTTGATGCAAACTTAGGACTGATAAAGGAATGCGAAGCACCTGAATCAAAAAGTACCACTGCAGGGTGTTGGTCAACTAGGAACTTACCAGCAGTGACCACCTCACCAGATGGGATTTCCTCAATACTATTATAATGAGCGTGCCCCTGACGGCCACCTTGGTTGACATTCTTCTTATGGTAAGGACAGTTCCGGGACCAATGACCTGGCTTATTGCAGTTCCAGCAAGGCATGTTGCTGGGAGGAACACTAAAGCTGCTCTGACCAGAATTTCCCTTTGGCAGAGCGACTGTATAAGCCTTGCGGAACCCAGTTTTGGCAGCAGGCTTCTTCTGTGGCGGACGGAACTTGGTATTCTGAGCAGGTGGGCGAGGGGAAGACCTAGGTGCAGCTGAGGTCCGAGACTGCGAAGCACTCGCCTCAAGGGCCCTTTTACGGCTCTTAGAGGCCGAATAAATAGCATTATTGTTCTCCTGGGTCAAAGCATCACTGATAAAATCATTGAAGGTAGTACACTTGCTAGTGCCCATAGCCTTCATCAACTTTGGGCCGAGGCCCCTTTTGAAGCTAGCAATTTTCTTGGCATCGGTATCCACAAACTCTGTGGCATACCTCGCCAGGTTGTTGAAAGACTGCAGATATTCAGTCAAGCTTTTATTTCCCTGCGACAGCCTCATGAATTCTGTGTGCTTGATTGCCATAAGACCTGGAGGAATATAGTTTCCACGGAATGCTGCCTTGAACTGGTCCCAAGCAATCGGGACATTTGTAGGCAGTGTGGAACGATAGTGGCTCCACCAAATACCCGCAGGACCATGCAACTGATGAGAAGCATATTCAGTCTTTAGCTCATCGGTCAAGCGAAGCAGACGAAACTTTTGCTCAATAGTGTTCAACCACTCGTCGGCTTGCAATGGTTCCTCTGCCTCCTTAAAGAGCGGGGGCTTAGTACCAAGGAAGTCCTTAAAATCACTATACTGATTGGGTTCTGGGCCCTGGCGGCCATGACGAGCCTCCCGGTTGGCAAGCTGGCGCATCGCATCTGCCAGCATGCGCTGCCCCTCTACCACGGACTGCATCAGCTCAGCCGGAGTAGGCGGTGGCGGAGGGGGTGGCTGTTCCTCATCCTCATTGCCACGACCCCGACGAAGATTGTACGACATCTGCAAAATGCATAGCCAATGAGCACTGACGATGTGGGAAATTTGTAGACGAATTATTGCAAATATGTCAAACTAACTTCATGAAATGGGCTTCTCAATTAATCAAGGCACAATAATTCATCACAACCGCACAATCCATTCAAGCGCATCAATTGACGCAATCATACAAGGGAATCCATCAAGATGTATTCTGATAAAGGCTCACTCACAGAGGCACAACAGTGACTGAACCGTTTACTTTAAGACCTATGTGATTTTTGACTTTTCGCACGGTACTTGGATTCGATCTCAAAATTTTTGTTGACTGAAAAAGGCTACTTCAAACTGACCACAAAGAGATTTCTCAACGGTAGAGTTCCATGGTGGATCATGACTAGCCACCTCGATACCAGCGCGTGCCAAGCAGCACAGCCTTATGTCGCGCGCCATAGGAGGCCCTCAGTTTCGTCGGGCACCGAAGGGTGCTAATCGTGACACCATCATTGAACACCACACAATAAGACACCCAATTGTGATCAAAATTAACAGGTTCCAACTAACATCCAGGAAACATAGGGCTCGGCCTTACATTCCAAAGTCAAGTTATTACAAAGCCTCACTCCCACACAGGGAGGGCACAAAAGACGATTCTAACACCATAGCTACGCGATGACTACTCTAAGCATCGTCCTCAGAGTCGGTGTCAAGGATTTCCCCGCCGTCCTCATCACTAACAGGCTCTAACTCCTCATCTTCTTCTTCCCTTGGCTCTTCTTCTGGTGCTTCTTCTGGTGCGGCATCTTGGGGCTCATTGACCTCCGCTTCATCATCATCTTTAGCCATGAAGATTCCCGAACCCATGTCCTCATCTATGTTGTTGTTTCGAGGTAGCAGAGGATTAAGCTGGTTGTTCAGGCATTGTATTCTTCAGCATTCTCCAACTGTTGCTCGAGCTCAAACTGACGAGCTCTCAGAACGTTCTCCTCGTGCCAGGCTTCATCCCTCTGGTTCATGACACGGACCAGCATGCGTTGACAGTTGCGATTTGCCACTGTCAACCTCTGGACTGCAAGCGTTTCCTGATCACGGTCACGGATTACTTGCTCCAGTTGCTGCCACGCTGCATCCCTAGCAGCGGTCACTTCGGCCAACTCAGCCCGCAGCCTTTCCACCTCAGTGGGCTCGGGGCGGGGCTCACGTGGAGCTAGCTGGTGGCGAGGAGCCCTTCCTCCGGTCGACTTATGGGCGGTCATCTTAGTACGTGCCATCTGTACCAACAAGATACGACTTAAAGTGAGGATCATTTAGGGGATACAAAATTTAATTTAGTCGGGACTATTGAAATTTTCAAGGAGGGAGTAAATGACATGTATGCCATAATTAAACATGATGCATGCACGTTCCGTACGCCCTCTCACCTTAGTAGAGACCTAAAGTTCTAACGCTAGGCGGTGGCATACATACGTTCTCTCATATAAGCGAAACTATCGGTCTACTCGTTACGCTGTTAGTGTACCTGCAGAAAATCTCATTGCAGCCCAACAATTTCCCAAAATAAACACACAAGAAAGCAGTAAACTAAATACTTTCCATATACACATCCCCTGATGTATATACTTCAGTATGAAAACTACCCGATTTATAGATGCCCACAATTAAGTGCTTACATACTTACATGGTTTGAACATGTAATTAGGCAAGTCACCAAAACTACTCTCCCCTAGACCGCCGGTTGGACGATCATGCTCTCACCACTCACACTTACCAGAGCGTCGAGGCAATTGATCCATACATTACCACCCAAGTGGATGGCATCCATACAATATCACGCCGTATGGACGACGAAACAAAAACAAACAAGGCCCCTAAGTTACTCTTTATAATAAGCCACCTAAGAGTCCTTATTTGGGCTAAGGGATGTGATCACTGGCATACCTATAAAAATAATTTTTATAGTTTAACCCTTTTCATAAACAAATACTTTTGTTATTAATTACCCGTATGATGTGTTTAATGTTGAATTATGCTTCGGTACCAGCTGTAACAGAACCGACCAAATTATAAGAGCACAAGTACAAAAACAAGCACCGAAGCGCTCAAATTTTCGAACTTGAGCCCATATAATCCCGGTAGTCAATCGAAACCGCGAAGGATCGCATCATTCAACATACACATCATATGTTACATTTCACAAGTAGTTCCGAAATAAGTTTACACCACGGAGTTGCAAATATTACAAACCAAGTTTGAAAAGTAGCGGAAGCATAACACACACACCAGTTGTTTAACTACTGCCAGTCTTGTTGATCAACAACCCACAAAAGCATGAGGAGAGTACATAAAGGATGATCACGCCCTAGTGATCTAGTCTTCGTCACCCGCAGGGTGGAGACACGTCTTGCAGAAGCCTTGATAGAGCATATCATCTGCAACAGGGGGAATAAACCCTGATTACTGGAATGTACTCAGCTAAACTTACCCGTCAAAAACCAGAAATAATATGACACCAAGGATGATGCAAGGCTTACACAAGAGGCTAGCTGACACCACATTTTGCATAAAGGCATAAGTAGTTGAAACTCTTATAACCTGTACTAGAAGTTATTTTTAGCATTTACCTGTCATCTATCTTAGCACCTGTACTAAACATGCACTTGATTATCATCAAACAATTATTAACATTAATTCCATAGCAGGTATAAATTGTGGCAACATTGTAACATTCACTTAACCATCTGTTCAATTAATGAGATCTACGTTGCCGCTGCTCAAGTCAAGTGCTCACTAACCGGGAGCGACGGCGATTCGAATCGAATTCCTATCCAGCTGGAGGGGTACTTCTAACACTCACCGAGTCACGCCTGACGAGGGCTGCTCAGGTCATCTTTCGTACAGTTCAGGAATCGCGGGCCCGAATGATGTCGCGTCCCCAAGGGCGACACTCTGCCAGGTGATAGAGACTCTAACCCCCCCTTGGTCTCACGCCAATGTCCCCAAGCACATCCTTTCTCTCCTCCAAGATGCAACCTACCATTCGATTCCTGGCCTGAACCATACTACTCGACTTCGTGGTCGGAACGACTTATCCGGCCAACTAAGTGTTAGACTGCGTTCAACATGACTCAAGGACGTACAGCGAATCGGTCCTTAAACGACTCAGACGGGCATGGCTCCACACCCAAGACGTGAAGTGTCTTGCAGCTGTACCATCGAACTCCCGCCCGGTCTCAATTTCATTTTAAAGCATGGTTCCATCACGATCGCCATAAGCCACTCGCGACCCAATCCTATCTCTCGCGGATGACCGGAAATCACCCGACTTCTACCGTACTAAGCAGGGCTAAGCATTGACACGTGCCTAAACCTAGTATAGGATTAAGTACGATATCTGGACAAGGACAGGTAAAATGCAGCAAGTGTTTTCATATAACTCCTAGAACTTAATGCAATAAACAATTAAAAGTACTCAAGATAGATTTATAAAATGATGGGTTCAGCATGCACCGGGGCTTGCCTTTGAGAAAAGTCAAAGGCCGGTGGTCAGGGCACTCCGGCAAGTCTTCAGCGGCGTCTCCTTCGCCGACCGGTTCTGTTGGCTCCTCCGGCTGGTTCTGGATCTCCTCCGATATCACTTGTTCGAACTCGAGGAGTGTTACCCCCTCCGGAACACCTATTGCATGAGTGCATAATGAATCTCATGGATGCATAGTGAAAGATGCAGTATGCTCGGAATGAAATACATTACAACATTTTTAAAGCTCTATTCAAATCCTTCAAAATAGTAGGTGCAAATTTCCTCTCCGGTAGAGAAGTACTCACCTAATCTACTTAACCTAAGATAAAGCTGCTCTTCTTCAGTTAAGGCCCTAACACCTAAAAATTACAAAAGTAGCATTTCTTAGGGTACCACACCACATCCAACAGCAAAATACCACAGTAAAACATTCTGGACAGCAGCTACTTGCTTTTAACATAACTGGAGATTCCCAACTCCAAAAGATATGATCTAAGACAATCTGGAAAGCCTAAGAAATGCACTACAATTCATTTTCAGACCTCAACCCCAAACTTGATGAGGACATCGCCACGCTGGACACACCGACGCTATGGTCTTCTCCAAGTTGCAATTCGTCCCCAACTCAGCTGCCACGTCACCCTCGGATTCAGCAGACACGTCGTCACTGTTTCGGTCATAACTCTCTCATACGACATCGAAACGGGGCGTTCTTGGATGCGTTGGAAAGGGGACGACGACGCCGTCGTTTTGGATCTGGTTCCAGCTCCAGAAGATCCGTGGATCATTCTGTGTGACCACGGCAAGGTGCTGCGTCACCTATTTGGGCCAACTTGGCCATGTATCGTGTCGGGCCTTAAGCCCAAGTTGTGGGCGCCCAACCCCTGGCCGTCCTCATTGGGCCAACTTGGCCATGTATCGTGTCGGGCCTTAAGCCCAAGTTGTGGGCGCCCAACCCCTGGCCGTCCTCAACCCTAGGTCGAGTTTTAGACTATAAAAACAGCCGCCGCCGTTGCTAGACAATTGGGTTTTGTTTAGAGTTTAGTTTTCCATCGAGAAACTGAATCGTTCATTGTAACTGTGGTGACAAATCCTTTTACAGTGATTCAGGGCCCCTGTTCTTGATCTCCTCCACTGTGTCGATTAGTCCTTTGGAACCGAGTTCTTGAACCCTCAATTGATATTCGCATCATTCATATTTGCAATTTCAGATTGCGTGTTTTTATCTTCTTGCTTGTGTTCTTCGATTCGCTTGCAGGAAAAGCCTTCTTGGCGAGGTCAATCAAGTTGTGCTTGGTTGATAACCAACGGAGCAGTGGTGTAACGGTTGCGGGGTTCGAATCGTGTCTGATTTGAAGCCGGATCGCCAACGTCGAGATCTCCACAAGTCGAACTTACCGGTTACCTCTCGGAAGATCGGGCCTGTATCTCATCAAAACTCCTAAGTTTTCCATGTCGAATTTCATAAGTTCCAGAATCTGTTCTCTCTAAACAGAGAGTAGCAAATTCTGGACTGTCACTTTAAACAGCAATAACTCTCAAACTACTAAGCCAAATGCTCCCAAATTTTGACACAAGCTAGTTTATCAAGTTTACTACAACTTTAGTATTTACAAGTTTTCCAGCAACCATATTTATCAAAGGTCAAACTTAGAAATACTACCAGCTGTCCAGAAAACCTAGAATTGAAAGGATTAAATATTTATTTATGTGGCAAACATCCCTTAGAACCAAATTAATGCTACCACAAGTTCACATAGGTCACAAAACACCAGAAAGTAGGGTGTGCCCACCTAGAACATTTATTTATACTCATTTCTTAATTTACTTACTTAATTAAGTGAAATTTTAAACATAGATGTAAACTGCTCCTAAAATTCTAAAAAAATTACAGGGGACTCTCTGACCCAAAAAGAGACTATTGTAAAAATTTGAACTAATTTTATTCACAGGAACTCCCTAGACAAAATTTACAAGTCCAAAAGGCTGATTTTTGTATAATTAATAAATCATATTGAAAAGTATCAAACAACAGATTTCATAATTTTCATGGACACTTTAGGGTACCAAGACATTCTCCAAAACGTTACAAGAACATTGCACATGTAGAAAAATTACTAAAATTCATTCAATTATTTCTTAGAATAACAAGATAGCCTTATAACTTGAAAAGTGTTTAAGCACTAATGCCCAAATTTTTACCAGAGCTAGGGCAAGTATAAAGTAACCTACCCACCAAATTTCATAATGTTTGGGATACTATAGCTCAAGTTATACATTTAACAAATTTGCATGCATTTCAAAACACATTTAAAAGATCTAATAAATTCTCCCAGAATTTAAACATCACATACCTGATTTATATTTTTCTAAAATACTACACATCATGTAGATCATAACAAAATTTATCTCATGATTTTTGAGCAAGTACAACCCTAGATCTATATTTTCCAAACTACCACAAAAATCTGTGACAAAAAAGAAAAAGAAAAACATTACTACACCCTAACCGCTACAGTGCCGGGCCGGCCCGGTTCACCAGCGCGCCCCAGCCAGCGCGCGGCCCGACCTGGCTCCCGCCCGCGAGCGGCACAGACATGTGGGTCCCCGTGGTCGGTGACAGAGGGCAGGGGAGCGCGCGAACCGTGAGCTCCGGCGAGCTCAAGCTCGTTGGAGGGGAGCTCGCTCGGGAAAACAAACACACCCACGCGTTCCCCGTCATACAGTGCTTCGATTCGTGCAAGCAGGGAGGTTTGGGTTGGAGTGGGAGGGGCTCGCCACCGGGAGCGGCGGCCGGTGAGGGTCGGTGACGGTGCGCCGCCGCCGGTGAGGCCGCACGGTCACATCTAAGCTCGGTACGAGCTTTACTGCAGCTAGGCGGAGCGATTGAGGTAGAAAGGGGAGACGGAGAGAGGCCCGAACTACCCCGGCCACGGTGAACCTGCATGGCGGAGCTCCGGTGACCTCTCGGGAACGGGCGGAGGTGGCAATGCGGCTCACCTCGGCTCAATCAAAGCCACCGGTTGGTCGAGGAGGTGTAGGGCGGTGAGGCGGAGGGACAGACGTGATTTGGTGGGCGGTGGTGCGGTGGAAAACGCGCGCGAGCTCGCCGGAGTTGGAGTGGCAATGGCGGCTCGGTTCCTCTGTTTTGAAACCAAATGAGGGGGGAAGAGGGAATGGAGGCAGCTTCGACGCGTCGTGGCGGTCTTAAAGGCGCCGTGGACTGACCGGTGGGGCCAGGGCCGGCGTACGGTCGCCACCGCGTGTCCACGCGTCGGCGAGGCCCTGTGGCCGGTCGGCCACTCCCCCTTCTCTGACGAAACTGAAACGAGTTGAAAGGTGCCGTTGGTGATCGACTGACAGGGCAACTTCGTCGACGATTTACTCCTAAACCAGCTCGTGTTAGTGAAACCTCCAATTAGCAAAGTTGTAGACCTATGTGAGCACTACAAGTTTGTAAAAGGCATCATGAGCTGGTTCGGTTTAGTTGGTGAGATACAGTGCCCTCAAGTGGTGCTCGGTGAAACTGAAACGCAGTTTTAGTGATAACAGCCGACTAAAACCTTAACTTCTTGACACTATATCTCATAAACTATTGAGAACCAGGCTTGGGTGATGTTGGCAATGTTGTAGAGCTACATGAGGACTACAAGTTTGTCAATATAAGTGGAGGCTGGTGTGGCCTGGTTTACAAACTACAAGCTTCTAAAGTAGGTCACAGTAAAACTGGAGGGTCAATTGAAGACTTAGAAAAATTCTAAGTGTTGAAGCAGCCCCTCTAGCTGACTTGTGGGCCACTTTTGAGCATGTTCTGGTCAGTTTCATGAGATGGTCATATTGAGACTTTTGTTCCCCATAAAATTCCCTACAACTTTGCTGAAGGGTGCTCCTCCATGCAAGGTCTCTAAGCTAGACTTTTTAATTGGTCAAACTAGAGCATCCTAGGGCTAAATGGTGGTCAACCATCTCTTGGAGGGCATTTTTGTATTTTGATCAACATGAACCTTGCTCCAAGAGTTACCCTAAGTATAACTAAGGTGTTGTAAGACATAATTGGCTACTCTACCTTTTTGTTACACCAACTATCAAGTATCACATGATGTGAGCCAAACAAAACTTCTAGAAACAATCACATGTGTTGCATCACATAAAATAACATGAATGATGCATGCTTATGCTTATGCAAATGCAATGCAATTATGGAGCTAAACACTTGAGGTGTTACAAACGTGCGTACTCGTAGCATGGTATTTGGCCACAGATTGGCATGTATTATGCAATTTAATTTAATTTGATTGCTAGAATTATTATTCATGGATGCGATCACTAACTTGGCATCATATTCTCTTTTGTGCAGTTGCCTAGGTGTAACATCCCAGTTTTTTCCGAAAACCCAAAAATCAGAACTGAATTTTTTTTTCGCAAACAAGCCCATGATTGGTGAGTGTCATATAGGAAAAACACCCATGTAGTTGTACAAGTAGCACCTACATAGCAAAGTAGAGCATTAGCATTTAATTAATTACTTGTGAGTTGTTTCTTATTTGATTTTATGAATTGCTAATAAAATCAACATTTTCTTTTATATAAATAATCTTGCTAATTAATTAACCCCTAAGTGCCTACCCTTGGACTCGGACCCACCAACCCTAGACCCTAGCAGACCACCATTAAGGGTATGTACTTGCTTGGAACACAAGTACATGCACATAGGAGACCAAGGCATAGAGTAGAAATGACAAATAGAAAATCGAAAAGCCGTTAGGAGAAAGAGAGAGAGCAGAGGAAGGCCATTTCGGCCCGCTATAGCCAGCCGGCCCAGCCCTCGGCGCTGGCCCGCCTCGCCACCTCTAGCCTGAGCAACGGCTTGGCCCAACAAGCCCAGCGGGCCCTCCCGTTGGGCTGGCCCAGCCGCTCCGCTCGCTCGTGACGCGTCGAAGGGGAGACAACCACCGCTGACAAATGGGTCCACCCGCCAGCACTTTCTTTTTCCCCTCTGCTTAAGCTCTACGGAAGCAGAGCGGCTCACCGGTGGGAATCCAAGATGGAGCGCTCCATTCCCACTGCCCGATGTGGAGCAGCTGAGGGCGAGCTCTCGGATGGGTGACACGTTAGCTATCCGCGGTTCAAATTCTCCCTCTTCTCTGCGTGCCTCACCGCGATTACGTCCGCCGCGGCCCCGCTAATGATGCCGCCGCGCTCCTTTTTGACTGGCCAAGTTCACGCACCCCCGGCTCACCACAGCTACACGCCAAGCCGCGCAACCGCCTCGCCCGGTCGTGAAAACCCTAACCTTGGGCCGTGGATCGGCCACCACGTACCCCTGCCCCCATCTGGATCACTCCCTAGGAGTTTGTGAACGCCATGGGCGCAGCCGAGCTATAAAACGGACCAAACCGCGACCCCGGCGCCCTCCATACCACCGCCGCCACCTTGTGGCCTCCACCACCCAACCGAGCCCTAGGAGCGAGTGAGGGAGGAGCAAGGGGGAAGAAGGAAGGAGCCACCGGGTTTAGAGCCGACGTGCCACCGGAGCCGGAGAAGACGGTGCCGCCCGAGGCACCACCGAGGGAGCTGCTTGCACTGCACCGTTCCTTCTCGGCAACACCTCGCCACCGCGTCGATAGCCTTCGTCCTCGCCACCTCGGTGAGCATCGACGCCTGCCCATGGACCTCTGTTACCATGCCCGCATGAGTGCCGCCGCGTCCTTCCGCCGGGGAAGCGAGAAGGCGACGCCTTTTAGACACTCTAGAACACGCACGCCCACGCTAAGCCACGGGAGCCTAGGAACGCAACCTTGGTCATCGTCTACGGGTCACGTCCGCCATGGCCAGAGCACGGCCATGGCGAGGCTGTTCTGAGCATGAGAGGCCGGTAGAGGTCAGGAAAAGAGGTGCCGAAGGTTCACCATGCCGGGGGACGCGTGCCACCTTAGTCAAGTGAGAGAGAGAGGGCCGTGACTGCTGCGGCATTCCACCGCGGCGAAGTGGTCACGCCTGCGTGGCTCCGCCGTGCCGTAGGCCCGCCCGCCATCTTCGGCCACGTCACTCGACGATGAGGGGCCATCGACGATCACCCAATCTTCCTGAGCCTAGCCGAAGCATGGGTGGAGGGAAAAGTCCTCTCCCTGGTTTAGTTCACTGGGACCGGAGGCATGGCGGAGCGTCGCCCACCTCTACCAGCATCCTGAGCACCAAAACCGCTACCCTTGGCTCACCCTTGCACCCACCTCGGTCACTTGAGGCCAAGGGGCCCACGAGCATCGACTTTGGCACATCAGAGCACCAGGGGCGAGCCCCTCACCATTTGCGGGAGAGCTTCGCCGTGAGGGCAGAGGAGCGGGGGGGGGGGAGGAAGAGAAGAAGACACATGCATCCGGTAAGCTTGGTCCACCATGAGCCCAAGGGAGAGAGAGGGAGAGTAGACCCAGTCCACCTGAGCCACACCGGAGGTCTTTAGACCACTGAGTAGGAGTTCACCGCGAGCTGGCTGTTCGTAGATCAGGCCCGGTTAAAGCCCAAGGCCGCTACGTGGCACCACCCCATCCCGTCACGTGTCTAGGTCTAGGTCGGCCTGACCCGACCCATCCAGGCCCAAGACCCGGCCCGGTCAACATTGACCGTTGACTGGTCAACATTGACCAAAACCCACCTGTCAGCCTCTCTGTCTGAACCGACCAAATCCCGTGCTGCCACGTGTCAACCCCTAAATAAACCTGGACTTTTTCTTTTTCTATAAATGATTTAATCTTCAAAAATTCATAACTAAGTAACCGTAGATCAGAAAAATGCCAAACCAGAGTACATATTTTTCTAAAAATGAGCTCTACGTCATAGGATTGTTCTTGAGTGCTTTTGGATCTTTTGATTTTCAGTTGCTTCTTTGTGCACCTCTATAGGAGCCGCTGACGCGGCCGTATGTCACGTTTTACAGACCCGAAGGAGCCACCAACTGAGGAGTTTGACCCCGACTACACTGATGACTTGGGTGACGACCTGCCAGGTGCCACGCCCCACCCATTCATAGATCCTATTACGCATTGCAAATACTTAGAATTGCTAGTGCTTTACTTTATGTCATAATATTACTGATAGGTTGCATGGTAGTTTACTGCTTTTGAGCCACTTACCTTTTTGCAACCTTACACCTGCTCATCCTGCTGTTAGACTAGATGTTGCTTTATCACTCGTTACTCATTACTTTACTCTTACTCGCATTATATCTGTGATGTGATGCTGGTGAGTGAGAGGCGTATGAGATAAGGCATGAGGTGTCGTAAACCTGATAATAACCTGATAATGAACCTGGGGAGATCTTGGCGTGAGTCTGGGGTGTGTGGTGAGGGTCGAGTCGACTGAGCAGGATCTACGACGAGTCAGGAAGACAAGTCTTGCCAGAGGATGCTACCTGGGCGTTCGCCATGTGAGGTGCCTGTGGCGGGTATATATGACAGGGAGAGGTCCTGGGGTGGAGTGTCTTCGTGGGATGAAGCCCTGGGATGGGAGGTGCTGTGATGGCACGGGGTGGCGGGTGTTCCGTTGAGCGGAAAATGATTTCCCCTCGTGAAGATGTCCTGCTTAGTCACCCTAAGGACTGACACGCCTGTGGACCGGGTCTTAGGAATCCGTGCACACCCACTCACTTCTGTGGGGAGGAGACGGATGTTGACGGTCCTTAAGTACCAAATATAGTTATCAAATAAATAAAGAAAAGGATCCAAATGCAACCAACACCTAGACTTAGGGTTTTATCTGACAGAATTCCATGAGTTTTGGTGTTTGTCTGTTTCTGCAGGGGGTTATCAGAAAATACGGAGGAAAGGCCCACACGTCGGGTTTACATAGAGATAATAACGTGTTCACCAATTTTCTATCATCTAGAAGACTCCAGAAGCCACGAGATCAAACGGAAGGCCGAACGGGCCCGGAGGCAGGGCGCCCGCCCTGCTCCCTAGGGCGCCCGCCCTGGCCTGAGAGCCAATCAGGCTCTGTCTCGCGGATTATGCTCCACCGACCTAAGGGATCAAGGAAAACCGTGCGATTAATGTCGGTTTGATCCGACAGCCCACGTTCACTTGAGGGGGCTATATAAGCAGGACCCCTGGCCCCTGGAGGAGGCACTCCCTCATTCTCAATTCCTCAAACCCTAATCTCAGGAGGAGAGTCTCTGATCAAGCCCTAGAGCCACCACATCAACTAGATCTCTAGTATAGCATAGCTACATAGGATTAGAGCTAGAAGGAGTCAATCTTCGATTGGTTTCCGGATTTGTCAAGAGGATTCTTGGTAATTCCTTTACTGTTCTTCATTGTTCATCTTTGTTCTTCAATATTATGAATACAACTTTGTTCTATTTCAATATATTGATTATGACTATGCTCTACTTGTTATTATTTGCGATTATATTGTTCTTAGTTTATCGTAGTTATACGCTTGGCTTAGTTAGATTGGAATTATATACATGTTTAGGATCGTATAGCGTTTATCCATCGGATCCATGGGTAAATGATAAATATTGTGTAGGCGTGGTGCTTAGACCATATTTATCTGCGATTGCACCTTATATGCCGGATCGTGGGGTGGTCCGCGATGGTGACAGCTTCGTTGGTTCTTATATAGTCCCCCTCCCGTGTGTAAGGCAGGCAGAGCAACATTATTACGGGGGAGTGATTGCTATGTTTCTCATCTTCCTTGATAATATCACTATGCATGGGCATAGTCCTTTTTCGCAATGATTGCCAAGTGTACTTGCACTAACTATGATATGCTAGACTTTATAGTTAAGAATAACTTAGGAAATATCCTTGTAGTTCGTCCTAATACCATGCTAATGACTTGCTAGAATATCTGTTGAGGTGCTTATCATTATTATATGTGGCTAGCTGATTAGATTAATTATCTTTGTCACCATTCATACTTTATCCATATTTTATGTGACACTTACCCCTGTATGCAAGAGATAGATGAATGCTCTCACTTATACAAGCAATGATTGATACTCATTCCTATATTCCATTCCATAATCAACATTGATGTTAGTAATCCCTTCCCAGTGGTAAAAATATAAATAACGATACCTGGAATACTTCCCGGTTAAAATGCTACATCGGTATTAATCTGTGCGCTTGCAGATCTTATTTATTATTTATTTAGAAGAGCAGTTGCATATTTCAATACCGCGTCTCTCATGTCATGCTAGGGATGACAACTTGACTTAAGTGGCATGAGGGATAGGTTCGGCATTTTTGGCGCCGTTATCAGAATTAGAAAACTAAGTCTACTTTTGGTAATGACGTTAAGAATGCCCAACAAGCATTTTTGGCGCCGTTGCCAGGGAAGGTTGATTTACTAACAAGGAATGAATACGGAATTTGAGTCATCATTCGCATCATTAAGTGATTGAGATCATCAATTCTCCCATACAGATTTACCCCTGTATTTTTCCGTTCTTATTGTTTTGCAGGGTGATGTATGAATAGAGGACATCTTCTAGAAAATTTTGTTGACAACCCCGAAGCATTAATTAGAGGGGCAAGAGCCAAGCTCAAGAAGTCAACACTTCGACACAACACTTCATCCAATTCAGAAGACCGCCGAAGTTTCATCCGGAATTTGTCAACAGAGTTCGCAGCCATGGCGAACAAGATGATCCGCGAGTTCTCAGCTCCCACTACGGACAACATCCTCACTGGACCTGCCGCGGCCATCGACAAGAACTTTGAGCTCAAGCCAGGGCTCATCAACATGGTACAAGCCAACCAGTTTTGTGGGAAGCCGCACGAAGATGCAAGTGCTCATCTCCAACACTTCCTGGAGATTTGCAGCACATTCACTATATTAGATGTTCCCAGAGATGCCATACTACTTCGTCTTTTCCCATTCTCACTATTGGGGAGAGCGAAGCAGTGGTTCTACGCGACGAAGGATAAGAACACTACGTGGGCACTCTGCTCTACGAACTTTCTGGCTAAGTTCTTTCCCATGGGCAAGACCAATGCTCTCCGTGGGAAGATTACAAGTTTTCAGCAACAACATGATGAATCCGTTCCAGAAGCATGGGAGCGCTTTCAAGATTACATCCTAGAATGTCCCCATCATGGAATGGAGAGCTGGCTACTTATGCAGACTTTCTATCATGGGCTCATCACTAGTGCTCGTGAGACCATGGATGTTGCAGCTGGAGGCGCATTTCTATCACTCACCATACCACAAGCTACAGCCCTTGTGGAGAAGATGGCGTCCAACCAAGGTTGGAACGAAGAGAGGACTCAAACACGCAAGAAGGGTGGAGGTATGCACCAACTCAAGGAGGTAGACATGCTGTCTGCAAAGTTAAACCTACTCATGAAAAAGCTCGATGACAAAGCTGGAGACAAAAGAGAAGTCATGAACGTCTACGACTCTCACATGACTTGTGAGGAATGTGGAGATACTGGACACTCAGGCAATCACTGCCCTGAGATGCTTGAGGATGCAAGGTACATCAACAACAACAACTACTACAACCGTCCTCAACAAAATCAAGGTTGGAATCAATAGAGGCCTAACTACTCAGGTAACTACTCAGGTAATTATCAAGGTAATAACTCTTACAACAACAATAATAATTTTCCACCCCTGAGAGAGTTAGTGTCTAATCAAGGAAAGCTAATGGATAACTTGTCTAAGAAATTGGCATCCAATGATAAAATACTAGAAAACATAAATAATAGAATGGATAATTTCTCTACTGCCATCAAAAACCAAATTAGCTTTAATAAAATGATTGAATCTCAGTTAAATCAAATAGCTGCTGCTGTTCCTGCTACTAACCCCGGTATACCATCACAACCGGAAGGATTAGAATCTGCAAATCTTGTAGACATGTTTGATGCAGGTAACTATTGGAGTAATCCCGCTGTCGGAGTACATAATGACCTTCTGCCAATCAAGAGAGGCGATCCAGGATGCCCCGTCATCCCGATCTCCATCGGCATGGTGGACTTCCCAGAAGCACTCTGCGACTTTGGCTCCAGCGTCAACATTATGCCCAGGGTACTCTATGAAAAATTCTTTACATATCCTTTATCAGAAACAACTATGTGTTTGCAGCTTGCAGATCGGACACTAAGCTTTCCTAAAGGAATATTAAAGAACATGTGTGTCCGAGTTGGTACCTCGTACGCTCCAGCTGACTTCGTGGTGATAGAGACCGGGTCCGATGAGAGGTCACCAGTTATTCTGGGAAGGCCATTCTTGAACACCTCGGGAGCTGTCATCTACGCCAGCGCTGCGAAGATCAACTTCAACATCAAGGGGAGGAAGGAGACGTTTTCCTTCAAGAACAAGATTACACAAATCCCAGAGCAACCCCAACATGAACCAAGGAAGAGGACCAACAGGAGGAACAAGCAGAACAAGAACAACCAAGGATGGACCGAATCAGCTAAGATGGTCACTGCAGTTCAAGGAGGTCAAGATGGTCGACTCAAGTCGCCCTTCCTGAACAAGAAGGACGACCCAGGTATGCCAAGCATTGAGTGCTCAATCAATGGATACTCCTTTCAGAAGGCGCTCTGCGACACTAGATCAGGCGTCAACATAATGGCCACAGTCACCTATCAGCTCTTGTATGGAACCATGCCCTTAAAACCAACATACACTCAGCTCCAGATGGCAGATCAGACATCCCGAAAGGTCGAAAGTATAGTAACCGATGTCCCTGTTAAAATTAACGATCATTTTGTCCATACAGACTTTCAGGTCATTGACATGGGAGACGATGAGTACGATCCACCCATCATCCTAGGAAGACCGTTCCTAGGCACCGTCAAAGCAATCATCTACATTGGAACTGGAGAAGTCCATATGCATTTCCCCTCTGAGAAGGTACGCCGCTACTTTAATGACCCTAACTATATAGTTGAAGATTCTAAGCAGGTCAGGACAAGAAGAAGGCGACGTAACCGTAACCAAAGGAGGCAAATCATCAAGGACGTATGGGCAGACTATGAAGGAGAGGTCATAAGGCCCGAGGATACACAACAGGAGACCGAAGCACCAAGTCGGGTATGGAAAGTGAAGACAGTTACACAAGAAGAGGAGGCGCTGCCGGAACCACCGTCTACGCCACCCAAATCCCAGGACAACTAAGAAGAAAAGAAGTCCTATTCGGAGGACTTAAAAACACCGAACGCCGTGCCAAGAGGTAAACTTGGTAGTTATCATTTTCCCTTTAATTATTGCTCAGTTAATCATGTTCATTCTGTCTAAAAAAATGTTGAAAACAGTAAGCCCCATGTGAGTATGCGAGTGGCATAAAACCCATAAGTACATTCACTGTGGTGCCATAAAAAAAATAATAATAATATATATTTTTTCTGTTCTATAAAAATGAAAATAAAAATAGAGAGTGACATTTACCAAGGAAGCTCAAACATGATAAAGGCTAGATATTTATGCTAACGCTTAATCAAGTTCCACGAAGCTTTGTTGTCTATTTGAGCTCCACAGAATTCAGGAAGACTAGCAGATGGAGGACATCCTAATCGTTGTCAGGGTGCTGCCGACATTCAAATACACCTCTGCACCTGCTAGCTACATCAGAAGAAATTACGTCAAGATCCAGCTTGGGGGAGAGCACCCCCATTTATCCCGATAAGTATTTTTATCTACATTTATACCTATGCTTTATTAAAATAAAAAGATGCATAATCATGAAAACCCAAATAAATATTTTGTGTTTATATATATTTGCTTAGTTTAATAAATAAATAAAGTAGCTATGCTAAACTGAATCTTGAAAATAAAACTCTAGCATGGATATGATGAATAGTTGCTCTGCCTAATTTTCAAATTTGTTCTCTCTCTAGTTTAGACATAACTGTTATAATTTAAAACTGGCTCTAAACCTGAACTAGTGGGAACTTGATCTGAAGTCTAAGTTGTTAGCGGATATGATATGGGAAGGTTGAGCTGCTGTTTATCTGTTCCTAGAGATGCTAGAATTCTGGAGAATTTTATCTTTGAAAATCTTTAAAATGTTGCATGATGAGTTCCTGTATGATGAGAGTTTAAATTCCTACCACAGCCATATATACATGCTTGTTAGAATAAGAGCCGCACTTTTACTACTTACTGCTTATGGGCATTGAGTGTGGTCAAGCTGTGTAGACCCTTAGGAACTTGTCATGTGGTTAAAATCAAGATTCACTTGCACGTTCACTGATACATGCTGCTTCTACTCCGGAAGTACGCATCCACATATATCCACTCATTTCCATCTCCAGATTCACCCAAAATTATTCTACTCCTGACCCGGGAGAGAATAGCCAAAAACATTATCCCATTCCTGTTATTCCCTGTGAAGTTAATGCTCAAGTCATTTCTACTACCACTTGCTATATTTTCAAAAGAGGGAGATTGCTCTAAAAAATGAGGAAATAAAAAGGAGCAAGTGCTCGGAACCTCGAAGAAAGAAAAAGTGAGACGAGAGGTAAAAATGGACAAGTGTCCAACAGTAGAATTAGGGGTACAAGATACCCACCTGAGAGAAAAAAAATATAGAGCATCTCATTCCCCTCAAAAGTTTTAAAAAGCAAGAAAGGTATGTATTCCCTCAAAAAGAGCATTAGACTTTTGTTATCACCATACACCACTCATTCACCACACATGCACATCTTGATTTGACTTATTGACTTGTTTCTCTGGATCCATGGTTTGACTATGCAATAAATGTTCTATGAGTATGTATACTGTATCTCCCACCTATGAGCTCCAGATATCAAAGCCTTATTAGAGTAGGGTGAGAGAGAAGGCAATGTCACTACGCCTTATACCATAAATACCACATACTTTGAGAGAGAAGGCATATACCATTACTGCCTTGGTAAGGATCCAGAAATACCACAAAAGAGAGACCCGAGAAAGTCATACAAGGAATCTCTGAGTTTTATTTGAAAATTTGCAAAAACTCCAGAGCTATAGCTGATTAAGAATAAGAGACATGGCGTTTGACTAGACCGTTCTATCTTTTAACCACTCAAGATGCAGGTGATGGTTGCAAGCCCCATGGTGAAAAGTAAAATGAGTAAGTTTTAAGTCTTGACAGTTTACTCTAACTCAGGGATGAGACCTTATTTGAAAGCATATGTACCGTCAACGTTCAAAGGCGTTGCAGCAACTTCTGGTCCATAATGAGTCTATCCTTGCTCAGGGACGAGCAAGAGGTAAGCTTGGGGGAGTTTGTTGACGGTCCTTAAGTACCAAATATAGTTATCAAATAAATAAAGAAAAGGATCCAAATGCAACCAACACCTAGACTTAGGGTTTTATCTGACAGAATTCCACGAGTTTTGGTGTTTGTCTGTTTCTGCAGGGGGTTATCAGAAAATACAGAGGAAAGGCCCACACGTCGGGTTTACATAGAGATAATAACGTGTTCACCGATTTTCTATCATCTAGAAGACTCCAGAAGCCACGAGATCGAACGGGAGGTCGAACGGGCCCGGAGGCAGGGCGCCCGCCCTGCCCTGAGAGCCAATCAGGCTCCGTCTCGCGGATTATGCTCCACCGACCTAAGGGATCAAGGAAAACCGTGCGATTAATGTCGGTTTGATCCGACGGCCAACGTTCACTTGAGGGGGCTATATAAGCAGGACCCCTGGCCCCTGGAGGAGGCACTCCCTCATTCTCAATTCCTCAAACCCTAATCTCAGGAGGAGAGTCTCTGATCAAGCCCTAGAGCCACCACATCAACTAGATCTCTAGTATAGCATAGCTACATAGGATTAGAACTAGAAGGAGTCAATCTTCGATTGGTTTCCGGATCTGTCAAGAGGATTCTTGGTAATTCCTTTACTGTTCTTCATTGTTCATCTTTGTTCTTCAATATTATGAATACAACTTTGTTCTATTTCAATATATTGATTATGACTATGCTCTACTTGTTTATGTTTGCGATTATATTGTTCTTAGTTTATCGTAGTTATACGCTTGGCTTAGTTAGATTGGAATTATATACATGTTTAGGATCGTATAGCGTTTATCCATCGGATCCATGGGTAAATGATAAATATTGTGTAGGCGTGGTGCTTAGACCATATTTATCTGCGATTGCACCTTATATGCCGGATTGTGGGGTGGTCCACGATGGTGACAGCTTCGTTGGTTCTTATATAGTCCCCCTCCCGTGTGTAAGGCAGGCACATTATTACGGGGGAGTGATTGCTATGTTTCTCATCTTCCTTGATAATATCACTATGCATGGGCGTAGTCCTTTTTCGCAATGATTGCCAAGTGTACTTGCACTAACTATGATATGCTAGACTTTATAGGTAAGAATAACTTAGGAAATATCCTTGTAGTTTGTCCTAATACCATGCTAATGACTTGCTAGAATATCTGTTGAGGTGCTTATCATTATTATATGTGGCTAGCTGATCAGATTAATTATCTTTGTCACCATTCATACTTTATCCATATTTTATGTGACACTTACCCCTGTATGCAAGAGATAGATGAATGCTCTCACTTATACATGCAATGATTGATACTCATTCCTATATTCCATTCCATAATCAACATTGATGTTAGTAATCCCTTCCCAGTGGTAAAAATATAAATAACGATACCTGGAATACTTCCCGGTTAAAATGCTACATCGGTATTAATCTGTGCGCTTGCAGATCTTATTTATTATTTATTTAGAAGAGCAGTTGCATATTTCAATACCGCGTCTCTTATGTCATGCTGGGGATGACAACTTGGCTTAAGTGGCATGAGGGATAGGTTCGGCATTTTTGGCGCCGTTATCAGAATTAGAAAACTAAGTCTACTTTTGGTAATGACGTTAAGAATGCCCAACAACGGACGTTCGACTTGCTGGTGCGGTGCCACTACTATTGAGAAGTTAGTGGATAGTGTAGGGAGGTACGGGCACGAGGACCCACACCCTCCCAAGACAGCGTAGTACTCAGGGGCCAAGTACTATGTCTCACAGTCTCAGCGTGTCGGTGGCACTCCGACACGGCCCCAGTTCTGAGTGATAGGGTGGTACCGTTTCTAGTTGGTAGGCGGCCCGGAATCAGCTTAGACGAGGCATCATCGAGGATAGCTATCTTGTGGGATGTGTAAACCTCTGTAGAGTTTCTGGTTGATCGATCGATACATATGCCGAACCTTTCAGCTATGGACCTTTCCTAAGTACAGCTTCACTTGTCTAGATGAGAGGAGTCTTTCTACCTTCTCTAGGACTTTAGTGTGTGTTCCGGCCTTAGCCGTTGAGACATGGGCGAGAGGGAGTCACCCGTGCCGATGAGAGAGTGAGTTGAGATGTGATATGGTGGTGAGATATGTGTTGGGATGGGATAACGTGTGTGAATGAGATGGGTTAAAATTTGACAAACTTATGTTATTAATACTTTGATTACTCGCTTAGGAAACCACAGCCAAAGATAGGTCTTTTCTTACCCCCTTTGCATCTAGTTCCACAAAGCAAATGCATCATAGGGTGAAGATGCGTGGCCAGTACCAAGAGTACTGATAGATTTTTGACAGGCTCGGAGCCCGAGTACGACAAGGAGGACGACTGGGAGGAGTAGGGGTTCGCCCTGCGCTCATGCTTGGTGCGAGGAGTCCTAGTTTCCGCTGCTGTCTGTGAGATACTGTTCTAGTTGCTGTGTGTGAGTGTGTTTCGCCCTGCGTAGCGATGATAATAAGTAATGTAAACCTTCTATTTGTACTTTTATATTCGTGTATGACTCTGTTATTCGACTGAGATTTGGGTAATGGCATGAACTCATTCATCTATTACACATCGAATCTGTGGCATTCCCTTCGTGAAATGCAGGATCGTTTCAGTTGGTATCAGAGCCAGGTTGACCCTAGGACGAACCCTTAGGATTGGCTAATAGAAACAGGCACGAATCTATGCACCTTCAGTTATATTACAGACCATGCTGCATTTTCTTGCATGGCTTACCTCATTTCACACGTCTTACCACAAATACTGCTTGCTTTCTTGCCTATCGTCGCTCTCCATCGCCCGACTTCACTCCACTTCAGGCTACTTTTCTCTACTTCGCTCTACTTCACCCTGAGTTACTTGTCTCACATAGTTGGATTTCCTATGTGTTACCCTGTCTCACCCTGTTTTGCCTTTATCCTATCATGTTGTGTCTTAGACTTACTCTGTTCTACCTGGTTACCTTATAAGGTATAACCTGCTAACTCTGTTTTTACGGTTGTTTTGCAGATGGCTCCGCTTGTTGAGCTTGATGTTGATGCACGATGTAACGTCCCGCCTCCTCGAGGCCGGGCCCGCTTACATTTGGCCGCTTTTCTAAGACATAGACTACCCTCACAGACCAACACAAGTCTTTTCTGCGCACTTTGTCCTCACTCGTGTGCACCCGGGAAGAACTTCTCGGTCGGTCACCCATCGCTCCAGGCCAAGCATGCTTAACTTTGGAGTTCTTTCGAGATGGGCTTCCGGAAAAGAAGTTGCAACTTGTTGGTATGAGTATCCTATTAATCCTGTTAAGCCCTAGGCCGGGATGTTACACACGAGACTACCATGGGTTCGCCACGATCCTGTACGGGGTGCTGGACTCGCTGGGCATCCCCACTGAGAGGATCACGTGCATGTGCCGGGGTGAGGCTGGACCAGATGGACTTCTTTAGAGTCACATCGTTGTCCACCTCTGGGTCCCTGCCAGCGTGTACGTGCCCGTGCTTCACGCCTTTGAGGAGGTGGCTGTGGAGACTTCCATTGCTGCTTGCGTATAGTCCGTTTCGTGCACGGCTCTCCGTAGCGTGATGCGTGATGCACACGACTACCTCTAGACTAGGCCCTAGCGTCTGCTGCCCTGTGCCCTCAACATCAACCAGGTCACGGTGCCGTAGGACGCTGCTGCCGACTACGCTGCGTGTGTCGAGGTAGACCCCTGTTTGAGTGCCTCTGCGCAGTACATCCTTGCCCAGGACCACTACATCACGGAGGTGGAGTCGCAGAACCACAGCCTTCGGGACTTCCAGTTCTAGCGCGACGACATCCTAGCCCAGGAGGAGTGGAAGCGTGAGTTGGTAATTCGGATCTCATGAAGGAGTGCGAGAACTCCCGCAAGATGGAGGTCCTCTACGAGTCCTGTGAGAAGGTACTCAAGGCAGAGATTGCCGAGCTCAAGGACAAGGTGCTGGAGCAAGAGCTCTGCAACGACTACCTGTCCTCCCAGCTGCTGGAGTATGAGGATCGCATTGAGCGTCAGAGGCGTGTCCTGAAGGAGCTCTAGGAGAAGGAGAAGAAGCGTGCCTTCGCCAGGTGTGGCTTGCAGGATCACTGCAATGCCCTGGAGGATGAGGCAGAAAGGGTTGCCGTTGCTTCCACCTACAACGTGCACCACCTCACCCACTACGTCAAGTGCACCGAGTTCCTTCGAGATAAGGTGAACCGTCTCCGTCAGGCCTGGGTCATCGCTGATGCTAAGCACGTCCAGGAGATCGAGATGGTACATGACCCTCTTCCGCTGGGGATGCGTAGGAAGCCGTGCAGGCAGACCTTCCACATTGAGCCCACCAAGCTCAACCTGGCAGCATGTTCGTCCATGGACTATCCTCAGATTCCACGGACTGAGATGCTGGAGCACGCTCTTGCCTGCGTCGCGAGGATCCACCACACTGACGACGAGCTCCGTGCCTTGGACCGCACTTCTGAAGTTTCCGCTTCCACCGATGGCCTATCTACACCACCCGCCACTTTCGGATAGGAGTAGTTACCCTCTCATGATCATGTAATAATGTAGTAGTAACCTTGATGAGCCCTACGTGGCCATGCGACATGACTCATTCCTTGGAGTAGAGTAGATTGTCCACTTTTTGAGCTGCCTGCGAGTAGCACGATTCCCGCGAGTTTGCCAAGTGTAGCTACTGGAGACGTCGCTTTGTAATGAAACCATGTATTGGATGTTTGGATCTTACTATGTCTTATGGTTCTTATCACCTTCTTGTATTGAGTGTCAGGTAGAAATATTTTGAAATTGTGATCAAAATTGTGTAATTACTTAATAGACCTTTAATCTTGACCTAACCCTGCAGTGAGATGTCTTGTCGCCGTTCCGCTCGTCTGAACAACCGCTCGCCTTCCCCAGCACCCATGGGTCGTGGGCATGGCCGTGGGCGTGGAGGAGGCTGTGGAGCTCCCTTCATCGTTTTCGCTGCCATGGAGGAGCCTGTCCCCGTGGAGCCCGCTGGTGAGGCAGGAGCCGCTCAACCTGGAGGTGGGATTGGAGCCACCGTGCCTAGAGAAGAAGCACCACCGCCACCGCCACCACCACAGCTAGCGGAGGTGATGGACCGCCAGACCCACCTACTGGAGACTTTGGCTGAGGGAATCCTTCACCGCCACGGAGGGCAGCCGAATGACTTCCAGAGGAAGTTGGAGGGTTTCCTCAATCTGAGGCCCCCTACCTTGGACTATGCCGACGATGAACCCATCGCCATCGAGGACTGGCTGTAGGAGATCGAGAAGAAGCTGGACCTCACCACCTGCACTAACGAGGAGTGTGTGGGAGTAGCCGCTCATCAGCTCACTAGCACTGTGCGCGCTTGGTGGGATGGCTACTGTGATGCCCACAATGACCCTGAGAGCATCTCATGGGAAGAGTTCACTGAGGCCTTCCGCGAGCACCATGTACCCGAGGGCGTCATGGATGCCAAAGTGGAGGAGTTCCGCAACTTCACCCTGGGGACTCTGAAGGTGCAGGAGTACACCACCCACTTCATTCGCATGATGCGGTATGCCCCTGAGGAGACCAGCTCTGACAAGAAGAAGATATACCACTACAAGAAGGGGCTGAACTCATGCCTCAAGATCGCTCTCTCGGGCCATAAGTGTCGTACCCTCCAGCAGATGATCAACAAGGTGCTGGAGATGGAGAGGGATCGCCTAGAGGCTGACGCTCAGAGGGAGAGGAAGGAGAAGAGGCGTCGGGGCGAGGGTTCCTCTCGCACCCTAGCCCCGAGGCAGTGTGGGTCTGCTCCGCCGCAGTCCTGCTCTCGCTTTGCCTAGGGAGCTGCTTCGAGCCGTGGTGGTGGCTTCTACTCCACCAATAGCCACCGCCCCACTCAGGGCCGCCCTGCTCAGAGCCCGAGCCAGAGTACGTGGAAGGCACCTGCGCCCACCGCCACAGGCAATGTGCCCTTTGCGTGCTTCACCTATGGCCAGCCAGGTCACAAGTCGATGGTCTGTCCGCAAAGGGTCCCTCCAGTTCAGACCCCTACGAGGCAGGCACCAGCTCGGGGAGTGCCTCACAAGCCAGCCGTGGGAGCCACCCATGGCCGTCTCAGTCACCTGACCGCAGAGGACACTCAGGATGCCCCCGATGCGGTGTACGGTATGTTTTTAGTACATGGAGTTTTAGCATCGGTTCTTTTTGACTCTGGTGCTACATGTTCTTATATAGCATCTAAGTTTGCACGAGAGCACAGCATACCTGTCACACCACGGAGTGTACCCATAGACACCATATCCCCCTTAGGTACCACCAGATCCACCAAAATCTGTAAGGGAGTGAGTATCACTATAGAATGTTGCACCTTTCTAGCCGACCTCACCTTACATCCTTCAGAAGGTCTGGATGTTATCTTGGGTATGGATTGGTTGACTCTGCACAAGGGAGTGATATCTTGCTCACCCAGATATGTGGAGATTACACATTGATAGTCCTATGTTTGGTGTTGGCAAATAGTGACAATGCCTAAGTACTAACCATATATGCATAAGAATGTGTGTAGCTATGATGTGGTTGGTGCAATGACATGGTGAAGCAAGGATCAAGCAATGGTGATGTGATCAAGTGCTTGCCATGGTGAAGGAGGAACAAGGTGCAACCCTATGGAGCTCAAGGCAAAGGTATCAATAGGGTTTTGCATTTTGGTGATCAAGACACCTAGAGGGTGTGATCACATTTAGGATCGATAGCCGTACTAAAAAGAGGGGAATTTCCGGGGCTATTGATCACTTAAGTGTCACTAGATGAAGATTCATTTGCATATGCATTTAGATCTAGTGGAGATTTTTTTTAACGCCTCGAAAATAATTGTGAAAATGCTAACACACATGCACATGGTGATGATCACTTGGTGATGTTAGCACGTTTGCGAAGGCGGTTGAGTTTGAGCAGTAGAGAGGGGTTTGGGAAATGAAACATGCACATGGTGATGATCACTTGGTGATTCAACGCTTTTTAGGAAATGAAACATCTATTTTCCACTGCGCCGGACGCGAAGAAACGGAGGCGAACGGAGGTCACAGAGGTGACCGAATGCTGGACCGGACGCGGTCTCTGTTTGACCGGACACGTCCGGTCAGTGCTCAGCATTTGCGTATGTCTCAATTTTCTGATCGGACGCGGTGGTGCGTCCGGTCACGATCGACTGGACGCGTCCTGTAACGGAACCGTCCAAATTATAAGAGCACAAGTACAAAAACAATCACCGAAGTGATCAAGTTCTCGCACTTGAGCCCATATAACTCTGGTAGTCCAATGAAATCACGAGGGATTTCAAACTAACCACCATACAAGCTAAGATCGTAGTGATTCAACACAACAAGTCACATGTTACATCCATTTCCTAAGTAGTTCAATATACATCGGAGTTCAACATAGTTATTACAACTTACATTGAAAAGTAGCGGAAGCAAAGTAATTTGAAACTAACATTAACCTTATTTCAAATACATGCCAGTATCAAGGTCGACTTCCAACAAAAGCATTAGAGAGAAGCTAACTCAGAAGGATCATGCCCGTGATCACACTCCGCCACTATGGTAGGAGCCAACCAACTCTTGTAGTCGTCGTGATACATCACAACCTACAACAAGTGGGAATAAACCCTGAGTATGAGAAGGTACTCAGCTAGACTTACCCGTCATAAACCAGAAATAAGGTGACACCAAGGAGTATGCAAAGCTTTATATAAAGTGGGCTAGCTTGACTCCTTTGCATAAAAGAGCTTGTGAGCATAAGTAACCAATTAAACTTAGCATCAAGTTCATCATCATTAACCTGTCAACTATATTAGCACCTGTACTAGAGCACTCACTTATTAGGAGCAAACAATATTAACCATAGCAGGTATAATAAGGCCATCATCACATCATCAATTCCGAACCATCATTATAATTAGTGTATCTACGCTGGAGATAACCAGTCAAGTTTCTCACTATCCGGGAGAGACGACGACTCGAATCGATTCCAACTCAGCTGAGGGGGTATTCTGACACTCACCCGGCAAACCCCGCTAAAGGCAGCCGTAGATAACCTTTGGTACAACTCAGGGTGGGCCCGACCAGCGCCGCGTTCTCGGGGATACCAGTGGCCAGGATGCTCAGGACTTTTAACTCACCTGCCCTTGGACCCTCTGGCTCCCTTCCGAGGCGACTTTCACTTTTCGACTTCGCAGCCTGAGTTGAGCTACTAGGCTTCGCGGTCGGCAACCTCAGGCCGGCCAGCTAAATGTCAGGCATGCGTTCAAAATGACATAGAAGGCTCCAGGTCTCGGTCCTTAATTGACACAGACGGGGATAGATCCACACCCAAGACCTCCATGCCTTGCTGCTTTACTATCGTCATCCCGCCCGGTCTCATTTTATTTCATTAACACATGGTTCACTTCTACGATAGCAAATATAGCCAACCGTGACCTGATAAAGCCCTATATCTCGCAGGTGACATGAAATCACCCAACTTCTACCGGTCTAATCTAGCAGGGCTAAGCATAGATACGATCCTATCTACTTAGGATTCAAGGTTCGAATTGCTGGACAAGGAGTGTTATCAATGCAGCAAGGGTTTTCAACCAACTCCTATCACGTAATGCAACAATACATATAACATGTATAGATAGATAATTGCTTTGAAAGTAGGAGGCTTATAATGCTCCGGGGCTTGCCTGGGATCCGACACAAGTTAGTGGTTGTCAGATGACACTAGCTTGGCGAGCACCTCCCATTCTCTCACTTGTCCAACCCTTCCGTCTTCGAGATAGGTCCACCAAACACCATCTTTAGGTTAGGCTCCACATCTCGTCCTTCATGTGGTGCATCTAGCGTACCTAGATGAGATGCAAGATGCAGGTGTATGAATACATAGAAATACAATGGATGATGCATCACACACTAAACAAGGCAAGTACAAGGTTATACTAAATACACATAAGCACTTCACATTGCTTAATTAAGCATCACACGACCTATCATGCTAAAATAGCAAGGAAAACAATACCAAACATGACACAATATTTACAAAGTCTCAGGTGTACTAACTTTATCACCAAGGACACGAATCACACTTAGCAACATGCAAAGCAACTCAAGGTGAAGCAACAATGATAACTGGAATATGCCAATTTCTGGACTAGCAAACAGTAGCTTCATAAATCAATCATATCTGGAGTTTTATAAATCCAAATGACTTGCAAGCAGACATTCTAGAAAGCTCATAAAATTATCTACATTTCATATAATATCATCACAGCATGATTCATAAGTTAAACAAGTCAAAATTACAAAGTTCCAGAATCTATTCCTGACAAACAGAGAGCAAGCAATTCTGTACCCTAACTTTAAACAGCCACATGGCTAAATGCCACCAAATTTTAACAGCAGCTATATATATGAGTTATCTACAACTTTTGTATAAACAAATTTTACAACAAAGCACATTATCATGAAGAACTTTGCTAAGTTCCTAGATCTGTCCAGAAACCTCATTTGCAAGAAATAATTATTAACTTATGTTGCAAATATATAATTGGACAAAACCAACTTTACCAACATATCACACATGACTAATGAACATCATAAAACATAGTGTCCATTGCTAAATAAATTATTTTAATACATTTCTTAATTTATCTAGATAATTAGGTGGAATTAGGAACACATATCAAAAGTGCACAATAAATTCTACCAAAACTACAGTGGCTCTCATATACCCCCAATAGTATACTATCCAAATTTCAAGTCATTTGGACAAGTATATCAACCTCTATGAAAAAGACAAATGGCTATTGCAATAAATCATGTGAGAGCAAGATACACTAATAACTTACTCATACAATACCAAAAATTCATGAAATTTTTACCACACATCAATCATCACATGAGTAGCATGCCACAAAAATTTCACTTCATTTGGAGCCCTAAATTTGTAGTTATGAAAATGACAAATACAACTAACAAAGAAAACCTAGATGCAAAGATCTACTTTTAGAACTAAAACTTTAAACTAAAACATGACATATGATAGATCCAATGCATAGAAAATTTCACAAGGATTCAAAAAAGTCCTCATTTCTATTTTACGAATTTCCTATGATTTATTATGCAATTTCAAAGTCTCAGCAAAATAGTTGCATAAAGAAAAAGGAAAAAGAAAAACTGCACTATGCTGCACTATTTAACCGAGTCACAGGTTCTTCATTTAGGCCCCTACAATAAACTTTAATTAAACCATGCAAAGGAGTCCCCATGGCACTATTCACATGAGTCTTTAACTTTACACCCATCCCCCGCCTTTCTTCGAATTTAAGCCTGCGATCCTTCCTCTTCTTCATCTCGTACGCAGAGCAAAGGATGACCGATTTGGCCGGCTGGGGCCCGTCGGTGGCGGGGCAGGGGACGGCCATGGTGGAGGGATAGCTGACCGCGGCCACGCTGGAGCCCTGCCCCGGCGCGGCTGCTGCAGCACGCAGGCCTACGGTGGCCCGGCCATGCCGGTGCTTGGCCACACGCGGCTGCTGCGCCGGCAGCTGCCCACGGAAGCAGGCAGTCGGCGAGGACGCCCGCGCGGTGGCTTAGGAGCGTGGCAAGGCCAGTGCGGAGAGACGCAAGGATGGCCGGCGGTGGGAGGAGCAAGCAGCGCCGGGAGCTTTGCTCCGCCTGGCCATGGTGAACGAGAGAGCGAGAGGCAGAGGAAAAATGAAAGAGCGAGAGAGGGCGCTCGGGCATCAAAGGTGAGCGAGCGGGGCACCGTGGCACGCATGCAGGCGAGCGCGCAAGGCAGGCGGCATCCAACGACTGCACTCTGTCGGCCATTACAGGCACTGCATTTCGAATCCAATCAGGTGGTGACAATACCACCTCAAAAATACACTGAAACTCCAAAATGCCTCCCTCTGTAACTCCTAATCTGTTTAGTTTTGGCACAAGTTGTAGTAACCAAAGTTGTAGAGCTACACGAGAGGAACAACTTTGCTTTAAGAATCTTGGGCTGATTCGACTTGGTTTAAGAGATAAAACACTACGAAGTAGAGTACCCGAAATTGAACCCTGCAGTTCAGTTTTAGACTAGCTGAAACTGCATTGTTCGTCCATCTCCATCTCCCAAACTAGGTAAGGAAATGCTAAACCAATTACACCTTATGGTAGAGCTATAAGAGTACTACAACATTGCTTACAGGTGCTTGGTAAAATTCCAACCGTTTTGTGAGATATAAATCCCCGAAGTGGGGTACATTGAAACTGAAAATTCAGTTTCAGTCCATTAGGGACTTAGCCAAATTTTCAGCTCCAGGGACAGCACTGCATTCACTTTTGGAGGCCTTGCTAAACTAAGTTAGAGACTAAACTAGCTCTCGACTATTAAACAAAGTTTGTGGTACATAAGATGAACTACAACTTTTATCTAGGTTCCACTGCCACATAAACAATCTAAGCCACAGTTCACCCCAAGTCAAAGTAGCATCCCGATAAATCTTAATTTATTCTCTTTGATCTATGGAAGCATTTTCTTGACATTTGCTCAATATGAACCCTTCATGACTTTTGTTGTAGAGTTCATCTAGAGTCATTTGGGCAAGTTGCAAGGTTTGGTTGATGGTCTATAATTCCATTCACTTAATGGTGCAATTCCATCGCTTAGTAAATTCATTGAAACAAAGACATGACTTATCATTTCATGTGACTTTTTGATTCCAAACTTCACGAAACTTTTTCAGTGACCAATATAGATAGGTATTAAGGTGAGACACATGAAGATATTGCAATAACACCACCCAAGCATACATTTTTGGAAAGGGCCTATATGTAAGCGATGGTGCAATATTCAAGTTTAAGTTGGGACTCTATTCCATAGACTTGGCTTCGACATCTTCATTACCACTTCACATGTCATGTTTGAACTCCAAAACCCTTGTTTAACTGGTGATAAACACCTGGGGTGTTACACGTCCGGTCATGGTGGGTGCTTACTGGACTCTAACCGGACGCTGGCACTGTGGTGTCCGGTTTGTCTAGCAGCGTGTCCGATCGCTGACTCGCTGGAGCGCTGCTCGGCTTGACCAGCGCGTCCGGTTAGCTATGAGACCAGCGCGTCCGGTCGAGCTTCGCGCGTCCGGTCTGTGCTACCAGCGCGTCCGGACATCGCGACTACAGCATAATCAACTGCCTAACGGCTCTATTCGAAGGGGTACGTCTATAAATAGGTGTTGGCCGACTATTTGGAGTAACTCTTGGCTTGTTGATCATTCTAGCACTCCTTTGAGCTGAGCACATCCCCTCCCACTCATCTCCCTTGCTTGTTTGCCTAATCAAAGCAAGATTGAGTGATCTCAAGTGCATTTGCTTATGAGTTTGCATCTAGTTGGCACTTGAGTGTTCATTTGCTGCGGGATTCTTGTTTCTCTTGGTGATTGCCGCCACCTAGACGGCTTGGAGCAGCGGTGGAGGTCCGGCACGTGTTGGTGATTGTTCGTGGCGGGCTCCGGTGAGCTTGTTGTGTGGGGTTGTTGTGGTTCCCCGGCGGAGCGCCGAATTCCAACTCTAGTGGATTGCTCGTGTCGAAACTTCTCGCCATTTGGTAGGTTCTTATGGCGACTTTTGAGAGGCTCGGTGTGTGATACCGATTAGCCACCGAACCACGTGGTGTTGGGGGACACAACGGGGACTAGCGTGCCGGCAAGCACGTGAACCTCAGGATAAATTATCGTGTCTTCACTTCTTTGATTGTGATTGATTTATCTCGGTGGAGTGGTTATCTTGATTATCATCACTTGGACCTATTGATTGATTGTCTCAATTCATCGCCCCTCGGTGAAATATTTCTTACCCTACTCTTGTATTACATTTCAAGTACTTAGTTGTTTTCTCTAGTGCTTAGTACCTTGAGTAGAGTAGCCTTCTAGTTTTCCTCTTGCGGTTTGACTTGTGCGGTTGAGTGAAATGTATTAGAATTGTCATTTGGATAGGTGGCTTGCAACACCCCATAGGCTTGGCAAAACTCGCATCTCGCCATTTGTTGTTACTAATCAACTTGTCTAGCACATCTTATAGAAAGTTTTATTAGGCTATTCACCCCCTCTAGCCATCAAGACCTTTCACACATCCGTGTGGCCAAGTAATCAGATGTGAGCCTCACCACAAGAAGACAGACACCTTGATGAGTGCCTTGGAGGCCAAATCAGTTGAGGAGGTGCCCATCGTGTGTGAGTACCCTGATGTGTTTCCAGAGGAGTTACCGGGTATGCCACCTGACCGGGATGTTGAGTTTGTGATTGACTTACTGCCTGGTACCGGGCCCATTGCTAAGAGGCCCTACCGCATGTCAGTCGATGAGCTGAAGGAGCTCAAGAAGCAGCTCAGGGAGTTGTCTAACAAGGGGTACATCAGACCCAGTGCTTCACCCTGGGGTTCCCCTGTCTTGTTTGTGAAAAAGAAGGATGGCTCTATGAGGATGTGCATCGACTATAGGAATCTGAATGTTGTGACAGTCAAGAACAAGTATCCTCTTCCTAGAATCAATGACCTCTTGGATCAGCTGAAGGATGCCAAGTTCTTTTCCAAGATCGATCTCAGATCTGGGTACCATCAGATGAAGATCAGGTTTGAGGATATTCCTAAGACCGCTTTTGTCACTAGGTATGGGCAGTATGAGTTCACCGTTGTGTCCTTTGGCCTCACCAATGCACCGGCCTACTTTATGAACATGATGAACAAGGTGTTCTTGGACGAGCTAGATAAGTTCATGGTGGTGTTCATAGATGACATTCTTGTCTATTCATCCACCGCTGAAGAGCATGAGCAACACTTGAGAGTAGTTCTGGAGAGGTTAAGGAAAAATCAGTTGTATGCTAAATTTAGTAAGTGCGAGTTTTGGCTCGAAGAAGTCGCTTTTCTCGGCCATGTACTCATAGCTGAGGGTGTTGCTACTGATGCCGCAAAAATCGAAGCTGTGAAAGAGTGGGAGCAACCCTACAATCCGACAGATATTCATAGTTTCCTTGGGTTAGCTGGTTACTATCGCAGATTCATCGAGAACTTCTCTAAGATAGCCAAGCCCATGACCAACCTCCTGAAGAAGACCAATGAATTTGAGTGGACACCTGAGTGTGAGCTCAGTTTCCAGACTCTGAAACAGAAGCTTACCACCACGCCTGTTCTTGCCTTGCCTGATATCTGATAGGACTTCATGGTCTATTGTGATGCATCCAGACAGGGACTTGGTTGTGTTCTGATGCAGAATGGGAGAGTCATTGCCTATGCATCCCGTCAGTTGAAGGACCATGAGCAGCGCTACCCTACTCACGATCTTGAGCTAGCTGCTGTTGTGCACGCTCTAAAGATCTGGAGGCACTACTTGATCGGGAACAAGTGCGATATCTATACCGATCATAAGAGCCTAAAGTACTTCTTCACCCAACAGGATCTAAATATGAGACAACGTCGATGGCTAGAGTTGATTAAGGACTACGACCTGGAAATTCACTACCATCCGGAGAAAACCAACGTAGTTGCGGATGCCTTGAGCCGTAGGAGCTTTTGCCACAGTCTGTCCATGGAGGTCGTACCATCCAAGCTATGTCAGGAAATGGGTGAACTTCGCCTCAAGATCATACCCAAGGGCATGTTGAATGAAGTGCGAGTGCAATACAACATAATGGACCGCATTCGTAAGGCTCAGAAGAAATGCCTTGAGATCTTGCAGCTTCGTGAATGGATGGAAGCCGGTAAGTACCCTGAGTTCCGAGTAGATGAACGAGGAGTGTGTTGGTGCAACGACAGAGTCTGTGTACCGTCTGATAAGGCCATCTGCAAGGAGATCCTGGCAGAAGCGCATGACTCTAAGTATTGCATGACTCTAAGCGTCGTATGTTATTGCCTACAAAAATAGTGGTACGATTTGTTATCTTTTAAATTCATAATTTGGAGGTCCATCAGGAAGTCCATATATGTTTGACTAATCATTTTTGTCTATTTCTGTATATTGCTACTTCAGATGAATAATGTGTGTCAACATCAAGCACCGTTTATTAGCTTCGTAAATCATAATTGGACCTTTCGGTATGAGTGAACTGCATCTTTTATTTTTCATGATGTATTTTGTGAATTTCATCGTTAATCGATGTTTCAAATATAAGACTATTTCAAGCTATTATATATTTGTCTATTGTGAGTGGTTATAGTAGAGCTAAGTCACCGTAGAACTTTTGTTTAGCCCCCCTAGATTTTTTTTCTAGCTTCGTCCCTGCCCACGCGCATCACGCGACCATGGCGATGCTGGCCGATTCTTTACCTGGGCATGAGGCCCATATGCACAATGCATTCATCTTTTAACCGGGGCGTGTAGCCCATGCGTGCAGCGCAGCCGGCCGTCACCAGCTCTTTTACCTTTCACCAGGACATGACGTCCATGTATGGGGCACCACCCTCACTGGCCCTGTTTACCAGAATGGATGAGGACGAGAAGCTTGTCGACGAAGTTGCCGCAGATCAGAAAGGGAAGTAGAGAGACAGGAGCGGGGCTCTTTGATTCGTCTCTGAAGATCAGACTGAGAGTCCAAAAAGAACTGGGGTTCCCACCTTGTTCAGGGCATCGACGAAACGAGCGTAGCTGCTTCCACCAGCTGGTCCTGCGAGGGGCCTCCGGTGTATGCTTCGACGATGCGGGAAGGCAGCCGGATGGTGATGTGTTTGAGGTGGGCGGTTGGCAGCCTGACGGCGCTCTGTGTTGGGAGAGCAACGCGACAGCCTGGCGGTGTTTGCTTTTCTAATGGGGGGGGGGGTTGTTCTGAACTGTACGCCGTAGCCCTCTATTTATAGAGCACAGGTCCACAGCTGTTGCTCGAGGAGATTGGCACTCTTTGATTTGAATTTTGTATCCGTAATTTGATGTTAAGCGGCGCCGGCGCCATTGTTTGAACGAGAGCGCGCGCCTGCTGAATCGTGCGTTCGTGCATAGGAGTTGTATGACTTCGTCTTGTGGCAGCCATTTGGAGACGTAATCATCCCTTTGACCATGTTTGAATATACCGAGCGCACACAGGAATTCTCTTGTCTAGCCTATCGGCCATTTTGTTTTATATATTTTAATTGCAGGGAGGAAATGATTTATTTCTTGCCTAGGCACAACCGTAGGTCATGTACCCACGCCTATACGGTGTACGTGCAGCCGTAGCTAGCAAGCGTATATGCATATAGGTGTATTTGTTTCTACTTTATTTTATTATTTCCTTTCTACCTTTTCCATTGTGTTAACCACCACGTTATGGACTTGGTAGGCCATTAATGCATCAAAGTGATTGACAACCAAGTGTCTTGTCGACCATGTATTCACATGAGTACATGGTATTTATATTTTATATACAATATATGTGAAATACATTTGCCCCCGCTTTTGCTTGTCGAGCATACTTGGATGCACTAATTTTGATAGCCAATCATATTAATGTCATTTTTCTTTTGGGCCATATTGTTTTATGATTTGCGTACACCATTTAACTATAGACAGTATTTGACCACCTATATTATTTTAGTTAATATGGTATACATATTTTCACACATTTTGGATAAAGCCAAAATTGGTGTCAACAGATGCCCCCTCGAGGTCCGGATGTGTAAAATATATGTTTACGGATCCGGAGCTCGAAACTTGAGATTTTTTATTTATGATCTCTCTATTTTCTTTTCAGAAACATATTTAGGGCACTTGATTCACATGCAGATTTGCGCATATATATATAGTATTTATCCAACATTAATTGGCGCGGCATATGGTCTCACTTTATACGGAGGCTATGCAAATGTTATACAGGCTGCCCCATCTTTATATCAGACTCTTGGAAGATATAACATTTTACATGTTCTTTTCTTGGCTTAAAATTTCAATTTTAAGAGCCTTGGGGCATGTATTTTTGTCACTCCCAATTTAGGCTCTTGATGTGTTGGAACATTTGTTTGTTTTCATGCTAGCAGCTTAAGCTCATGCAACAATGGAGCTGTTTTTTTTTCGTTTCAGTTTAGGCTCATGAAGGAGCATTTGTATATTTTTTTCTCGCTTCGTATGAAGCAACAAAGCATGATGACCTTTCATTTGACGCTCATAAAGGAGCACATTTTTACATCCTTTGTGTATCTTCAGTTTAAGCTCATAAAGCTGCAAAGCATATATTTTCTTCTTACAGTTTAGACTCATGCAGGAGCTACATTTTTTTTGTTTCGGTTTAGGCTCGTGAAGGAGCACATTTTTTTATACAGTTTAGGCTCATGGAGGAGCTACTTTTTTTTCCGTGTGTGTTTCAGTTTAGGCTCATGAAGGAGCTTTATTACACATTTTTTTAATCGCTTCTAGTTTAGGCTCATGAAGCTACGGAGCGTACCGAATTTTTTTTTTTACTTTAGCTTTAGTTTAGACTCATGAAGCTACGGAGTGTGATGATCTTTATATTTGCCGGTAACAGTTTACGCTCGTGTAGAGATGGAGCATAATGATTTTTTTTAGTTTCAGCTTCTGTTTGAGATCATGAAGCTATGTCGGTTTTTTTTGTGTGTGTTGCTTACAGTTTAAGCTCATGAGCAGTGGAGCATTTTTTTTAACTTTAGATTCAGTTTAGGCTCGTGAAACTACGGAGCATACATTTTTTCCTCATAGATTAGGCTTATGAAGGAACTTTTGTTTTGTTTTTTTTGTCTCAGTTTAGGCTCATGATGGAGCTAGTTTTTTTTTCAGTTTAGGCTCATGAAGGAGCTATGTTTTTTTTGTTTCAGTTTAGGCTCGTGAAGGAGCTCATTAGCCTCAGTTTAAACTCGTGAAGCAAATGGAGCTTATGATATTTTTTTGATGCTACAGTTTAAGCTCTTGAAACGATGGAGCGTGATTTCTTTTTCTTGAAGCTACAGTTTAAGCTCATGAAGCGGTGGAGCATAATATGCATATTTTTCTATGCGTAGTAACGCTTTAGAAATTTTCCATTTACTGGCGGTGGACAATATTCGTCATCCGGGGATATGATTCTATAAGTGCCACTAGAGTGGACATCCTTCACAATATAAGGGCCTTCCCATTTAGGCTCGAATTTGCTTTGCATTCGATGAGTAATATTCATAGGCCGAATGACCGTGAGAACCAAATCCCCTTCTTTGAACGACCTTCTTTTTACGCGCTTGTCAAAAGCTTGAGACATTCTAGCTTGATATGCCTCCAAGTTTTGTAATGCACGAAGTTGGTTTTCTTCGAGGTTGTCTAATTCCTCTAAGCGTAATTTTGCCGATTGATCTTCATTGAGTTTCTCTTGGATAGCAACTCTTAAGGAGGCAATTTGCACCTCCAATGGCAGGACTGCCTCTCCTCCATACACAAGTGAATAAGGAGTCATTTTCGTTGGCGTCCGAGTCGTGGCTGTAACACCTCAAGTGTTTAGTCCATAATTGCATTGCATTTGCATAAGCATAAGCATGCATCTCTCATGTTTGTTATTTTATGTGAGGTAACACATGTGATTGTTTTAGGAGTTTTGTTTGGTTTATAACTTGGAATACTTGATGGTTGGTGTAACAAAAAGGTAGAATAGCCAATTATGTTCCATAACACCTTAGTTTTACTTAGGGTAACTCTTGGAGCAAGGTTCATGTTGATCAAAATTGCAAAAATGCCCTCCAAGAGATGGTTGACCACCATTTGACCCTAGAATGTTCTAAATTGACCAATTAAAAAGTCTAACTTAAAGACCTTGCATGGAAGAGCACCTTTAAGCAAAGTTGTAAAGAATTTTATGGGGAACAAAAGTCTCAATATGACCATCTCATGAAATTGACCAGAACATGCTCAAAAGTGGCCCACAAGTCAGCTAGAGGAGTGGCCTCAATACTTAGAATTTTTCTAAGTCTGAAATTTGACCCTCCAGTTTTGCTGAGGCCTACTTTAGAGGCTTGTAGTTTGCAAACCAGGCCAAACCAGCCTCTACTCATATTGACAAACTTGTAGTCCTCATGTAGCCCTACAACATTGTTAACATCACCCAAGTCTGGTTCTCCATAGTTTATGAGTTGTGATGTCATGAAGTTGGGGTTTCAGTCGGTTTAACCACTGAAATCACATTTCAGTTTCACCGAGCACCACTTGATGTCCCTGTATCTCACCAACTAAACTGAATCAGCTCTTGAGGCCTGTTACAAACTTGTAGTGCTTACATAGGTCTACAACTTTGTTAATTGGGGGTTCCACTGAAACGAGCTGGATTAGAAGTTAATCACCTCCAAAGTCGCTCTGTCAGTCACTATTGAGGGCGCTGTCATCGCGTTTCAGTTCGTCAGAGGAAGCAGTGGCCAACCGGCCACAGGGCCTCGCCGACGCGTGGACATGCGGTGGCGGCCGTACGCCGGCCCTGGCCCCACCGGTCAGTCTGCGACGCCTTCAAGACCGCCACGACGCGTCGAGCCAGCCTCCATTCCCTCCACCTCTCTCTTCCGGTTTCAAATCGCCAGACCGAGCCGCCATTGCCGCTCCACCTCCGGCGAGCTCGCGCGCGTGTTCCACTGCATCACCGGCCACCAAACCACGCCATTTCCTCTGCCTCACCGCCCTCCATCTCCTCGACCCACCGACGGCCTTGATTGAACTCGAGGTGAGCCACATTGCTTCCTCCGCCGCTTCTGAGAGGTCACCGGAGCTCCGCCATGGAGGCTCACCGTGGCCGGGGTAGCTCGGGTCTCTCTCCGTCCTCCCTTCCTACCTCAATAGCTCCGCCTAGGTGCAGCGAAGCTCGTACCGAGCTTAGCCGGGACCGTGCACCCTCACCGGCGATGGTGCACCGCCACCCGACCCTCACCGGCCGCCGCTCGCGGTGACGAGTCCCTTTCGCTCCATCCCAACCTCTCCTGCTGGCATGAATCGACGCACCGGGTGACGGAGAACGCGAGGGTGTGCTTGGTTTCCCGAGCGAGCTCCCCTCCGACGAGCTTGAGCTCGTCGGAGCTTGCGGGTCGCCGCCCCCCTGCTCCGGGTCGCTGACTTCGGGGGCCCGCATGTCAGCGCCGCGCGTGGGCGGGCGTCCGAGCGGGCCGCGCGCGCCGTCATGGGCCGCGCTGTTCCCGGGCCGGCCCAGTTCGTTTGGAAATTATTCCATTTAATTATTTGTCACAGATTTTTGTAGAAGTTTGAAAAATGTAGATCTAGGGTTTTACTTACCCAAAAATCATGAGATAAATTTTGTTAGGATCTACATGATGTGTAGTATTTTAGAAAAATATAAATCTGGTATGTGATGTTTAAATTCTGTAAGAATTTAATAGATCCTTTAAATGTGTTTTGAAATGCATGCAAATTTGTTAAATTTATAACTTGAGCTGTAGTGTCCCATAAATCATGAACTTTGGTGGGTAGGTTACTTTATACTTGCCCTAGCTCTGGTAAAAATTTGGGCATCAGTGCTTAAGTAATTTTCAAGTTATAAGGCTATCATGTTATTCTAGGAAATAATTGAATGAATTTTAGTAATTTTTCTACCTGTGCAATGTTCTTGAAACTTTTTTGAGAATGTCTTGGTACCCTAGAGTATCTATGAAAAATATGAAATCTGTTGTTTGATACTTTTCAATATGATGTATTAATTATACAAAAATCAGCCTTTTGGACTTGTGAATTTTGTATAGGGAGTTTCTATGAATACAATTTGTTCAAATTTTTACAGTGGTCTCTTTTTGGATCAGAGAGCCCCCTGTAATTTTTGTAGAATTTTAGGAGCAGTTTACACATAGGTTTAAAATTCCACCTAATTAATTAAGTAAATTAAGAAATGAGTATAAATAAATGTTCTAGGTAGTCACACCCTACTTTCTGGTGTTTTTGTACCCCATGTGAACTTTTGGTAACATGAGTTTGGTTTTAGGGGACTTTGGCCACATCAATAAATATTTAACCTTTGTAATTTTAGGTTTTCTGGACAACTGGTAGTATTTCTAAGTTTGGCCTTTGATAAAGATGGTTGCTGAAAAACTTGTAAATACCAAAGTTGTAGTAAACTTGATAAACTAGCTTGTGTCAAAAATTGGGAGCATTTGGTTTAGTAGTTGAGAGTTATTGTTGTTTAAAGTGGCAGTTCAGAATCTGCTACTCTCTGTTTTGAGAGGACAGATTCTGGAACTTGTGAAATTTGACATGGAAAACTTAGGAGTTTGGGGTTGAGGTCTGAAAATGAATTGTAGTGCATTTCTTAGGCTTTCCAGATTGTCTTAGATCATATCTTTTGGAATTGGAAATCTCCAGTTATGATAAAAACAAGTAGCTGCTGTCCAGAATGTTTTACTATGGTATTTTGCTGATTTTTGTGGTCTGGTATCCTAAGAAATGCTACTCTTGTAATTGTTAGGTGTTAGGACCTTAACTGAAGAAGAGCAGCTTTATCTTAGGCTAAGTAGATTAGGTGAGTAGTTCGCTACCGAAGAGGAAATTTGCACCTACTCTTTTGAAGTGATTTGAATAGAGCTTTAAAATTGTTGTAATGCATCCATTCCGAGCATACTGCATCTTTCACTATGCATTCATGAGATTTATTATGCACTCATGCAATAGGTGTTCCGGAGGGAGTGACACTCCTAGAATTCGAACAAGTGATACCGGAGGAGGTGCAGAGTCAACCGGAGGAGTCAGCAGAAGAACCAAACGTCGGGGAAGCTCCGGCAGAAGATCTACCCGAGTGTCCGGACCACAGACCCGCAACCTTTCTCAAAGGCTAGCCCCGGTGCATGCTGAACCCATCGTTTATAAATATATCTTGAGTATTTTTAATTGTTTATTGCATTAAGTAGTAGGAGTTGTATGAAAACAATTGTTGCATGATACCTGTCCTTGTCCAGATATTGTACTTAAATCCTATATTAGGTTTAGGCACGTGTCAATGCTTAGCCCTGCTTAGTACGGTAGAAGTCAGGTGATTTCCGGTCATCCGCGAGAGATAGGATTGGGTCACGAGTGGCTTATGGCTATCATGATGGAACCATGCTTTAAAATAAAATTGAGACCGGGCGGGAGTTCGATGGTACAGCTGCAAGACACTTCACGTCTTGGGTGTGGAGCCATGCCCGTCTGAGTCGTTTAAGGACCGATTCGTTGTACGTCCTTGAGTCATGTTGAACGCAGTCTAACACTTAGTTGGCCGAATAAGTCGTTCCGACCGCGAAGCCGAGTAATGTGATTCAGGCCGGGAATCGAATGGTAGGTTGCTTCTTGGAGGAGAGAAAGGATGTGCTTGGGGACATTGGCGTGAGACCAAGAGGGGTTAGAGTCCCTATCACCTGGCAGAGTGTCGCCCTTGGGGTTGCGACATCATTCGGACCCGTGATTCCTGAATCATATGAAAAGGTGGCCTGTGCGACCCTGACAGGGGTCTGCACGGTGAGTGTTAGAAATACCCCTCCAGCTGGATAGGAATTCGATTCGAATCGCCGTCGCTCCCGGTTAGTGAGCACTTGACTCGAGCAGCGGCAACGTAGACCTCATTAATTGAACAGATGGTTAAGTGAATAATACAATGTTGCCACAATTTATACCTGCTATGGAAATAATATGAATAATTGTTTGATGATAATCAAGTGCATGTTTAGTACAGGTGCTAAGATAGATGACAGGTAAATGCTAAAAATAACTGCTAGTACAGGTTATAAGAGTTTCAACTACTTATGCCTTTATGCAAATGTGGTGTCAGCGAACCTCTTGTGTAAGCCTTGCATAATCCTTGGTGTCATTTTATTTCTATTTTATGACGGGTAAGTCTAGCTGAGTACATTCCAGTACTCAAGGTTTATTCCCTCCTGTTGCAGATGACATGCTTTATCAAGGTTTCTGCAAGACGTGTCTCCACCCTGCGGGTGATGATGACTAGATCACAAGGGCGTGATCGTCTTTATGTACTTTCCTCATGCTTTTGCGGGTTGTGATCCTCAAGACTGGCAGTAATTAATCAACTAGTGTGTGTGTTATGCTTCCGCTACTTTCAAAACTCGGTTTGTAATATTTGCTACTCCGTGGTGTAAACTTATTTCGGAACTACTTGTGAAATGTAACGTACGATGTGTATGTTAAATGATGCGATCCTGGTTGTAAGCAGTTTGGTTTGAAATCCTTCGTGATTTCGATTGACTACCGGGATTATATGGGCTCAAGTTTGAAAATTTGAGCGCTTCGGTGCTTGTTTTCGTACTTGTGCTCTTATAATTTGGTCGGTTCTGTTACAGCTGGTACCGGAGCATAATTCAACATTAAACACATCTTACGAGTAATTAAAAACAAAAGTATTTGTTTGCGAAAAGGGTTAAACTCTAAAAATTATTTTTATAGGTATGCCAGTGATCACATCCCTTAGCCCAAATAAGGACTCTTAGGTGGCTTATTATAAAGACTAACTTGGGGGCCTTGTTTGTTTTTGTTTCGTCGTCCATACGGCGTGATATTGTATGGATGCCATCCACTTGGGTGGTAATGTATGGATCAATTACCTCGACGCTCTGGTAAGTGTGAGTTGTGAGAGCATGATCGTCCAACTAGCGGTCTAGGAGAGAGTAGTTTTGGTGACTTGCATACTTACATGTTCGAATCATGTAACTATGTAAAAGCACTTAATTGTGGGCATCTATCAATCGGGTAGCTTTGATACTGGAATATATACATCCGGGGATGTGTATATGGAAAGTATTTAGTTTACTGCTTTCTTGTATGTCATTTTGGGAATTGTTGGGCTGCAATGAGATTTTCTGCAGGTACACTAACAGCGTAACGAGTAGACCGATAGTTTCGCTTATATGAGAGAACGTATGTATGCCACCGCTTAGCGTTAGCACTTTAATTTTCTACTAAGGTGAGAGGACATACGGAACGTGCATGCATCATGTTTAATTATATCATACATGTCATTCACTCCCTCCTTAAAAATTTCAATAGTCCCGACTAAATTAAATTTCGTATCCCCTAAATGATCCTCACTTTAAGTCATATCTTGTTGATACAGATGGCACGTACTAGGATGACAGCCTGTAAGTCGACCGGTGGAAGGGTCCCTCGCCACCAGCTAGCTCCACGCGAGCCCCGTCCTGAGCCCACTGAGGTGGAAAGGTTACGGGCTGAGTTGGCAGAGGTGACTGCTGCTAGGGATGCAGCGCGGCGACAACTGGAGCAAGTGATTCATGACCGTGATCAAGAAATGCTTGCAGTCCAGAGGTTGACAGTGGCAAATCGCAACTGTCAACGCATGTTGGTCCGTGTGATGGACCAGAGGGATGAAGCCTGGCACGAGGAGAACGTTCTGAGGGCTCGTCAGTTTGAGCTCGAGCAACAGTTAGAGAATGCTGAAGAATACAATGACAACCTTTGTTGACGGTCCTTAAGTATCAATTGTAACTATCAAATAAATAGAGAAAAGGATCCAAATGAAACCAACACCTAGACTTAGGGTTTTATCTGACAGAATTCCATGAGTTTTGCTGTTTATCTATTTCTGCAGGGGGTTATCAGGAAATACGGAAGAAAGGCCCACATGTCGGATTAATGATGGGATATTAACCGAACACGTAATTATCTTGCATCTAGAAGACTCCAGAAGCCACGGGAACGAACGGGAGGCGTAACGGGGCCGGAGACAGGGCGCCCGCCCTAGTCCCCAGGGCGCCCGCCCCCTCCTGTGGACCAATCAGGCTCCGCCTCGAGGATTATGCTCCACCGACCTAGAGGATCAAGGAAAACCGTCCGTTCAATGTCGGTTTGATCCGACGGCCCAGATTCATCCGAAAGGGCTATATAAGCAAGGCCCCTGCCCCTGGAGGAGAGGCCCTCGTCTCATATTTCAAACCCTAATTCAGGAGGAGAGCCTCTGATCAAGCCCTAGAGCCACCACATCAACTAGATCTCTAGTTAGCATAGCTACATAGGATTAGAACTAGAAGGAGTCATTCTTCGATTGGTTCCCGGATCTGTCAAGAGGATTCTTGGTAATTCCTCTATTGTTCTTCAATTGTTCATCATTGTTCTTCAATATTATGAATATGACTTTGTTCTATTTCAATATATTAGTTATGACTTTGCTCTACTTGATTATATTTGCAATTATATTGTTCTTAGTTTATCATAGTTATATGCTTGGCTTAGTTAGATTGGAATTATATACATGCCTAGGATCGTATAGCGTTTATCCATGTGTACAGTGGGTGAATGATAACTATTGTGTAGACGTGGTGTCTATACCGTATTTATCTGCGATTGCACCCTATATGCCGGATTGTGGGGTAGTTCGCGATAGTGACAGCTTCGTTGATTCTTATATAGTCCCCCTCTCATGTACAGGGCAGGCAGAGCAACACTATTACAGGGGAGTGATTGCTATGTTCTTCATCTTCCTTGCTAATATTCACTATGCATGGATATAGTCTTTTCTCACCATGATTGCCAAGTATAATTGCACTAACTATGATATGCTAGACTTTATAGTTAATAATAACTTAGGGAATATCTTTGTAGTTCATCCTAATTCCATGCTAATGACTTGCTAGAATATCTGTTGAGGTGCTTATCATTATTATATGTGGCTAGCTGATCAGATTAATTATCTTTGTCACCATTATCACTTTACCTTTACTTAATGTGACATTTATACCTGTATAAAGAGATTGATAAATACTCTCGGTTATACATGCAATGACGTGTACTCAGTTCCATATTCTCATTCCGTTATCAACCATGATACTTAGAAATCCTTTCCCAGTGGTAAAAATATAAATAACGATACCTGGAATACTTCCCGGTTAAAATGCTACATCGGTATTAATCTGTGCACTTGTAGATCCCTTTTATTATTTATCTTGATGAGCAAATGCATATTTCAATACCGCGTCTCTCATGTCATGCTGGGGATGACAACTTGGCTTAAGTGGCATGAGGGATAGGTTTGGCATTTTTGGCGCCGTTATCAGAATTAGAAAACTAAGTCTACTTTTGGTAGTGACGTTAAGAATGCCCAACAAGCATTTTTGGCGCCGTTGCCGGGGAAGGTTGATTACTAAGTAGGAATGAATATGGAACTTTGAGTCATCATTTGCATCACTAATCTGATCGAGCTTATCAATTCTTTTATACAGTTTTACCCCTATATTTTCCATTTTGATTATTTATTACAGGGTGATGCATGAATAGAAGACATCTTCCAGACAACTTTGTTGATGATCCCGAAGCCTTATTCAGAAGAACAAGAGCCAAGCTCAAGAAGACATCGTCAACACTTCAGCATAAAGCTTCATCCAAATCCGAAGACCGCCGAAGTTTCATCCGGAATTTGTCGACTGAATTCGAAGCCATGGCGAACAAGTCGATCCGCGAGTTCTCAGCTCCCACTACGGACAACATCCGCACTGGACCTGCAGGGGAGATCGACCGCAACTTCGAGCTCAAGCCAGGGCTCATCAATATGGTGCAAGCCAACCAGTTCTGTGGGAAGCCACATGAAGATGCTAGTGCTCATCTTCAACACTTTCTGGAGATCTGCAGCACTTTCACCATGGCTGATGTCCCCAGAGACGCCATACTACTTCGCCTTTTCCCATTCTCACTGTTGGGGAGAGCGAAGCAGTGGTTCTACGCTACAAAGGAGAAGAACACTACGTGGGCACTCTGCTCCATGAACTTTCTGGCCAAATTCTTTCCCATGGGCAAGACCAATGCTCTCCGTGGGAAGATTACAAGTTTTCAGCTACAACATGATGAATCCGTTCCAGAAGCATGGGAGCGTTTCCAAGACTACATCCTAGAATGTCCCCATCATGGAATGGAAAGCTGGCTACTGATGCAGACATTTTATCATGGGCTCATTAACAGTGCCCATGAAACCATGGATGCTGCAGCTGGAGGAGCATTCCTATCACTCACCATACCTCAAGCCACAGCTCTTGTGGAGAAGATGGCATCCAACCAAGGTTGGAATGAAGAAAGAACTCAGACACGCAAGAGAGGTGGAGGTATGCACCAGCTCAAGGAGGTAGACATGCTGTCTGCCAAGCTAGACCTACTCATGAAGAAGCTCGATGATCGAGCTAGAGAAAAGAAAGAAGTCATGCACGTCTACGACTCCCACATGACTTGTGAGGAGTGTGGAGGTACTGGACACTCGGGCAATCACTGTCCTGAGTTGCTGGAGGACGTGAACTACATCAACAATAACAACAACAACTACTACAACCGTCCTCAGCAGAATCAAGGTTGGAATCAACAGAGGCCTAACTACTCAGGTAATTACCAAGGTAACAATTCTTTCAATAATAATAATTATCCACCTTTGAGAGAGTTAGTATCCAACCAAGGAAAGCTAATGGATAACCTGTCTAAGAAATTGGCATCTAATGATAAAATACTAGAAAATATAAATAATAGAATGGATAATTTCTCTACTGCCATCAAGAACCAGATTAGCTTTAATAAAATGATTGAATCTCAGTTGAATCAAATAGCTGCTGCTGTTCCTGCTACTAACCCCGGTATACCATCACAACCGAAAGGACTAGAATCTGCAAATCTTGTAGACATGTTTGATGCAGGAGATTACTGGAGTAACCCTATCGTGGAAGTAAGTACTGACCGTCTGCCGGTCAAGAGAGGCGATCCAGGACGCCCCGTCATCCCGATCTCCATCGGCATGCGAGACTTCCCAGAAGCACTCTGTGACTTTGGCTCCAGCGTCAACATCATGCCCAGGGTACTCTATGAAAAACTCTTTTCACAACCATTATTAGAAACAACCATGTGTTTGCAGCTTGCAGATAGGACACTGAGTTTCCCGAGAGGAATATTGAAGAACATCTGTGTCCGAGTGGGTTCCTCATACGCTCCAGCAGACTTCGTAGTGATAGAGACCGGTTCTGATGAGAGGGCTCCCGTCATCCTAGGGAGACCATTCCTGAACACCGCGGGAGCTGTCATCTATGCTAGTGCTGCCAAGATCAGTTTCTACATCAAGGGGAGGAAGGAAACGTTTTCCTTCAAGAACAAGACCGCACAAATCCCAGAGCAACCCCAATATGAACCAAGGAAGAGGACCAACAGGAGGAACAAGAGCAAGAAGCAAGTATGGACCGAGACAGCTAAGATGGTCACTGTCGTGCACAAAGGTCAAGATCGCCAACTCAAGTCACCGTTCTTGCCTAAGAAGGACGACCTAGGTATGCCAAGCATTTATTGCTCCATTAATGGGTCCCACTTCTACAAGACACTTTGCGACACTGGGTCGGGCGTCAACATAATGGCCAAGGTCACCTATGAACTTCTGTTCAGAACCATGCCCTTAAACCCAACATATATTCAGCTCCAGATGGCAGATCAGACATTCCGACAGGTCGAAGGTACAGTAACTGACGTCCCTATCAAGATAGACGATCACTTTGTCCATACAGACTTTCAGGTTATTGACATGGGAGAAGATGAATACGATCCACCCATCATCCTTGGAAGACCATTCCTTAGTACTGTCAAAGCAATCATTTACATTGGAACTGGAGAAGTCCACATGCACTTCCCCTCTGAGAAGGTACGTCTTTACTTTACTGACCCTAATTATGTATTTGAAGAATCCAAGCAGGTCAGGACAAGAAGAAGGCAGCGTAACCACAATCAGAAGCAACAGGTCATCAAGGACGGATGGGCAGATTATGAAGAAGTGGTAAGATCTGAAGACATACCACTCAACCAATACTGTTCTGAGGAGACCAAAGCACCGAGACAGGTATGGAAAGAAAAGACAGTTGTACATGAAGAAGAGGCGCTGCCGGAACCACCGACTACGCCATCCACCAAGTCCCAGGACGACTGAACGAATAAGAGTCCCGTTTGGAGGACTTTAAAAACACCGAACGCCTTGCCAAGAGGTAACTTGGTAGTTATCCTTTCCTTTTAATTATTTACTTTATCTTAAATAGTTTGCTTAGTTAATCATATTCATACTATCTTAAAAAGAAAATAAAAATGTTAAAAACCCTAAAGCCCCATGTGAGTATGCGAGTGGCATAAAACCCATAAGTACATTCACTGTGGTGGCATAAAATATATATATATATATAATAAATACATAAATATTTTCTTCTGCTTTATAAAAGAAAAAAAAACAACATAAAAAAATCAAGGAGGCTCAGCATGATAAAGGCTAGATATTTATGCTAACACTTAATCAGTTCCACAAAGCTTTGTTGTCTATTTGAGCTTCACAGAATTCAAGGAGACTAGCAGACGGAGGACATTCTAATCGCTGTCAGGGTGCTGCCGACTTTCAAATACATCTCCGCCATCTGCTAGCTACATCAGAAGAGATTATGTCAAGATCCAGCTTGGGGGAGAGCACCTCCATTATCTTGCTAAGTATTTCTATCTTTATCTTTATATTTATATATACTTCTACCCTATAAAAATAAAAATATACATAACTATGAAAAAAACCAAATAAAGATTTTGTGCTTATATATATATACCTATATCTTTTGCTTAGTGTGTTTTAATAAATAAATAAAGTGGCTATGCTAAACTGAATCTAGATAATAATAAAACTCTAGCATGGATATGATGAATAGTTGCTTCGCCTAACTTTCAAATTTGAAGTCCTCTCTCTAAGTTTAGACATAACTGTTATCATTTAAAGCTTGCTCTAAACCTGAACTTGTGGGAAGAGAACTTGATCTAAAGTCTAAGTTGTTAACGGATATGATATGGGAAGGTTGAGCTGCTGTTTATCTATTCCTAGAGATGCTAGAATTCTGGAGAATTTTATCTTTGAAAATCTTAAAATGCTACATGATGAGTTCCTGTATGATGAGAGTTTAAGTTCCTACCACAGCCATACATACATGCTTGCTAGACTTTAAGCCATACCTTTACTTTTTACTGCTTATGAGCATTGAGTGTAGTCAAGCTGTGTAGACCCTTAGGAGCTTGTCATACGGTTAAAATCAAGATTCACTTGCACGATCACTCATACATGCTGCTTCTACTCCGGAAGTACGCATCCACATATATCCACTCATTCTCATCTCCAGATCCACATAAAATTATTCTACTCCTAATCCGGGAGAGAATAGCCAAAAATATTTTCCCATTCTTGTTATCCCCTGTGAAATAAATGCTCAAGCTATTTTGGTTACTACCACTTGCTATATTGTTCTAAGGAGATGAGTGCTCTATACGAGGAAATAAAAAGGGGCAAGTGCCCGGAACCTCGAAAAGAAAAAGATACGAGGAAATAAAAAAGAGCAAGTGCTCGGAACCTTGATGAAAAAAAAAGAAAAAGTGTGAGAAGAGAGGTAAAAATGGACAAGTGTCCGACAGTAGAATTAGGGGTACAAGATACCCACCTGAGAGGAAAAAAAATATAGAGCACCTCATTCTCCTCAAGAGCTTTAAAAGTAAGAAAGGTACGTATCCCCTCAAAAAGAGCAAAAGTAGAATTAGACTTTCATCATTGTTATCATCACTACCACCATACACCATTTATTCGCCACACATGCACATCTTGATTTGACTTATTGGCTTGTTTCTCTGGATCCATGGTTTGACTATGCAATAAATGTCTTGTAAGTATGTATACTTTATCTCCCACCGATGAGCTCCAGATATCAAAAGCCTTATTAGAATAGGATGAGAGAGAAGGCAATGTCACTCTGCCTTATACCACAAATACTACATACTTTGCTTTGAGAGAAGGCAGACATCATTACTGCCTTGGTGAGGATCCAGAAATATCACAAAAGAGAGACCTGAGAGAGTCATACAAGGAATCTCTGAGTTTTATTTGAAAATCTGTAAAAAACTCCAGAGCTATAGCTGATCAAGAATAAGAGACATGGCGCTTGACTAGACTGTTCTATCTTTTAACCGCTCAAGACAAAGGTGACGGTTGCAAGCCCCATGGTGAAAGGTATAATGAGTAAGTTTTAAGTCTTGACAGTTTACTTTAACTCAGAGATGAGACTCTATTTGAAAGCATGTGTACCATCAAAATTCAAAGGCATTTCAGCAACTACTGAGTCTCTCCTTGCTCAGGGACGAGCAAGAGGTAAGCTTGGGGGAGTTTGTTGACGGTCCTTAAGTATCAATTGTAACTATCAAATAAATAGAGAAAAGGATCCAAATGAAACCAACACCTAGACTTAGGGTTTTATCTGACAGAATTCCACGAGTTTTGCTATTTATCTATTTCTGCAGGGGGTTATCAGGAAATACGGAAGAAAGGCCCACATGTCGGATTAATGATGGGATATTAACCGAACACGTAATTATCTTGCATCTAGAAGACTCCAGAAGCCACGGGAACGAACGGGAGGCGTAACGGGGCCGGAGACAGGGCACCCGCCCTAGTCCCCAGGGCGCCCGCCCCCTCCTGTGGACCAATCAGGCTCCGCCTCGAGGATTATGCTCCACCGACCTAGAGGATCAAGGAAAACCGTCCGTTCAATGTCGGTTTGATCCGACGGCCCAGATTCATCCGAAAGGGCTATATAAGCAAGGCCCCTACCCCTGGAGGAGAGGCCCTCGTCTCATACTTCAAACCCTAATTCAGGAGGAGAGCCTCTGATCAAGCCCTAGAGCCACCACATCAACTAGATCTCTAGTTAGCATAGCTACATAGGATTAGAACTAGAAGGAGTCATTCTTCAATTGGTTCCCGGATCTGTCAAGAGGATTCTTGGTAATTCCTTTATTGTTCTTCAATTGTTCATCATTGTTCTTCAATATTATGAATATGACTTTGTTCTATTTCAATATATTGGTTATGACTTTGCTCTACTTGATTATATTTGCAATTATATTGTTCTTAGTTTATCATAGTTATATGCTTGGCTTAGTTAGATTGGAATTATATACATGCCTAGGATCGTATAGCGTTTATCCATGTGTACAGTGGGTGAATGATAACTATTGTGTAGACGTGGTGTCTATACCGTATTTATCTGCGATTGCACCCTATATGCCGGATTGTGGGGTAGTTCGCGATAGTGACGGCTTCGTTGATTCTTATATAGTCCCCCTCTCGTGTATAGGGCAGGCAGAGCAACACTATTACAGGGGAGTGATTGCTATGTTCTTCATCTTCCTTGCTAATATTCACTATGCATGGATATAGTCTTTTCTCACCATGATTGCCAAGTATAATTGCACTAACTATGATATGCTAGACTTTATAGTTAATAATAACTTAGGGAATATCTTTGTAGTTCATCCTAATTCCATGCTAATGACTTGCTAGAATATCTGTTGAGGTGCTTATCATTATTATATGTGGCTAGCTGATCAGATTAATTATCTTTGTCACCATTATCACTTTACCTTTACTTAATGTGACATTTATACCTGTATAAAGAGATTGATAAATACTCTCGGTTATACATGCAATGACGTGTACTCAGTTCCATATTCTCATTCCGTTATCAACCATGATACTTAGAAATCCCTTCCCAGTGGTAAAAATATAAATAACGATACCTGGAATACTTCCCGGTTAAAATGCTACATCGGTATTAATCTGTGCGCTTGCAGATCCCTTTTATTATTTATCTTGATGAGCAAATGCATATTTCAATACCGCGTCTCTCATGTCATGCTGGGGATGACAACTTGGCTTAAGTGGCATGAGAGATAGGTTTGGCATTTTTGGCGCCGTTATCAGAATTAGAAAACTAAGTCTACTTTTGGTAGTGACGTTAAGAATGCCCAACAACCTTCATGAAGAAGTGCACCGCCTAAACAACCAGCTTAATCCTCTGCTACCTAGAAACAACAACGTAGATGAGGACATGGGTTCGGGAATCTTTATGGCTGAGGATGATGATGAAGTGGAAGTCAATGGACCACAGGATGCCCCACCTGCAGAAGCACCAGAGGAAGAGCTAGAAGAAGAAGAAGACGAGGAGCTAGAGCATGTCAGTGATGAGGACGGCGGGGAGATCCTTGACACTGACTCGGAGGATGATGTTTAGAGTAGTCATCACGTACCTATGATGTTAGGATCGTCTTTTGCGCCTCCCTGTGTAAGAGTGAGGCCTTGTAATAACTTGACTTTGGGATGTAAGGTTGAACCGTATGTTTCTGAATGTAGTTTGAACCTGTTAATTTTGATCGCAATGGGATGTCTTATTGTGTTGTGTTCGATGATGGTGTCACGATTAGCACCCTTCGGTGCCGCGACGAAACCGAGGGCCTCCTATGGCGTGCGACATAAGGTTGTGCCGCTTGGCACGCACAGGTATCGAGGTGGCTAGTCATGATCCACCATGGAACTCTCCATTGAGAAGTCTCCTTGTGGTCAGTTTGAAGTAGCCTTTCACAGTCAACTAAAAATTTTGAGATCGAATCCAAGTACCGTGCGAAAGGTCAAAAATCACGTAGATAGTGACGTAAACGGTTCGGTAACTGTTGTGCTCCCTGTGAGTGAGCCTTTATCAAAGAACATCTTGTTGGATTTCCTAGTATGATTTCGTCAATTGATGCACTTGAATGGATTGTGCGGTTGTGATGAATTATTGTGCCTTAATTATTATGAGAAGTCCATTTCATGAAGTCAGTTTGACATTTTCGCAATAATTCATCTACAAATTTCCCACATCGCCAGTGCTCATTGGCTATGCATTTTGCAGATGTCGTACAATCTACGTCGGGGTCGTGGCAATGAGGAGGAGGAACAGCCACCCCCTCCGCCACCACCTACTCCAGCTGAGTTGATGCAATCAGTGGTTGAAGGGCAGCGCATGTTGGCTGACGCCATGCGCCAACTGGCTAATCGAGAGGCTCGTCATGGCCGCCAGGGCCCAGAGCCAAATCAGTACAGCGATTTCAAGGACTTTCTGGATACAAAGCCCCCGCTCTTTAAGGAAGCAGAAGAACCACTGCAGGCTGACGAGTGGTTGAATACTATTGAACAAAAGTTTCGTCTACTACGCCTGACTGATGAGCTGAAAACTGAGTATGCTTCCCATCAGTTGCATGGTCCAGCGGGTATTTGGTGGAGCCACTATCATTCCACACTGCCTGCCAATGTCCCGATTGCTTGGGACCAGTTCAAGGCGGCATTCCGGGGGAACTATATTCCTCCAGGTCTTATGGCAATCAAGCACACGGAGTTCATGAGGCTGTCGCAGGGAAACAAAGCTTGACTGAATACTTGCAGTCTTTCAACAACCTGGCAAGGTATGCCACAGAGTTTGTGGATACCGATGCCAAGAAGATTGCTAGCTTTAAAAGGGGCCTCGGCCCAAAGCTGATGAAAACTAAGGGCACTAGCAAATGTACTACTTTTAATGATTTTATCAGCGATGCTTTGACCCAGGAGAACAACAATGCTATTTATTCTGCCTCTAAGACCCGTAAAAGGGCCCTTGAGGCGAGTGCTTCTCAGTCACGGGCCTCAGCTGCACCAAGGTCTTCCCCACGCCCACCTGCTCAGAGTACAAAGTTCCGTCCGCCACAGAAAAAGCCTGCTGCAAAAACTAGATTCCGTAAGGCTTATACAGTCGCTCTGCCAAAGGGAACTTCTGGACAGAGCAGCTCAAGTGTTCCTCCCAGCAACATGCCTTGCTGGAACTGCAACAAGCCAGGCCATTGGGCCCAGAACTGTCCTTACCCTAAGAAGAATGTCAACCAAGGTGGCCGTCAGGGACACGCTCATTATAACAGCATTGAGGAAATTCCATCTGGTGAGGTGGTCACTGCTGGTAAGTTCCTAGTTGACCAACACCCCGCAATGGTACTTTTTGATTCAGGTGCTTCGCATTCCTTTATCAGTCCTAAGTTTGCATCAAAATTTGCACACAAGTTACATACTGTTGAAGGTGTGGGTTATTGCATTAGTGCTGCAAGTGGGAATATTTCCACAAACAAAGTAGTGGGGAACCTTAAGTTTGAGATAGAAGGGCGAAATTATTTGCTTGCTCTATTGGTTTTACCGGGTTTAGACATAGATGTTATCTTGGGCATGAATTGGATGAGTCAGAATGGGGTACTCATCGACACATCCGCTCGGGTAGTTATGCTTAGAGATCCTACAGATCAAAAGGGTTTTCTAGTACAACTTCCCAGAAAGGTTGAACTGTCGGGGGAAGTTCATGCTGTGCAAGCAAAGGTGTTGGCTGAAATTCCCGTAGTAAATGAATTTTCGGATGTTTTTCCCGATGATTTGCCGGGACTCCCTCCGGATCGGGATGTGGAATTTAAAATCGAGTTGTTGCCTGGCACGACACCCATCTCTAGGAGACCCTATAGGATGCCTCCAAATGAGTTAGCTGAACTTAAGGTGCAGTTGAATGAACTTTTGAAGAAGGGGTTGATTCGTCCTAGCTCGTCTCCGTGGGGATGCCCTGCTATCTTTGTAAAAAAGAAGGATCAGACCTTGCGGATGTGCGTGGACTATAGACCTCTGAACGCAGTCACTGTTAAGAATAAGTATCCTCTACCGCGTATCGATATCTTGTTCGATCAGTTGTCAAAAGCTAAAGTCTTTTCCAAGATTGATCTAAGGTCTGGGTACCATCAGATTAAAATCCGTCCTGAAGATGTTCCAAAAACAACCTTCTCGACAAGATACGGCCTTTATGAGTATCTTGTTATGTCCTTTGGCCTGACCAATGCCCCAGCACGCTTCATGTGCTTGATGAATTCGGTGTTTATGCCCAAATTGGACAAGTTTGTGGTGGTGTTCATTGATGACATCTTGGTGTATTCTGAAAATGAGGAAGAACACGCTGAACACTTGCGTATTGTTCTCGGCAGACTGCGTGAACATCAACTGTATGCGAAGTTCAGTAAGTGTGAATTCTGGCTTCGTGAAGTACCTTTCCTTCGGCATGTGTTGTCCGATAGAGGAATTATGGTGGATCCCACTAAGGTACTGTTGACGGTCCTTAAGTACCAAATATAGTTATCAAATAAATAAAGAAAAGGATCCAAATGCAACCAACACCTAGACTTAGGGTTTTATCTGACAGAATTCCACAAGTTTTGGTGTTTGTCTGTTTCTGCAGGGGGTTATCAGAAAATACGGAGGAAAGGTCCACACGTCGGGTTTACATAGAGATAATAATGTGTTCACCGATTTTCTATCATCTAGAAGACTCCAGAAGCCACGAGATCGAACGGGAGGCCGAACGGGCCCGAAGGCAGGGCGCCCGCCCTACTCCCTAGGGCGCCCGCCCTCGCCTGAGAGCCAATCAGGCTCCGTCTCGCGGATTATGCTCCACCGACCTAAGGGATCAAGGAAAATCGTGCGATTAATGTCGGTTTGATCCGACGGCCCACGTTCACTTGAGGGGGCTATATAAGCAGGACCCCTGGCCCCTGGAGGAGGCACTCCCTCATTCTCAATTCCTCAAACCCTAATCTTAGGAGGAGAGTCTCTGATCAAGCCCTAGAGCCACCACATCGACTAGATCTCTAGTATAGCATAGCTACATAGGATTAGAACTAGAAGGAGTCAATCTTCGATTGGTTTCCGGATCTGTCAAGAGGATTCTTGGTAATTCCTTTACTGTTCTTCATTGTTCATCTTTGTTCTTCAATATTATGAATACAACTTTGTTCTATTTTAATATATTGATTATGACTATGCTCTACTTGTTATTATTTGCGATTATATTGTTCTTAGTTTATCGTAGTTATACGCTTGGCTTAGTTAGATTGGAATTATATACATGTTTAGGATCGTATAGCGTTTATCCATCGGATCCATGGGTAAATGATAAATATTGTGTAGGCGTGTTGCTTAGACCATATTTATCTGCGATTGCACCTTATATGCCGGATCGTGGGGTGGTCCGCGATGGTGATAGCTTCGTTGGTTCTTATATAGTCCCCCTCCCGTGTGTAAGGCAGGCAGAGCAACATTATTACGGGGGAGTGATTGCTATGTTTCTCATCTTCCTTGATAATATCACTATGCATGGGCGTAGTCCTTTCTCGCAATGATTGCCAAGTGTACTTGCACTAACTATGATATACTAGACTTTATAGTTAAGAATAACTTAGGAAATATCCTTGTAGTTCATCCTAATACCATGCTAATGACTTGCTAGAATATCTGTTGAGGTGCTTATCATTATTATATGTGGCTAGCTGATCAGATTAATTATCTTTGTCACCATTCATACTTTTTCTATATTTTATGTGACACTTACCCCTGTATGCAAGAGATAGATGAATGCTCTCACTTATACATGCAATGATTGATACTCATTCCTATATTCCATTCCATAATCAACATTGATGTTAGTAATCCCTTCCTAGTGGTAAAAATATAAATAACGATACCTGGAATACTTCCCAGTTAAAATGCTACATCGGTATTAATCTATGCGCTTGCAGATCTTATTTATTATTTATTTAGAAGAGTAGTTGCATATTTCAATACCGCGTCTCTCATGTCATGCTGGGGATGACAACTTGGCTTAAGTGGCATGAGGGATAGGTTCGGCATTTTTGGCGCCGTTATCAGAATTAGAAAACTAAGTCTACTTTTGGTAATGACGTTAAGAATGCCCAACAAGCATTTTTGGCCCCGTTGACGGGAGAGGTTGATTTACTAACAAGGAATGAATACGGAATTTGAGTCATCATTCGCATCATTAAGTGATTGAGATCATCAATTCTCCCATACAGATTTACCCCTGTATTTTTCCATTCTTATTGTTTTGCAGGGTGATGTATGAATAGAGGACATCTTCCAGAAAATTTTATTGACAACCCCGAAGCATTAATCAGAAAGGCAAGAGCCAAGCTCAAGAAGTCAACACTTCGACGCAACACTTCATCCAATCCAGAAGACCGCCGAAGTTTCATCCGGAATTTGTCAACAGAGTTCGCAGCCATGGCGAACAAGACGATCCGCGAGTTCTCAGCTCCCACTACGGACAACATCCGCACTGGACCTGCCGCGGCCATCGACAAGAACTTTGAGCTCAAGCCAGGGCTCATCAACATGGTACAAGCCAACCAGTTTTGTGGGAAGCCGCATGAAGATGCAAGTGCTCATCTCCAACACATCCTAGAGATTTGCAGCACATTCACTATATTAGATGTTCCCAGAGACGCCATTCTACTTCGCCTTTTCCCATTCTCACTATTGGGGAGAGCGAAGCAGTGGTTCTACGCGACGAAGGATAAGAACACTACGTGGGCACTCTGCTCTACGAACTTTCTAGCTAAGTTCTTTCCCATGGGCAAGACCAATGCTCTCCGTGGGAAGATTGCAAGTTTTCAGCAACAACATGATGAATCCGTTCCAAAAGCATGGGAGCGCTTTCAAGATTACATCCTAGAATGTCCCCATCATGGAATGGAGAGCTGGCTACTTATGCAGACTTTCTATCATGGGCTCATCACTAGTGCTCGTGAGACCATGGATGCTGCAGCTGGAGGCGCATTTCTATCACTCACCATACCACAAGCTACAGCCCTTGTGGAGAAGATGGCGTCCAACCAAGGTTGGAACGAAGAGAGGACTCAAACACGCAAGAAGGGTGGAGGTATGCACCAGCTCAAGGAGGTAGACATGCTGTCTGCAAAGTTAGACCTACTCATGAAAAAGCTCGATGACAAAGCTGGAGACAAAAGAGAAGTCATGAACATCTACGACTCTCACATGACTTGTGAGGAATGTGGAGATACTGGACACTCAGGCAATCACTGCCCTGAGATGCTTGAGGATGCAAGGTACATCAACAACAACAACAACTACAACCGTCCTCAACAAAAATCAAGGTTGGAATCAACAGAGGCCTAACTACTCAGGTAACTACTCAGGTAATTATCAAGGTAATAACTCTTACAACAACAATAATAATTTTCCACCCCTGAGAGAGTTAGTGTCTAATCAAGGAAAGCTAATGGATAACTTGTCTAAGAAATTGGCATCCAATGATAAAATACTAGAAAACATAAATAATAGAATGGATAATTTCTCTACTGCCATCAAAAACCAAATTAGCTTTAATAAAATGATTGAATCTCAGTTAAATCAAATAGCTGCTGCTATTCCTGCTACTAACCCCGGTATACCATCACAACCGGAAGGATTAGAATCTGCAAATCTTGTAGACATGTTTGATGCAGGTAACTATTGGAGTAATCCCGCTGTTGGAGTACATAATGACCTTCTGCCAGTCAAGAGAGGCGATCCAGGACGCCCGTCATCCCGATCTCCATCGACATGGTGGACTTCCCAGAAGCACTCTGTGACTTTGGCTCCAGCGTCAACATTATGCCCAGGGTACTCTATGAAAAATTCTTTACATATCCTTTATCAGAAACAACTATGTGTTTGCAGCTTGCAGATCGAACACTAAGCTTTCCTAAAGGAATATTAAAGAACATGTGTGTCCGAGTTGGTACCTCGTATGCTCCAGCTGACTTCGTGGTGATAGAGACCGGGTCCGATGAGAGGTCACCAGTTATTCTGGGAAGGCCATTCCTGAACACCTCGGGAGCTGTCATCTACGCCAGCGCTGCGAAGATCAACTTCAACATCAAGGGGAGGAAGGAGACGTTTTCCTTCAAGAACAAGATTACACAAATCCCAGAGCAACCCCAACATGAACCAAGGAAGAGGACCAACAGGAGGAACAAGCAGAACAAGAACAACCAAGGATGGACCGAATCAGCTAAGATGGTCACTGCAGTTCAAGGAGGTCAAGATGGTCGACTCAAGTCGCCCTTCCTGAACAAGAAGGACGACCCAGGTATGCCAAGCATTGAGTGCTCAATCAATGGATACTCCTTTCAGAAGGCGCTCTGCGACACTGGATCAGGCGTCAACAAAATGGCCACAGTCACCTATCAGCTCTTGTACGGGACCATGCCCTTAAAACCAACATACACTCAGCTCCAGATGGCAGATCAGACATCCCGAAAGGTCGAAGGTATAGTAACCGATGTCCCTGTTAAAATTAACGATCATTTTGTCCATACAGACTTTCAGGTCATTGACATGGGAGACGACGAGTATGATCCACCCATCATCCTAGGAAGACCGTTTCTAGGCACCGTCAAAGCAATCATCTACATTGGAACTGGAGAAGTCCATATGCATTTCCCCTCTGAGAAGGTACGCCGCTACTTTAATGACCCTAACTATATAGTTGAAGATTCTAAGCAGGTCAGGACAAGAAGAAGGCGACGTAACCGTAACCAAAGGAGGCAAATCATCAAGGACGTATGGGCAGACTATGAAGGAGAGGTCATAAGGCCCGAGGATACACAACAGGAGACCGAAGCACCAAGTCGGGTATGGAAAGTGAAGACAGTTACACAAGAAGAGGAGGCGCTGCCGGAACCACCGTCTACGCCACCCAAATCCCAGGACAACTAAGAAGAAAAGAAGTCCTGTTCGGAGGACTTAAAAACACCGAACGCCGTGCCAAGAGGTAAACTTGGTAGTTACCATTTTCCCTTTAATTATTGCTCAGTTAATCATGTTCATTCTGTCTAAAAAAAATGTTGAAAACAGTAAGCCCCATGTGAGTATGCGAGTGGCATAAAACCCATAAGTACATTCACTGTGGTGGCATAAAAAAAATAATATATTTTTTCTGTTCTATAAAAATGAAAATAAAAATAGAGAGTGACATTTATCAAGGAAGCTCAAACATGATAAAGGCTAGATATTTATGCTAACGCTTAATCAAGTTCCACGAAGCTTTGTTGTCTATTTGAGCTCCACAGAATTCAGGAAGACTAGCAGATGGAGGACATCCTAATCGTTGTCAGGGTGCTGCCGACATTCAAATACACCTCTGCACCTGCTAGCTACATCAGAAGAAATTACGTCAAGATCCAGCTTGGGGGAGAGCACCCCCATTTATCCCGATAAGTATTTTTATCTACATTTATACCTATGCTTTATTAAAATAAAAAGATGCATAATCATGAAAACCCAAATAAATATTTTGTGTTTATATATATTTGCTTAGTTTAATAAATAAATAAAGTAGCTATGCTAAACTGAATCTTGAAAATAAAACTCTAGCATGGATATGATGAATATTTGCTCTGCCTAATTTTCAAATTTGTTCTCTCTCTAGTTTAGACATAACTGTTATAATTTAAAATTGGCTCTAAACCTGAACTAGTGGGAAGAGAACTTGATCTGAAGTCTAAGTTGTTAACGGATATGATATGGGAAGGTTGAGCTGCTGTTTATCTGTTCCTAGAGATGCTAGAATTCTGGAGAATTTTATCTTTGAAAATCTTTAAAATGTTGCATGATGAGTTCCTGTATGATGAGAGTTTAAATTCCTACCACAGCCATATATACATGCTTGTTAGATTAAGAGCCGCACTTTTACTACTTACTGCTTATGGGCATTGAGTGTGGTCAAGCTGTGTAGACCCTTAGGAACTTGTCATGTGGTTAAAATCAAGATTCACTTGCACGTTCACTCATACATGCTGCTTCTACTCCGGAAGTACGCATCCACATATATCCACTCATTTCCATCTCCAGATTCACCCAAAATTATTCTACTCCTGACCCGGGAGAGAATAGCCAAAAACATTATCCCATTCCTGTTATTCCCTGTGAAGTTAATGCTCAAGTCATTTCTACTACCACTTGCTATATTTTCAAAAGAGGGAGATTGCTCTAAAAAAAACGAGGAAATAAAAAGGAGCAAGTGCTCAGAACCTCGAAGAAAGAAAAAGTGAGACGAGAGGTAAAAATGGACAAGTGTCCGACAGTAGAATTAGGGGTACAAGATACCCACCTGAGAGAAAAAAAAAGAGAAAAAAATAGAGCATCTCATTCCCCTCAAAAGTTTTAAAAAGCAAGAAAGGTATGTATTCCCTCAAAAAGAGCATTAGACTTTTGTTATCACCATCATCACCATACACCACTCATTCACCACACATGCACATCTTGATTTGACTTATTGACTTGTTTCTCTAGATCCATGGTTTGACTATGCAATAAATGTTCTATGAGTATGTATACTGTATCTCCCACCTATGAGCTCTAGATATCAAAGCCTTATTAGAGTAGAGTGAGAGAGAAGGCAATGTCACTACGCCTTATACCATAAATACCACATACTTTGAGAGAGAAGGCATATACCATTACTGCCTTGGTAAGGATCCAGAAATACCACAAAAGAGAGACCTGAGAAAGTCATACAAGGAATCTCTGAGTTTTATTTGAAAAATTTGCAAAAACTCCAGAGCTATAGCTGATCAAGAATAAGAGACATGGCGTTTGACTAGACCGTTCTATCTTTTAATCACTCAAGATGCAGGTGACGGTTGCAAGCCCCATGGTGAAAGGAAAAATGAGTAAGTTTTAAGTCTTGACAGTTTACTCTAACTCAGGGATGAGACCTTATTTGAAAGCATATGTACCGTCAACGTTCAAAGGCGTTGCAGCAACTTCTGATCCATAATGAGTCTATCCTTGCTCAGGGGCGAGCAAGAGGTAAGCTTGGGGGAGTTTGTTGACGGTCCTTAAGTACCAAATATAGTTATCAAATAAATAAAGAAAAGGATCCAAATGCAACCAACACCTAGACTTAGGGTTTTATCTGACAGAATTCCACGAGTTTTGGTGTTTGTCTGTTTCTGCAGGGGGTTATCAGAAAATACGGAGGAAAGGCCCACACGTCGGGTTTACATAGAGATAATAATGTGTTCACCGATTTTCTATCATCTAGAAGACTCCAGAAGCCACGAGATCGAACGGGAGGCCGAACGGGCCCGGAGGCAGGGCGCCCGCCCTGCTCCCTAGGGCGCCCGCCCTCGCCTGAGAGCCAATCAGGCTCCGTCTCGCGGATTATGCTCCACCGACCTAAGGGATCAAGGAAAACCGTGCGATTAATGTCGGTTTGATCCGACGGCCCATGTTCACTTGAGGGGGCTATATAAGCAGGACCCCTGGCCCCTGGAGGAGGCACTCCCTCATTCTCAATTCCTCAAACCCTAATCTCAGGAGGAGAGTCTCTGATCAAGCCCTAGAGCCACCACATCGACTAGATCTCTAGTATAGCATAGCTACATAGGATTAGAACTAGAAGGAGTCAATCTTCGATTGGTTTCCGGATCTGTCAAGAGGATTCTTGGTAATTCCTTTACTGTTCTTCATTGTTCATCTTTGTTCTTCAATATTATGAATACAACTTTGTTCTATTTCAATATATTGATTATGACTATGCTCTACTTGTTATTATTTGCGATTATATTGTTCTTAGTTTATCGTAGTTATACGCTTGGCTTAGTTAGATTGGAATTATATACATGTTTAGGATCGTATAGCATTTATCCATCGGATCCATGGGTAAATGATAAATATTGTGTAGGCGTGGTGCTTAGACCATATTTATCTGCGATTGCACCTTATATGCCGGATCGTGGGGTGGTCCGCGATGGTGACAACTTCGTTGGTTCTTATATAGTCCCCCTCCCGTGTGTAAGGCAGGCAGAGCAACATTATTACGGGGGAGTGATTGCTATGTTTCTCATCTTCCTTGATAATATCACTATGCATGGGCGTAGTCCTTTCTCGCAATGATTGCCAAGTGTACTTGCACTAACTATGATATGCTAGACTTTATAGTTAAGAATAACTTAGGAAATATCCTTGTAGTTCATCCTAATACCATGCTAATGACTTGCTAGAATATCTGTTGAGGTGCTTATCATTATTATATGTGGCTAGCTGATCAGATTAATTATCTTTGTCACCATTCATACTTTATCTATATTTTATGTGACACTTACCCCTGTATGCAAGAGATAGATGAATGCTCTCACTTATACATGCAATGATTGATACTCATTCCTATATTCCATTCCATAATCAACATTGATGTTAGTAATCCCTTCCTAGTGGTAAAAATATAAATAACGATACCTGGAATACTTCCCGGTTAAAATGCTACATCGGTATTAATCTGTGCGCTTGCAGATCTTATTTATTATTTATTTAGAAGAGCAGTTGCATATTTCAATACCACGTCTCTCATGTCATGCTGGGGATGACAACTTGGCTTAAGTGGCATGAGGGATAGGTTCGGCATTTTTGGCGCCGTTATTAGAATTAGAAAACTAAGTCTACTTTTGGTAATGACGTTAAGAATGCCCAACAGGTACAAGAAGTATTGAATTGGAAGGCTCCTACTTCGGTTCATGAGGTCCGGAGTTTCCTTGGGTTGGCTGGCTATTATCGTCGCTTCATCCTGGATTTCTCAAAAATAGCCAAACCCATGACTCGGTTGCTGCAAAAAGACACCAAGTTTGTCTGGACTCCTGAGTGTGATGCGGCTTTTCACCAACTGCGAACCCTCCTAACCTCGGCTCCGATTTTGGCACAACCGGACATCGAGAAACCATTTGATGTTTACTGTGATGCCTCAGGCATAGGTTTGAGAGGTGTTTTGATGCAGGAAGGCCGAGTAATTGCATATACTTCGCCGCAACTTCGGAAGCATGAGGTGAACTATCCAACGCATGACTTAGAATTGGCTGCAGTTGTTCATGCTTTGAAGGTATGGCGGCATTATCTGCTGGGCAATGTCTGCAATATCTATACAGATCACAAGAGCCTCAAATACATCTTCACCCAACCAGAGCTAAATATGCGTCAGAGAAGATGGCTCGAGTTGATTAAGGATTATAATCTTCAAGTGCACTATCATCCAGGCAAGGCAAATGTGGTTGCGGACGCTTTGAGCCGTAAGTCTCACTGCCATTCCTTAGTTGAAACTGATTTTCATCGATCCCGCCTATTACATCCGGCAGTCTTGTACAACATCACTGTCAGTGGTACTCTCAGAAACAGAATCATTGAGCTCCAAAAGACTGATCCGGGTATCTTTCACATAAAACGGAAGATGAAAGAGGGAGAGACTAAGCATTTCAGGTTAGATGACGAAGGTGTGCTGTGGTTTAAGGATAGATTAGTGGTACCTAAGGACCGAGAGCTTAGAGATCAGATCCTGTCCGAAGCACATTCGTCCAAGTTGTCCATTCATCCTGGTAGTAATAAGATGTATTATGATTTGAAGCCACTTTATTGGTGGACCAAGATGCGGAAAGAGATAGCTGCATATGTTGCTAGGTGTGACACCTGTTGTAGAGTTAAAGCTGTACACATGAAAGCTGGGTTACTCCAGCCACTTTCTATCCCAGGCTGGAAATGGGAAGAGATAAGTATGGATTTCATTGTCGGACTTCCTCCTACTGTCAAAAATCATAACTCCATCTGGGTAATTGTTGATCGTTTGACCAAATCAGCTCATTTCATTCCAGTGAGAGTGGACTATCGTCCCACTGACTATGCTGAGTTGTACTTCAATCAGATAGTCCGGCTTCATGGGGTACCTCGTACTATCGTTTCTGACCGTGGTCCCCAGTTCACTGCTCGCTTTTGGGAGCATTTGCATCACCTTCTGGGAACCAAGTTAGTGAGAAGCTCTGCTTATCACCCCCAGACGTCTGGTCAGACGGAACGAGTTAACCAAATCTTGGAACATCTGTTGCGAGCATGCGTCATTTCATCCAAGGGTTCTTGGGAAAAATAGTTACCTTTAGCCGAATTCTCGTACAATAACAGCTACCAAGAGAGTATTAAGATGGCCCCATTCGAAGCTTTGTACGGTCGAAAGTGTCGAACTCCACTAAATTGGGTAGAAGCTGGGGAAAGAAGGTATTATGGCATTGATTTTGTCCAGGAAGCCGAGGAACAAGTCCGTACGATCCAGAAACACATGGCTGCAGCCCAAGCTAGACAGAAAAGCTATGCTGATCGTCGTAGAAAACCACTCGAGTTTGAAGTTGGAGACTTCGTTTATTTGAAAGTTTCTCCAATGAAGAGTGTCCAACGTTTTGGTGTTAAGCGGAAACTTGCACCAAGATACGTGGGTCCTTTCCAGATCATAGGCAAGAGTGGAGCTGTTGCGTATAAAATCCAGTTACCTCCTGAAATGAGAGCCATATTCAACGTTTTCCATGTATCTCAGCTTAAAAAGTGTCTTCGAGTTCCTGAGGAACAAGTTCCTGTAGGAGATATCAGACTTGAATCCGACCTAACCTATGAAGAAAAGCCAGTCCGAGTGATCGATACTCAGAAACGAGTAACTAGAAGTAAAGTGGTTAAGTGGTACAAAGTGATGTGGAGTAATCAGGGTAGTGAAAGTGATGCTACGTGGGAACGGGAAGATTATTTGCGGGATGGTTATAAGGAATTCTATGAAAAATGGTACGCTTTCCAAATCTCGGGATGAGATTTTTATAAGGGGGGAGGGCTGTAACACCTCAAGTGTTTAGTCCATAATTGCATTGCATTTGCATAAGCATAAGCATGCATCACTCATGTTTGTTATTTTATGTGAGGTAACACATGTGATTGTTTTAGGAGTTTTGTTTGGTTTATAACTTGGAATACTTGATGGTTGGTGTAACAAAAAGGTAGAATAGCCAATTATGTTCCATAACACCTTAGTTTTACTTAGGGTAACTCTTGGAGCAAGGTTCATGTTGATCAAAATTGCAAAAATGCCCTCCAAGAGATGGTTGACCACCATTTGACCCTAGAATGTTCTAAATTGACCAATTAAAAAGTCTAACTTAAAGACCTTGCATGGAAGAGCACCTTTAAGCAAAGTTGTAAAGAATTTTATGGGGAACAAAAGTCTCAATATGACCATCTCATGAAATTGACCAGAACATGCTCAAAAGTGGCCCACAAGTCAGTTAGAGGAGTGGCCTCAATACTTAGAATTTTTCTAAGTCTGAAATTTGACCCTCCAGTTTTGCTGAGGCCTACTTTAGAGGCTTGTAGTTTGCAAACCAGGCCAAACCAGCCTCTACTCATATTGACAAACTTGTAGTCCTCATGTAGCCCTACAACATTGTCAACATCACCCAAGTCTGGTTCTCCATAGTTTATGAGTTGTGATGTCATGAAGTTGGGGTTTCAGTCGGTTTAACCACTGAAATCACATTTCAGTTTCACCGAGCACCACTTGATGTCCCTGTATCTCACCAACTAAATCGAATCAGCTCTTGAGGCCTGTTACAAACTTGTAGTGCTTACATAGGTCTACAACTTTGTTAATTGGGGGTTCCACTGAAACGAGCTGGATTAGAAGTTAATCACCTCCAAAGTCGCTCTGTCAGTCACTATTGAGGGCGCTGTCATCGCGTTTCAGTTCGTCAGAGGAAGCAGTGGCCGACCGGCCACAGGGCCTCGCTGACGCGTGGACACGCGGTGGCGGCCGTACGCCGGCCCTGGCCCCACCGGTCAGTCCGCGACGCCTTCAAGACCGCCACGACGCGTCCAGCCAGCCTCCATTCCCTCCGCCTCTCTCTTCCGGTTTCAAATCGCCAGACCGAGCCGCCATTGCCGCTCCACCTCCGGCGAGCTCGCGCGCGTGTTCCACTGCATCACCGGCCACCAAACCACGCCATTTCCTCCGCCTCACCGCCCTCCATCTCCTCGACCCACCGACGGCCTTGATTGAACTCGAGGTGAGCCACATTGCTTCCTCCGCGGCTTCCGAGAGGTCACCGGAGCTCCGCCATGGAGGCTCACCGTGGCCGGGGTAGCTCGGGTCTCTCTCCGTCCTCCCTTCCTACCTCAGTAGCTCCGCCTAGGTGCAGTGAAGCTCGTACCGAGCTTAGCCGGGACCGTGCACCCTCACCGGCGATGGTGCACCGCCACCCGACCCTCACCGGCCGCCGCTCGCGGTGACGAGTCCCTTCCGCTCCATCCCAACCTCTCCTGCTGGCATGAATCGACGCACCGGGTGACGGAGAACGCGAGGGTGTGCTTGGTTTCCCGAGCGAGCTCCCCTCCGACGAGCTTGAGCTCGTCGGAGCTCGCGGGTCGCCGCCCCCCTGCTCCCGGTCGCTGACTTCGGGGGCCCGCATGTCAGCGCCGCGCGTGGGCGGGCGTCCGAGCGGGCCGCGCGCGCCGTCATGGGCCGCGCTGTTCCCGGGCCGGCCCAGTTCGTTTGGAAATTATTCCATTTAATTATTTGTCACAGACTTTTGTAGAAGTTTGAAAAATGTAGATCTAGGGTTTTACTTACCCAAAAATCATGAGATAAATTTTGTTAGGATCTACATGATGTGTAGTATTTTAGAAAAATATAAATCTGGTATGTGATGTTTAAATTCTGTAAGAATTTAATAGATCCTTTAAATGTGTTTTGAAATGCATGCAAATTTGTTAAATTTATAACTTGAGCTGTAGTGTCCCATAAATCATGAAATTTGGTGGGTAGGTTATTTTATACTTGCCCTAGCTCTGGTAAAAATTTGGGCATCAGTGCTTAAGTAATTTTCAAGTTATAAGGCTATCATGTTATTCTAGGAAATAATTGAATGAATTTTAGTAATTTTTCTACCTGTGCAATGTTCTTGAAACTTTTTGGAGAATGTCTTGGTACCCTAGAGTATCTAAGAAAAATATGAAATCTGTTATTTCATACTTTTCAATATGATGTATTAATTATACAAAAATCAGCCTTTTGGACTTGTGAATTTTGTATAGGGAGTTTCTGTGAATAAAATTTGTTGAAATTTTTACAGTGGTCTCTTTTTGGATCAGAGAACCCCCTGTAATTTTTGTAGAATTTTAGGAGTAGTTTACACATAGGTTTAAAATTCCACCTAATTAATTAAGTAAATTAAGAAATGAGTATAAATAAATGTTCTAGGTAGTCACACCCTACTTTCTGGTGTTTTTGTACCCCATGTGAACTTTTGGTAACATGAGTTTGGTTTTAGGGGACTTTGGCCACATCAATAAATATTTAACCTTTGTAATTTTAGGTTTTCTAGACAGCTGGTAGTATTTCTAAGTTTGGCCTTTGATAAAGATGGTTGCTGAAAAACTTGTAAATACCAAAGTTGTAGTAAACTTGATAAACTAGCTTGTGTCAAAAATTGGGAGCATTTGGCTTAGTAGTTGAGAGTTATTGTTGTTTAAAGTGGCAGTTCAGAATCTGCTACTCTCTATTTTGAGAGGACAGATTCTGGAACTTGTGAAATTTGACATGGAAAACTTAGGAGTTTGGGGTTGAGGTCTGAAAATGAATTGTAGTGCATTTCTTAGGCTTTCCAGATTGTCTTATATCATATCTTTTGGAATTGGAAATCTCCAGTTATGATAAAAACAAGTAGCTGCTGTCCAGAATGTTTTACTATGGTATTTTGCTGATTATTGTGGTGTGGTATCCTAAGAAATGCTACTCTTGTAATTGTTAGGTGTTAGGGCCTTAACTGAAGAAGAGCAGCTTTATCTTAGGTTAAGTAGATTAGGTGAGTACTTCGCTACCGAAGAGGAAATTTGCACCTACTCTTTTGAAGTGATTTGAATAGAGCTTTAAAATTGTTGTAATGCATCCATTCCGAGCATACTGCATCTTTCACTATGCATTCATGAGATTTAATATGCACTCATGCAATAGGTGTTCCGGAGGGAGTGACACTCCTAGAATTCGAACAAGTGATACCAGAGGAGGTGCAGAGTCAACCGGAGGAGTCAGCAGAAGAACCAAACGTCGGGGAAGCTCCGGCAGAAGATCTACCCGAGTGTCCGGACCACAGACCCGCAACCTTTCTCAAAGGCAAGCCCCAGTGCATGCTGAACCCATCGTTTATAAATATATCTTGAGTATTTTTAATTGTTTATTGCATTAAGTAGTAGGAGTTGTATGAAAACAATTGTTGCATGATACCTGTCCTTGTCCAGATATTGTACTTAAATCCTATATTAGGTTTAGGCACGTGTCAATGCTTAGCCCTGCTTAGTATGGTAGAAGTCGGGTGATTTCCGATCATCCGCGAGAGATAGGATTGGGTCACGAGTGGCTTATGGCTATCGTGATGGAACCATGCTTTAAAATGAAATTGAGACCGGGCGGGAGTTCGATGGTACAGCTGCAAGACACTTCACGTCTTGGGTGTGGAGCCATGCCCGTCTGAGTCGTTTAAGGACCGATTCGCTGTACGTCCTTGAGTCATGTTGAACGCAGTCTAACACTTAGTTGGCCGGATAAGTCGTTCCGACCGCGAAGCCGAGTAATGTGATTCAGGCCGGGAATCGAATGGTAGGTTGCTTCTTGGAGGAGAGAAAGGATGTGCTTTGGGGACATTGGCGTGAGACCAAGGGGGGGTTAGAGTCCCTATCACTTGGCAGAGTGTCGCCCTTGGGGTTGCGACATCATTCGGACCCGTGATTCCTGAATCATATGAAAAGGTGGCCTGTGCGACCCTGGCAGGGGTCTGCACGGTGAGTGTTAGAAATACCCCTCTAGCTGGATAGGAATTCGATTCGAATCGCCGTCGCTCCCGGTTAGTGAGCACTTGACTCGAGCAGCGGCAACGTAGACCTCATTAATTGAACAGATGGTTAAGTGAATAATACAATGTTGCCACAATTTATACCTGCTATGGAAATAATATGAATAATTGTTTGATGATAATCAAGTGCATGTTTAGTACAAGTGCTAAGATAGATGACAGGTAAATGCTAAAAATAACTGCTAGTACAGGTTATAAGAGTTTCAACTACTTATGCCTTTATGCAAATGTGGTGTCAGCGAACCTCTTGTGTAAGCCTTGCATAATCCTTGGTGTCATTTTATTTTTGTTTTATGACGGGTAAGTCTAGCTGAGTACATTCCAGTACTCAGGGTTTATTCCCTCCTGTTGCAGATGACATGCTTTATCAAGGTTTCTGCAAGACGTGTCTCCACCCTGCGGGTGATGATGACTAGATCACAAGGGCGTGATCGTCTTTATGTACTTTCCTCATGCTTTTGCGGGTTGTCGATCCTCAAGACTGGCAGTAATTAATCAACTAGTGTGTGTGTTATGCTTCCGCTACTTTCAAAACTCGGTTTGTAATATTTGCTACTCCGTGGTGTAAACTTATTTTGGAACTACTTGTGAAATGTAACGTACGATGTGTATGTTGAATGATGCGATCCTGGTTGTAAGCAGTTTGGTTTGAAATCCTTCGTGATTTCGATTGACTACCGGGATTATATGGGCTCAAGTTTGAAAATTTGAGCGCTTCGGTGCTTGTTTTCGTACTTGTGCTCTTATAATTTGGTCGGTTCTATTACAGCGGTCCTATGTGCCCACAAGGATTCGAGTAACTTTTCATGCCAGTATCTCTTATTTTGTGAGACCATCTTTTTAAGCAACTTGCATAGCATTTTATTGAATGCTTCTGCTTGACCATTAGCAGTTGGATTATAACCCGTGGAGAAGTGGTGCTTAATTTTAAATTTGGCACACATCTTCTCTATTGTCTATTTTTAAAAGACATGCCATTATCAGATATCATTCGACCTAGAACCCCAAATCGATATATTTGGTTCATTCTTATAAAGTTTTCTACATTTTCTGTTTTGACTTCTTTCAGTGCTACGGCTTCTGCCCACTTAGAGAAGTAATCAGTTGCGGCGAGAATCAATCTGTGTCCCTTAGAAGATAGGGGATTTATTAGCTCGACTACATCCATTCCCCACATTTCAAAGGGCCAAGACATATTGGCGGATGTAATGGCTCATGAGGCTGATGTATGAAATTACCATGTATTTGACATTCATGGCATTTCTTTGCAAATTTCATAGAATCATCAAACATTGTAGGCCAATAGTAACCTAAATGTCTCAGTTGGTAGTGTAGCTTGGGTCCAGATTGGCGTGCGCCAATAAATGGGAGACTTCTTTCCCTGCATTACTCCCTGCAGGGTGCGGCTTAAATAATATAGGGAGACTTCTTTCCCTGCATCATTGGTTTGTGCCAAAAGAGCGCCTAATGAAGTCGGCATGGCTGCCGTATAGAGGATTAATGGTCGTCCTTTAATTGGCGCGCCTAAGACAGGAGGATTTGTTATTGCCTTTTTCTGATAAAATACCCTAGACCAGTGTTCATCAAGACTCGAACATGGATCAAAGAGTCCCATATGGTGCTCGGTGCAACCGGGTATTGGCCGCTAGTGTGCCACTCCTCATTCCATCGCTCACTCTGTTGGCTTGGAGCGACTGTCGAAACCCCTTCGCAGGGCCAATCTATGAACTCCAGAGCTGGATTCAGACCGTGTGCAAATGATGCAGCATGATGCATGTATGTCCATGATGTATATGATGACTTTGTATATACAACATTGCAAGGGATATGAAGAGTAACTTAAAGGAAGATTGCAAGAGCAGCTTAATAGCAGTATTAATAATGAAAACAACAAGAGGTGGGTTCGGCGATTGTTTTACCAACTTCTGTCTAGGGACCCAGATGTTCCCTTTATGGCCATGAGAGCTCGTAGCCGTCAAAGCGATCAACGAAGTCGTCGTTGCATGCCTCGTCGTCGAGGAGGTAGTTGCTGATGTGCAAGAAGTGTTGCATCTCTCAAAGCCCAATGAAGCTGGTGCCACCTTTGTCATCGTTGTCGTTGTCGGAGTCGAGGAGGTCAGAGTTGGAGCTTGTCTCGGCCGATGCCAGGACGTCGGTGACAGAGCGCATGAGCTGTTGGGGTAGATCCTCCGGTACCTCCCCTGCCTCTAGATTAAGATGATCGATGTTTGTTGTCATGATAGGGCTGGCTGACTCGTGGTACCCTAGGGTAACTAAACTTGTCAGACCATGTGCCCTTCAATTCATCGGAGCGGAGTCATAGGTTGGCCATCGGCTCGAAGAAGCTGGCAGGCTCGCCGGTTGGTGGAAGGAGGTCGAGGTCATAGCCCTCCCCGACAACGATGAACTTAAGGCTCCCAAACCAGATGTGGGAGCCCGAAGCAAAGTTGATGTCATTTTCGGCCATCGAAGACTTGGTGAAGTAGAGCATGACGCACAGAGCTCCCCTACCTGGCGCACCAACTGTCGGTGTTCTAGAACCGGGGGGTGCCTAGAACGGGACAAGTGAATGATGCTGTGCGTCAGAGCCTCTGATGGTGTGCGAGGTGGACACAAGATGTATACTGGTTCCGGCCGAACGTCCCTACGTCTAGTGCTCGCTATTGCTCGTGTTGCCTTGCACTGGGGTGCTTGTAGTAGGGGGATACAAACTGGTCAAGAGAGGGATGGCTCCCAGGTCTCTGTGAATGGGTGTGTTCGTGTGTTTGAGTGTGTGTGTGTGTGTGTGTTTAGTATATTGCCATTGCTAGGCGTTGTCTAACTGTTTTTCCTCTCCCTGTCAAGGGTCCCTCCCTCCCCTTTTATAGTATGCAAAGGGAGGGGTCGGGTTACAGTATCTGGATGTACGAAAATAGAAAGAAAAGGCCCTAAGGTGCTCCCTATTTCTAGCTTTCCTCTCAGTTCGTTCATTCGCACAGTCGTGGTGGTGGTGGTGGCATGTCGTGGCTGTAGATGACGTGGCGAAGCCATACCCTGACACGGTGTCATGATGAAGAAGATTTCGTGGCCCTGAAGCTACGCTAACGAAAAGGTGGGGGCCTGGACAGCCATTGCTCCCCGTCCCATTGAGGTGGACATGGTAGGGTGTAGCGTAGCGTAGCTTCTCCCTGTTACTGCCGTGGGGTCGGGAAAGAACCATGGAAGCCTTGACCAAATTATGAATCAGGTGTTACAAGTTCCCAGGTGATCTTGCACAACGCAGCAAGCTCCTATTCCTTAGCAGGAAAATGTAGGGGCCCGTGCATACCACGGCAGTGTGTTACAGTGGGGGGGTCGAGCGAAGCAGTAGCTATGCAGAGGGGTCGAGTGCTTTGATGATGTCATAGGGCTCGGGCGCCTGGATGACGTCACGGGAGTCAGACGAGACGTAGAGGGGTCGGACGAAGTGGAGAAGCGCTGGGGGGCTCAGGCGCTTGTCTTTAGGCTTTGGTTTTGAGTGGAGTAAGGCCTGAGCCGGCTGTGATGGGCCATGGGCCGTAATATTGCTTGGTGGGTGGTTTTGCAGGTACCCAACAGTTCTCATCTTGTGACTTTGAGGAGTACAACTATGGACCCAAATCGCATTGGCCTTCAGAGTATGAATTTGTGGAGTTTCAAGCAGGCATAACACCATGGCCATACACAAAGATGCTGGAACGTTAGTGCAAGTGTGGCATCAAGGCTCCCGAAGGAGTTGTTCCATCTGAGTTAGGATATAGATACTACTGTGGCAATGCTTATGGAGGGCCGTCTTAGTTATGGGTGAGTTGACTGAACCGGTGAAGTTACTACATGAACATAGGCCACCAATTTGTTTGCTCATTGCTTTGTGTTTGCCTAGGTGGGGAGGACATGCAATTGGGAGGACTTCACTAGTCGTGGAGAGTTAGTGCAGAGTCTAAAGATACATTCACCACTCTAAAAAGAGAGCAAGCGTTGGATGCAAAAGGAGCAGATGGAGGTGAGGATGAGGTACGGGGTACAGATGCCATCATCGAAGACTCGTAATAGGATTTTAGAGAACTTTCCTCGAGTGACCAGTCGACAGCTGAGTTTTTATAATAACGAGGCCGAGTTGATGAGCTTCTGGTGACAAAACCAGGAGGCCTACGACTTTAAGGAGGCCGAGGATAAGAGGGAGATGGCCTTTTTCCATAGGGATTTGCGTCGCTTATGTGAGTAATTGATTTTGAAATATGTTTTGACTTGTGCATCTTCTTACAATTGTTGGCAATGAGACATTGTTTTGTTCTTGTAGTCCCCAATGATGCACCGAACGACGGCCATATCCCCGCACCCATGCAGGAGGACGATGACGATGACGATGACAATGACCATGACCATGACGATGATGATGACCATGACGATGACTAGTGTTTCCTCTCAACTGATGCCTACAAAGTGCAGTACATATTTTGCAAATGCCAATAGTTTTGGCATTACGTAGGTCTTGTATATGGAAGATGGATGACTGGTACGATAACGCTGCTTCTTTTGTGCAAAGGCAGCAAGATCCATACATATTTTGCAAATGGCCTGGGGTTGCCATTTGGCAGTACTTGTTCATGGTAGATGGAAGACTAGTGTTAGTAGTAGTACTTATATATGCTAGATGGAACACTTATGTAACTGATGATGATGATGACCTTCGAACAATGCTTCGAACTCCTTATTGTGTGTAATGCTTCGAACTCGTTATGATATTACTCATTATGGTGTGTAATGCTTCGAACTCATTATGCAACTCGCTTTCTAGATGAAACATTCTAGCAAGTACATCTTCCTTTTCCCTCTGATGGCATTAAGGTGTATCAATTTTCATCTTCAGATTATAGAGAAACATGTAGAAAACAACATTAAGAAATGTGCAAGTGCAAACCTCCTGATCGGCCAACTCAAGTTCACTATTATCATATTTTGCCTATACATTTCAGAAGACAAACACAAAAAGAATGTATCACAATGATATGCTGAGGCTGTTATTATTTTTAGTTTATATGCACACAATTAGGTTGTAGAAACAAACTTGGTGTCATTGGGCAAATGCCAAAGAATTAAGATGATAAAATACTTGACAGCAATGTGTCCCTTGTCAAATTTAAAGTCATCATGATATATCATTTTCAAAAATGACCATTGCAAAAAATAGAAAATAACTATGAAGTCCTTGTTTTCAGGGCGGTATGCTTTCTCAATAATCTTCCTACCACACTCATTGTATCATAGTCCTTGGCTCGGGCAACCCATAAACCTTGACTTCAACCTCTGCCTCCTTAGAACCTAGACCACTATCTCTTGTCTCAAATTCCTTGTTCCCTAGCTTATTGACGCCAAAATGGTTGTCAAGCGTAAGCGTTAAACCCAATTCATGAAAGCTAGACACTCGGAGGTAATGGGCGGAGGATTTCCAGGACTATCGCACCAGGCAAACTGGCGTGACAAGCCTGTCAAACCACTCATGCCGGTGCGACAAGCACTCACCAGGCCAGCTAGACCTCTCTGGTTTCGATGGCTGGCTGGTGCGACAGCGTAGGTGGCATGACAGTCTCACACTAGTCCTACCAGCGTGGCTCTATCGTGCCACCTACGCTGGCGCGGCACTATCACGCCACCCAGCCATGGAAACCAGAGACGTCTGGCTGGCTTGGTGAGTGCTTGTCGCGCCGGCATGGGTGGCGCGACAGGCTTGTCATGCCACTTAGAATGGTGCAAGAGTCATGTGCACAGTGACCATGATGCCTATCGCGCCTCCCTTTCTGGCGCGACAAGCTGGAAACAATTTTTTTCCATGTCTTGCACTACATAAGCACAATTGAGACATATACAAGTTAACAAATGACCAACTCATCAAGTTACACGACGATTGTTCACAAAATGCACATATTTCACAAGTCATCGACAAAGTCCACATAGCACAAGTCATCCACAAAGTTCCATGACCAACATAGGCAATAAAAGAAGGACCAAAGCATGCTTTAGATGCATTGGTTAGGCATGAAGAGGTCTCAAGGATGACACAGGTGGCCTGGATGTGTCGGTTGGAGATTAGGAGTGCCGACGTCGAAGCGGTCATGAGCACGTCCTTGCATGTTTCGTCCTTGGCCTCGTTGCGGGCGTTGGGACGAACTCTACACAAAACATATACAACATAGATGTCAAACAAGTAACATGAGGAAATAGTAAAGTGGTAGTCAATTTCACAAATAAAAAATCTTGGTGAGGCCCGAAACAACATTATACCAACAATCACAAATTTTGGTACAGTTTGAATTTTTAGTCTAGCATACAGTTGAAACAAATCCAAAAGTTTTTCATTTCATCTAAAAGTGCAAAACTTATGAAACTATGTTCCATTGATTTTATCTCTATGCCTCTTCTATCAAATTTTGCCTAAAATTCAGCTAAATATTAACTAAACATGAACATTTTCACCAGTCAACACAAATAAGGCTGACTCTTCTAAAATTTTGGTTGGGTCACAAATTTTAAGCTATTTGAATCTCAGAACCCTGCATCCAACTACTTAGCAGTTGAGGTGGTTGGATTTGATCAAGAGCTTATGATTGTGGTGATTGAACAAAACAAGATGGTTTGAAGCAGTTGCAAAATAGTTAGACCATAATTTTTAATTTACAGCTAACTAATGCTAAGCATAGTTTTTTTAAAGCTAGCAGCAATTTTGTATAACACAAACTTAATTTGTGTAGTAACTGAAATTATGAGTTTATGATATTATCTAGCAGGAGTCATGAGCCTAACTTTCTAAGTCAAATAGTGTTTACCAAACCCATCGATCTAATTGATTGGAACCTCCAATTACAATGTTGAGTGCCATTAGTTTATTTGTTGACAAATGATACTATCAAAGCATCACAGTTCAATCCACACCCTAAACCCATATGACAGCCTCATGTATTACATGGTAATGACACACACACACACACCTGAGTTTGTGTACCCTGAGGAGCATCAGCAAGTTGGGAACCCGTGAGCTCGTCTTGGTCATACATTGGATCATTGATGTCATCATCATCTCCATCGTCGTCATCGTCTTCGTCATCCCTACATCTTTCACGAGAGCTATTTGGTCTGTCAATCGCTGCCCTTTGGCTTGTATGGATTTGTCATCATTGGGATGCAAGAGCTGGCACTTGTACATCTTCGGCTCGCATGCAACTCAACTTGCGAACCATCTGTCGATAGGATGTCAACACCTTCTGCAACCATGTTCATGTAAAATGAGAAGTGGTTACATATCGTTCCCGATATAGTTGAAATACATAGGCATAGGGGTATTGCCTTGGCAAATTCTTCAAGGTATGAATTCTTGACCCTTGCTGCACGTCCAAGGTAAACTCCGGCCTCATTGGAAAGGTGAGCTAGATGAGTTGCCTAGACTACACGCATATTCATCATTATGACATACTTTTCAAGTTAAGTTGCATGAAGGCATAGTTCAATTGAAACGCTTACCATGTAGTTCTCAAGTGGTGCTCTTTGCTGCTGCACGCTTGTCCTTGTGATCACATCATATGGGTCCTCGTCGTCACTCCCTTGTTCATCAATTGGAATGCTTGAGACCGGTGGATGCACAATGGTTCTTGTGGACCTGTGAAGCCACGCTAGGTACTCACGGTAGTCGCTGGTCACACAGTGAGCCCCATTAGTCGGTTCCACCCTCTCTCTGCTTCCCACTCTTGCATGTACTTTTGATGCTTCAAAAGCTGGTCGTTGTCACCGAACCTTTATCTCCTCAAAATCCTACAAGGACGACACATGTTACATTTTGAGGCCTTGTACGATGTATGCAATGGTGAGTCATGATACATGCAAAGTCCATCTTACTGGTGCAATTGATGGGTTATCGACTCGTGCTGAAGAGGGAAATTTTGATTCCTACCAAACTGCTTCATCACTCTTTGGGGCAAGTGGTGCTCGACCACATAGTAGAAGATCATCGCTACATTGGATCGCCACAGCACCTTCTCAGCCTCAACATATGGGGCCATGTTCAACTCCCGTACATCTCGCCTATCATATGGATCCCATTCGACCTGTAACTTGTGTTATTAGTACATGACCTTGTTGATACTTTATGAACAAAATGAATGGAAGCCACGGTGGTACAACGAACCTGATTTAGAGTTAAAACATCCAAATCATTGGAGTATTGAACGTAGTGCTGTTGTGGCTGACCCCGAACCGACTTAATTCCTGTCCAAAGGTAGCATACGGGGGGACGACAGTCACCATGTGTCCAAGCCTGAAAAACAAAATAATTGTAAGCATTTCACATAGTGCATGCAGTAATTGAAACACATATAGCAATTAAATGCAAGGTACTTACTGCAACTCTGCCTCTATGCACCCGTCCGATAGGAATGTGCTCCCAAATCCAAATCTGAAGCAAGTATGTGCAACCACCTATGTTGAATTGGGGTTGGCCCTCCTACATCCCTCACATAGTTGCCGATACAACCAAGCAAGAGTGGAAGACCCCCAACTATATTGGTCGATGTTCTCCCATGGCTCACGTAGCTGGGGTAGGACCATCCATGAGACAGTGTTGCCAGAGGCATCTAGAAATAGGAACTGTACCACCATGTGCCACAACCATACATGAGCGTACCTCTCAACAACGTCGTCTAGTGCATGGGGAGGGCACATGTTGAAGCGTTGCCGCAACCAAGCTGAGCTGACACTCAAAGTCTTCTTCTCCTTTTTCATTTCTTCAAGGTCAGGTGGTCGGTGGCCAGTAAACCGCTCCACCATATCCTTCTAGTTGCTAAAAGCCCAAGTTTGGTTTTGGTAATTAATGAAACCAAGTTGCTAATGCTATTGTATCAAGTGGAATGAGTTAGGCATAAGCAACACATGTGATGAAGGAGCATGTGGCATGGAGTGATGGCCACAAGATCACAAGTGGAGGAGATGCACATGAAATGATGATCAGGGTGATCAAGCATGAGAAGGTAGACATGGAACAAAGTAATCAAGGCAAAGGTATAACCATAGGGTTTCACTTTTGCTGGTCTAAGATGAGTAGAGAAGTGATTGACCGGGTTTAGGATTGATTGCCGACTATCAAGAGGGGCAATCACGGTTAGCTCATGGATCAAGTGCTACTAGGTCATCATCTTGAGCATATGAATTAGGATCTAGTAGAGAGGTAACATATCACCTTGGAAAATAATTGTGAAAATGCTAACACACATGCACATGGTGATATACACATGATGGTGTTGGCACATTAGTGAAGGCGGCCGAGTTTGAGCGGTAGAGAGGGGTTTGGGGTCCTCTCTCCCTCCCGCCGAGCTTGCGAGGCAGGATTCAAGCGTTTTTGAGGAATGGAAATGACCGATTTCCTTTACGCCGGGAGTTGGAAGAAGTGGCGAAGTCACGGAATGAGTTTACACTGAGAAACATGCGACAGACGCTGCGCACGGCTGTGACAGACGCTGGCCAGGGCGTTTGTCACCTAACTCTAGGCACGCTGTGTTGGAGCGGTGCGACGAACGCAGGCACGTTCATGCAACTGACGTGTGACGTTAGCATCTATCGGTGCTGCGCAGTGGGTGTCTCAGCGTCACGCTGCGACGGACGTGGGCGAGCGTCTGTCAACGTTCCGATAGACGCGTCTGTCGCAGCTCCGAGCGTTCTCGACCCTTACTGGTGGGCGTCTGACGTGCGACGGACGCTGAGGGCTCAAAGCGATAGACGTTGTAAGGTCCAAATGGCTAGAGGGGGGTGAATAGCCTATTTAAAATTCTACAAGCTTCACTAAATAAACACGTTAGTATAAAAGATGGCTAAGCTAATTCTAGCACTAGCTCAACTACACTATGCAAGCCACCTATACAATTCTAGTGAAGCAAGGCTATGATCTCTAATACAAACCAACAAGACTAAGTCACTAAGCTACTTACTCCTATGTGATAAAAGCTACACTAAGCAAACTACACTAGGACTAGTACAAGAAAGTAAAGAGCAAGTGACTTGATCTTATACCAACTATGTAGAGAAGTAAAGCACTCGAGGAATCAATCACAATGATCAACCACAAGAGAAATCCTCGGCAAAGAGATGACACAAGATTTTTTATCGAGGTTCACTTGCTTCCTGGCAAGCTAGTCCTCGTTGTGGCGATGCACCCACTTGTCGGTTCACGAGCTAATCGACTATCAAGAGTCGAGCCCTCGGCGGGCGCCGCACAACCACACACAAGATAGGGATCCTCCAAGCCACGAGCTCCACTAGAGTATCCAATTTGCGAACTCCCGCGGGGAAGGATCAAGAACCCTTACAACACTTGGTGAGGGCTCCAACAATCTTCAATTGTGAGCTCAATCACCTCCGCTGCTCCAAGCTGTCTACCGTGTCGGGAAACATGGAAGAGTAACAAGAAATCTGTAGCAACTCAAAGATCAAGTGCCTCTAGAATGCAACTCTCAAGCAATGCACTTGAATCTCACTCAAGATGTGCAACCAAGCAAAGAGATGAGTGGAGGGGTTGTTCTCTAGCTCAAAGGATGTCTCTAGGTCTCAAAATGTGCAAAAGTTTGACTCAAACCCCGGACATCTTCTATTTATAGCGAAGGGGTACATAGCTAGCCGTTACCGGACGACGCAGTGCAAAACGTGCTGACCGGACGCTCCGGTTAGGGTGACCGTGCGCAGCGTCCGGTCACTACTGGACAAGCGTGAACAGTGCGTGTCAGTAGTTACCGTTGCCGTGACCGGACGTGCTCTAGAGTTTGACCGGACGCGCTGCACCTGGCGTCTGGTCGGCGTCTAGTAAGCTCCCACCGCAACCGGACACGTCCGATCGCACGTGACCGGACGCGCCCAGCGTTCGGTCGGCTCTAAGACCGGCTCAGCCCCTCTGGATGCCTGACCGGAAGTTCTGGTTCCGTGAGGGACCGGACGCACCGGTTGGAAACCCTAGCACTCACGCGCCTGATAGCTACTGAGAACTGATCGGACGCATCCGGTCACATCGTGATCGCGTCCGGTGCAGCGTCCGGTCCCCAAAAAGCGCCGAATCCCGCCTCGCAAGCTCGGCGGGAGGGAGAGAGGAACCCAAACCCCTCTCTACCGCTTAAACTCCACCGCCTTCGCAAATGTGCTAACACCACCAAGTGTACACCACCATGTGCATGTGTGTTAGCATTTCACAAACATTTTCAAGGCGATATGTTAGCTCTCTACTAGATCCTAATGCATATGCTCAAGACATTGATCTAGTGGCACTTGATTCCCGAGCTAACCGAGATTGCCCCTCTTGATAGTCGGCTATGTATCCTAAATCTAGTCAATCACTTCTCTACTCATCTTAGACCTGCAAAAGGAAAACCCTATGGTTATACCTTTGCCTTGCGCTCTTAGATCCTTCTTCTCCACTTGATCATCATGTCCATCATTTTATGTGCATTACTTCATGATCTTGCTCATCATTTCATGCACCAAATCATGTGGTCTTGTGGCCATCTCTCCATGCCATTTTCACCTTCATCACGTGTGTTGCTTATGCCTAATTCAAACACTTAACACATGGCATTAGCAACTTGGTGTCATTAATTACCAAAACCAAACTTGGGCTTTCAATCTCCCCCTTTTTGGTAATTGATGACAACCATCACAAAGATATGAAATGAAATCAATTTTCATTTTCGATAGTATTAGCTCCCCCTACATATGTGCTTCCATGAGTTTGGTTCAATTGTGCACATATGTATGGATTTGAATTTTTGGGAGAGTTACTACTATCCAATTGATGATAATGTATATAGAATGGACCTTAGAAGCGTGATACCAATCGGAGTTGCCTTTATATACCATCCTTAGCATCGATGTAGCTAGACACCACTTGTAATACATCACTTGTAAAGATCACAAACACTAAAGTACCCCATGAGATCAACATTAAAAGCAAAGGGTGTCTAGATACCACTTATAAAGCTACTCTCAACAAATCACCATTCAAGTTCTATTTCTAGCATACACCATACAATCATGAATATGAATTTAAGCTTTGCAATGCAACAATTCATCATGTTAATGCACATACAAATGCAACAAATAATTCATGAGCTTGCTCCCCCTACTTGTGTGCTCAATTTCAATAGATCCCTTTCAAATGTCATTCTCTCCCCCTTACAATACCTTTGTGACTTACTTCTCCCCCTTTGCAACTTAACTTTTTATCTTTTTATCTTTGTTACTTTTCTCTCCCCCTTTGTCAACAATCACCAAAAAGGTGCCAATTTTAGTGAGAGTCAAGCCAATCAATATGAGGGAGGCCAAATTATGGTTCAATCTAGATCACTTGCCTAGAATATGTAACTCGGTTTGATCCAAGGACAAGCTTCTTCACACCTCATAAAGTATAAGGGTTATCTTGACCATGTTGAATTACACATCATGAGCTCATTTTCTAGATTCAACACTAGGTTTGCAAGCCCACAAATATGTCATACGCTACCACTAGATCAATCAAACATAGAAGCAATAGTGGTACCATATATACATCTAAACTCATTTGATTTTCATGAATGAGCCTATTTGTCATGCAAATATGTCTATATGTTCTAAATATGTCCTTAGCAAAGTATGGATGATATGCCAAACAACTTTACCTTGCATTATCGAAGGGGAGGCATGTCATATAAGAATGTGGGGTTGCACTCATCTCAAGTTGGAGAAGTCAAATATGTTCAATTCATTCTTCAACTTGTAAAATCTTTTCTCATCAAGTGGCTTTGTGAATATGTCGGCTAATTGATCTTCAGTGCCAATGCTTTCAATGCTAATATCACCCTTTTGTTGATGGTCTCTTATGAAGTGATGCCTTATGTCAATGTGCTTGGTTCTTGAATGTTGAACCGGATTTTGTGTCAAATAGATAGCACTCTCATTATCACAAAACAAAGGCACATTCTTGAATTTCATTCCAAAGTCATTCAAGGTGGCTTTCATCCAAAGCAATTGTGCATAACAACTACCGGCACTAATGTATTCGGCCTCGGCGGTAGATAGTGCAACACTATTTTGTTTCTTTGATGACCATGAAACAAGAGACCTTTCAAGTAATTGACAAGTGCCACTTGTGCTCATTCTATCAATCTTGCAACCACCATAGTCAGAGTCCGAATATCCAATCAACTCAAAATTTGACCCCTTTGGAAACCATAATCCAACATCATGAGTGCCCTTAAGATATCTCAATATCCTCTTGGTTGCTTTCAAGTGACTTTCTCTAGGTGAAGCTTGATATCTTGCACACTTGCACACACTAAACATCACATCCGGCCTTGAAGCGGTGACATAGAGCAAACTTCTAAGCATAGACCGGTATTGCTTTTGATCTACCTGTTGTCACTAGCATCAACACCCAATTGATCATTTGTGCCTATTGGTGTACTCATTGGCTTAGCATCTTGCAATCCAAACTTCTTGATCATGTCCTTGATGTACTTGCCTTGACTTACAAACGTGCCATTCTTCATTTGCTTGATTTGAAGTCCAAGGAAGTAACTAAGCTCTCCAATCATAGATATCTCAAACTCTTTTGCCATCATATTTCCAAACTCTTCACAAAAGTCTTGGTTAGTTGATCCAAAGATAATGTCATCCACATAGATTTGCAACACAAACAAGTCATTTCCAATCTTCTTGGTGAAGAGAGTGGTGTCAACCTTTCCCATCTTGAACCCTTTAGAGAGAAGAAAGTCCCCCAATCTCTCATACCATGCTCTAGGTGCTTACTTCAAACCATATAATGCCTTCTTTAGCTTGAAAACAAGGTCGGGCTTCTTGTCATTTTCAAAACCGGGAGGTTGCTCAACATAAACTTCCTCATTGATGTAGCCATTGAGAAATGCACTTTTGACATCCATTTGATAGACCTTGATGTTATGTGCACAAGCATATGCTAATAAGATTCTAATTGCCTCCAATCTTGCAACCGGTGCATATGTTTCTCTAAAGTCAAGACCTTCAACTTGTGTGTAACCTTGTGTTACCAATCTTGCTTTGTTTCTCACAACTACACCATCTTGATCTTGCTTGTTTCTAAAGACCCACTTAGTACCAATCACATTGTAGTTCTTCAGCCTTCCAACAAGCTCCCAAACTTGATTTCTAGTGAAGTTGTTTAGCTCTTCATGCATGGCATTTACCCAATCGGAATCCTTCAATGCATCTTCTATCTTCTTTGGTTCTTCAAGTGATACAAATGAGTAGTGCTCACAAAAAGATGCTAGCCTTGATCTAGTTTGAACACCACTTTGAATTCCACCAATGATTTGATCCAATGGATGATCTCTTGTAATGCTAGTAGGTTGGAGTATTGGGAGTTGGTTACTTCCACTAGCTTGACCTTGATCTTGCACTTCATCATGAGAACCACTAGAGCTTGCTTGATTTATATCAATTTGCACACTTTGGTTGATCACATGAATATCATCATCATCAACTTGCCTTGGCCTAACATCACCAATGTCCATGTTTCTCATTGCATTTGCCAATTGGTCTCCTCTCACATCATCAAGGTTTTGAGCTTCATTTTGAGATCCTTGTGTTTCATCAAACTCAACATCATGAACTTCTTCCAAGGTGCCATTTGTGAGGTTCCAAACTCTATATGCTTTGCTTGTGGTAGAATAACCAAGTAAGAACCCTTCATCACATTTCTTTTCAAACTTGCTCAATCTAGTGCCTTTCTTGAGAATATAGCATTTGCAACCAAACACTCTAAAGTATGCAATGTTGGGCTTTCTTCCATTCAATAGCTCATATGGTGTCTTCCCAAGCTTCCCATGGCAATAGAGACGGTTGCTACAATAGCATGCCGTGTTGATGGCTTCACTCCAAAATGAATGACTAACATTGTATTCACTTAGCATTGATCTATCCATGTCAATCAAGGTTCTATTTTTTCTTTCAACTACACCATTGGATTGAGGAGTGTATGTTGGAGAGAATTGATGTCCAATACCAAGATCATCACACAATTCCTTAATTCTTGTGTTCTTGAACGCACTACCATTGTCACTTCTAATCTTCTTGATGGTGATTTCAAACTCATTTTGCACTCTGTTGACAAAAGACTTGAATAGATCATAAACATCACTCTTGTCATAGAGAAAAAACACCCAAGTGTATCTAGTGTAATCATCCACTATCACAAAACCATATTTGTTCCCACCAATGCTAGTGTATGTTGTTGGTCCAAACAAGTCCATGTGCAATAGCTCAAATGCCTTTGATGTGCTCGTTTCACTCTTACTAGGATGTGCATTTCCAACTTGTTTGCCAGCTTGACAAGCACTACAAGGTTTATCCTTCTCAAAGGTGACATCCTTCAAGCCTCTAACTAAGTCATGCCTCAAAAGTTTGTTCAATTGTTTCATTCCAACATGACCAAGCCTTCTATGCCACAACCATCCCATACTAGATTTACTAAGCGAGCATGATGTCAATTATGTCTCACTATCATTGAAGTCAACCAAGTATAGACTACCATGTCTAAATCCTTTGAATATCAAATTTGATCCATCAACACTAATGACTTCAACATCATCACTACCAAATATGCACTTGAAGCCAAGATCACAAAGTTGTGCCACCGACAAAAGATTGAAATCCAAGCTCTCAACTAGCAACACATTAGATATGCTCATGTCATTTGAGATAACAATTTTACCAAGCCCCTTGACCTTGCCTTTCTTGTTGTTGCCGAAAGTGATAGCATCAAAACCACCATTTTGACTTGTATCAATTGATTTGAACATACAAGAATCCCCGGTTATATTTTGAGTGCACCCACTATCAAGCACCCAATGCCTTCCTCTGGCTTTGTAATTGACCTACAAGACAAGATCAATTCTTTTTAGGTACCCAAACTTGTTTGGGTCCTCCAAGGTTAGTGACCAAGCTCTTTGGTACCCAAATGGCTTTCTTCTTTGAGCCCATCCATGGTGCACCAATGAACTTAGCATGAACACCACTTGTACCCTTGGTAAGTATATAGAAAGAATCAAACTTAATTGAGGATACATTAGCATTTGATTTCTTGTTCATGCAATGTTGCTCTATGTGACAAACTTGCTTGCAACTTTTGCAATAGCTACCATTGTTCTTCACAAAACGAGTCTTGTGAGGAGCAAAAGTGGCCTTGCCTTTCTTGGGGTTATAGCCCAATCCCTCTTTATAGAGAGAAGCCCTTTGGCTACCCAAGCACATAAGCAAGTGGTCCTCACCACCA
>CM039591.1:23203476-23450548 GCA_022457205.1 Saccharum spontaneum | reverse complement strand
GGTTGATGTATCGTCTTGCCCAGAGAATTTAGTGAAATCTGGCACCTTGTAACGATTTGGGAGAGGAATTAAATCATATGCCGGAGGATACGGAGTCCGATAAGAATAGGTATTAACCTTGGGCTTGATCCCAAACTGATCCCTCATAATTTCTGCTATCTTATCGGCCCAAAATGCATCGACATCTTGCTGACGATATGGTTGAATCTCTGCTGGAGGTATCTGTTGATACCCTTCTGCATACCTTTGTTGCCCACGATCTCCAGCAATTGGCATATTTGCTACTATCTGTGGTCCGTTAACCTGCTGAAAAGGGTTCATCGGCTGAGCTGCCGATGCTTGATTCTGAAAACCAGCATGCATGTGACCTTGATGAATTCCTGTGGCTTGCTGATTTGGCTGAACTGTATGTTGAGTGAGAAACTGCCCTGACCAATTATTAGTATTCATTGGCACAAAGTTTGCCGATGGCTGGTAGCTTGTTGGCATTGCTGGATAATTACATCCAACTTGAGGCATAACCTGGACTCCAGGTTGACTGGTGATAGGAGCCTTCTGCTGCATCGGTAACAAATTTGCCGATGGACTTGAACTAGATGTTTGACCCAGAGATGCCTGAAAACCTCCTAGACTCGGTTGTACAGTAGTTGTAGTATATTGAGGCGCTTGAGCTATCGGCAAACCAGCCGATGACATAGGAGTTTTTCCCGCTGCATCAAACACTTGAGATAATCTATGATTGAAAGCAGATGGCTCCGGAGGCATACCATATCCCCACCAATTAGCAGGAGTTTGATTATTCTGTGGTACAGGACCTGATAAAGCTGATGCTGATAGATCTGTACCAAGCTGAACTCGTCCTGATAATGTTGAATCCGGACGCACCGGAGTAGACTGTACGTTAGATAAACCTGCTGATACTGGAGGAGGAGAAATCTCTATACCCGCAACGGCTGGAGGAGCCGATGGAGCAACAGCAGATGCTGCTTCTGGTTGATGATAAGCAGGCCCAACATAACGAGGTGATGCTTGCCCTTGGTTGATGATAAGCAGGCCCAACATAACGAGGTGATGCTTGCCCTTCTTTGAAAGTTTGAATCACAGCATTATGAACAGTATTGGACATCACATTGGAGTGATTAATTAAAGCATGATTCACCGCAGAATTAACCATCTCCTGAAGTTTACCCGGATTAGGATCAAAGGTAACCTGCCGAGGCAACGGCAAATCCTGCTTCTGGATGACTTGTCCACTTTTGTTCAAGCTGAATGACTTTAAGCAAAGCTATCTGTATTCTTCAATAGCCCTCTCCATAGCCTGCTTCTGATCATCCTTAAGATCTTCTTCAGTTACTGCGATGATATTCCCAGCATCGATCTCATGATTAGGCATCTTGACTAGATCTGTCCCACCAGGCGTGCCAAAAGATGTGTTGATACAAAAGTGAATCTGCAAACACAAAGGGCTAATACCCGAAATCGATATCCAAAGCGTGCCAGTCGATTTGACCTGTTAATCGACAAGGATGAAGATACGAGCACTTTGGTCCTGACAACAGCGATACGCTCGGAAGTCACAGCCAAGAGGTACTCACGCGGAACTCGAGGATCAACGAAGATTGCACTTAGAGCAATGCAACTCGTCGAATCGATGAGAACTCATAAAAAAGAAAAATATGCAAATTGACGAAGTCGCCGAAAAGTAGATGTAAATAAGAGTAAAAGCTGTTTTTTGATGTATTGATTGATCCCTTATTACATTGCCCTTCACTCGATATTTATACCCTGATCTATAGAAACGTAACCAAATACGACTAGGACACTAAATCCAAATCTAAGGAAAAAACATGACTTTGATACAACTCAGACTTTACTAATCGTAAACAAGGAAATTAACTAATATTTTACTTCATAGTCCGCCTTAATCACGATGGTATTCTCATCGACCTCCTTTTCAACAGCACAGCCCCTGTTCCATCGGCAGCAGCCTTCGAGCTCCTTCCATCGGTACATTCCCTGTTTCATCGGCTGCAGTCTTCATACCTTCCTTCATCGGTACATCCCCTATCTCATCGGTAGCAGTCTCCAAACCCTCTTTCATCGGCATCGGCAATAATACCCTTAACCTCATTGGCAACATTTCAAATTAAATCCATACACTGCCACCACTCAAAAACAAACTTATTCTCCTTGGCTATCAATTTACACGGTAATCTTTCCTCTGTTGATTAGCCCTTCCTGATCATCTTGACACGTGCTAAAACGATGTCAACAGAATCATGCTGTGATGATTATAAATAAAATATAGATAATTTAATAAGCTTTCTATAATGTCTTCTTGCAAGTCATTTGGAGTTGTAGATCTCCAGTTATGATTAAATTACTCAGCTGTTGGTCTGATGTCCAGAAGGTAGCAATTTCTAGTTCTAGTACTTTGATTAACTTTGTCATGCTTGGGTATTGAAGTGTGACTCATATCTTTGATGATACTTGGGTGGTACCCTGTGATCTTGTGAGACTTGTTTCTTGATTGATGTGCTTGCCCTCTTCTATGTTATGTCTTAATGAGGATTAAGTTAATTAGCTCTAGGTGTTTATGTGAACTTTGGTATGCTTGCATGATTACTTTGTTTATTGCACTTCTATGCATTCATACATATGCATTATTGCACCTCATTTAGGTACACTAGTTGAAGCACGTGAAGGACCTGATGTGGAGCCAAACCCGAAGATGGTGTTGGCGGATCTATCCTGAAGATAGAAGGACCGAACAAGTGATAGATTGGGAGATGCTCGCCAAGTGAATTCATCTGACATACTCTAACTTGAGTCGGATCCCAGGCAAGCCCCAGAGCATTATAAGCCTCCTATCTTCAAAGCAATTAATTATATATATATATGTTATAAGTATTGTTGCATTAAGTGGTAGGAGTTGGTTGGAAACCCTTGCTGCATTATATCATTCCTTGTCCAGTTATATGAATCCTTGAATCCTACATAGACTAGGATCGAGGAGATGCTTAGCCCTGCTTTAAGCGGTAGAAGTTAGGTGATTTCCTGTCACCTGCGAGATGTAGGGATATTCATATATAGTACAGTTGGCTATATTTGCTATCGTGGAATGGAACCATGTGTTAATAAAATGAAATGAGACCGGGCGGGATAAAGATAGTGAAGGAACAAGGCATGGAGGTCTTGGGTGTGGATCTATCCCCGTCTAAGTCGTTTAAGGACCGATTCGTTGTACGTCCTTGAGTCATGTTGAGCGTAGTCTAACACTTAGTTGCCGGATAAGTCGTTCCGACCGCGAAGCCGAGTAATATGGTTCAGGCCAGGAATCGAATGGTAGGTTGCATCTTGGAGGAGAGAAAGGATGTGCTTCGGGACATTGGCGTGAGACCAAGGGGGGTTAGAGTCCCTATCACCTGGCAGAGTGTCGCCCTTGGGGTTGCGACATCATTCGGACCTGCGATTCCTGAATCGTACGAAAGGTGGCCTGTGCGACCCTGGCAGGGGTCTGCACGGTGAGTGTTAGAAATACCCCTCCGGCTGGATAGGAATTCGATTCGAATCGCCGTCGCTCCTGGTTACTGAGCACTTGACTTGAGCAGCGGCAACGTAGATTCCATTAAATTTAACAGATGGTTAATTGGATAACAATGGAAAGGTTGCCCCAATTTATACCTGCTATGGTTAATATTGTTTGCTCCTAATAAAGTGAGTGCTCTAGTACAGGTTCTAATATAGTTGACAGGTTAATAATAATTAACTTGATGCTTAAGCATTAATGATTACTTATCCATATTATGCTTTTATGCAAAATGTTGTCAAGCTAGCCCACTTTATATCAGTCTTGCATGATCCTTGGTGTCACTTTATTTCTGGTTTATGATGGGTAAGTCTAGCTGAGTACCTTCTCGTACTCAGGGTTTTATCCCCACTTGTTGCAGGTTGTGCTGTATCTTAGCGGCTGCAAGAGTTGGTTGGCTCCTGCCTTAGTGGCGGGGTGTGATCACGGGCATGATCCTTCTGAGTTAGCTTCTCTCTAATGCTTTTGTTGGAAGTCGACCTTGGTACTGGCATGTATTTGAAATAAGATAAATGTTAGTTTCAAATTACTTTGCTTCCGCTACTTTTGAACTTAAGTTGTAATAACTTTGTTGAACTCCGATGTATATTAAACTACTTGTGAAATGGTTGTAACATGTGACTCGTTATGTTGAATCACTACGATCTTGGCTTGTATGTTGGTTGGTTTGAAATCCCTCGCGATTTCATTGGACTACCGGAGTTATATGGGCTCGAGTGCGAGAATTTGATCACTTCGGTGATTGTTTTTTATACTTGTGCTCTTATAATTTGGATGGTTCCGTTACAGCTGGTATCGGAGCAAGATTCAACATTAAACTTGTCGTATGTGTATGTAAAACAAAGGATTTGTTTTATAAAATCAGTTTTATCAACTTATAGCTATATATAGGTTTGTGAAAACTGAATTCTAAATCTAAGTATGACAGTGGTCAATTTTCTTATGCCCATATAAGGATTATTAGGTGGCTTATATAAGTACTAACTTGGGGGGTTTTTCATTTATGCATCTACGCCCAGGCCAAGGTATGTATGTGTGATGACTCTCCCACACTATGCTACCCGGTGTGTTAGATTAGTGGTAGCCTTCATATATGAAATAGTCATATATGTTGCTAGTTTACTTTTATGCAACATCGCACCTACGCTCAGGTAAGTGTGAGTTGTGAGAGCATGACCGTACAAACTGCGGTCTAGGGCAGAGCTAGTTTTGGTTACTGGATTATTTACATGTTACACACATGTATATATGAAGGTACTTAATTGTGGGTGATCAAATGATTCGGGTAGTTTTGGTGCTACGTGTATATATACGGGGGTATATGTATATGGACGTACTTAGAATTTTACTTTCCTGCTTTCATTGTGCGCTTTATTGGGGAATTGTTGGGCTGGAATGAAACTTTTCTGCAGGTACGCTAACCATGAATGCGTAAGTTGAATGTAGCTGACGACTAGCTATATATCGAGAGAGTGCGTATTGTGCCACCGACATAGAACATGATCGCCACCTTAGGTCGGTAATCTTGTGAGGACGAATAGGACGAAGCATGCATTATCATGATTGTTGCTTTATGCATAGCTATGCTCCTCTCACCCTTGTTCGATAATAAGTAACTTGTGATCAATGTGTTGCACTATCTCCCTTGTGTGGAGTTAAACGATAATGCCTTGTTCCATGTTGCTTGAATAGAAAAGTGTGTGCTTAGTCTTGTTAGAAATGATTGTGGTTACATGCTTGAACCTATAGATGTCCTCTAGTTTAGCCAAGTGATGAATATGTTGTTCATACAAGCGTTTGCTAATGCTTTAGACCTCACTTAAGTAATTATGGATTCTCATGAATGAATTAAATTCATGTTGGTCTAAGGTAACAAAGTTTAGAGCTACTAGAATAACATGTTTGTGTGCTCTCTTGTTAAGTAGAACAAAGGCAAGCTTTGTTTTGCTTGTTGGACGTTGGCTGCTAGAACGGTTTCTATTGTAGTGATGCTTTCATGATCGTAATGGTGTTTTCTGTAGTTATAGAGAATACCAAAGTTGTAGCTAACTTACTTATCTATCTTGTCCAAAAATTTTATGACACTAGGCCTGATGGTTTGGGAGTTATAAATTTTAGAAGTTTGTTATCAGAATCTGCTCATGTTCAGAACAGATCTGAATGTTTGCTTTATTTGACCTATGTGCTTATGGAATCATGTCTTGGAAATATTAGAGGAAGTGTAGTACTTTTTCTAAGCTTTCTAAAATGCTAAAGATCACTACTTTTGATGGTATAAATATCTAGTTGTGAGCTTGCAAAGTGGAATGACAGAATCTGTCCAAATCTGGGCAGAAATGTCTGCTTTGTGTTGATTAACCTTGTTAGCTGTAGAATCATCTTATTATGATAATAAGAAAGTTATAGCCAATGTAATAAGCTTTACATAAAGTTAAGGCTCAGCCTTTTTGTGTCCCTAAAACTCCAATTATGCATCTTTGAAGTTCTTGTCAGTTTTCTGTTCATATTGGTACAGATCTGAAACATTAGCATTTTAGTTATGTTAATCTATGAATTAGCTGTTGGTATGAATAACTAAAGTGTATTCATCTTCCTAAGCTTTCTAGAAAGTCTAGAATCACCTTTGTGAGATGTCTACAACCTCAATTATGGTCGAAACAAGTAACTACTGTGCTGCTGTCCAGATTCTGGGCACATGCTAAGTTAGCCACCTTAGCTAGCGTTTGTTTTGGGCTAAACTCGTAGTTAGTTTGTGCTTGGGATAAATGCTTATTTTGGGTGAGCCTTGTGCTTTGTATTGGTTGCTTAAACTCATTTGTTTGAATTTTCTCAAATGTCTGCTTGACTGTGCTATTATATGTATGCTTGTTATCTAGGTAGTGCTCTAGTTGTCACCTCGTTTGTCCTCGGTGAGCATACGAGGGTCGCATAGTTTTATCCTAGAACAAAGTTCACGTTATGTAATTGTATGGTTGTCATCTCAAATTAGGTTCTCTTCCTTATGAGCCTAAGCTTGTAGCCGCGGTTGCTTGCGTTGAATATTTTGTATCCATGCCTTTGCTTGACCGAAAGCCCAAAGTTTAGTTCTCCTATATGTTGCATAAGCCGTGGATGTTTTGCAACCCTTTTTGTGAAGACCCTTGTCGACTGACCAACCAAGTTGACTCTCATCAACGCTAGCCTAAATTTATATTGCCAGTTGTGGAGACCGCACCCAAATTTATATTGGACCTCCCGGTTGCCTCTCCCAAAGGTTAGCTAGTGCGACGAAACGTCTTTTTGCTGTGGCCTCAAAATCGTTTGCTTGCAAATTCGTGCATATACCTTATCGACTCAATCTCTGATTGACATATCGGTTTTCACCCTTTGAAGTTTGCTTAATCCATCCCCAACCTTCCCAAGTCTTGGAATGTTTATCAGTCTTGATCTCATGTTGTTGCTCAATATGATCGAATCTCCGTTAATTAATTATCTGGTAGTTTTCTCAGTCGACGCCAGGTGTGCGTGGAATTATACAAAAATCACATGCTCAGTCGCCTTCCGGCAATGGAGCTATGTTCTCTTGTGCTATATTTTGATCTTCGGATTAATTTTGGGTTGATTCTAAACCTTATGACTACCTTTGCTTGCTATCCCTCCTTGTATGGCGCTTGCTCTTACAGCCCATTGGTGCCACTTGAAATTTCACTTTCGTTGTGCATTTAGTAATGGTGTTATGAGTAGCCGCTGATGGTGCCGCGACGAAACCAAGGGCCTCCTATGGCTGCAGACACATGGCTGGCTGCTTGGCACGCGCTGGTATCACGGTTTCTAGTCATGATCCATTATCAAACGACAGACAATGTGTTATTTTCTCGTGTTTCTTTTCTTGGTTATCTCTCTATATTGTATTGTAAGATCCATATCTTAGACCGAAAGTAGTGGAGTTTCCTTCTGAAGTTGCTAAGAGGATAACCTTTGAAGAACAAGTCACCGACATAAACATTAACAGACTACAATAGGTGGTAGACAAGCGACTCTACTTAGTTGTCCCAATACTGACAACCACCATCTAGTGAGCGAAGTATCTCATTTCTGTTGGATAAAAAGGACACACAACACTTAATGTTGGACAAGTCATCCGTTGGATAAGACTCGATCGTTACAACATGCAAGTTTTAACCTTTGTATGCATAATGACCATACAATCGAAATCAACCATCTCTAGAATAACTTCGTATTTTCTAATTTTGATGGCAACCATCTGTTCTACATCAACCACAGTTGTTGTGGTCAAGAGTGAAGATTTGGAACTTTTTAGTGTTGAGAGACAACTGATTAGTTACCAATAGGAAGGTTAATCTCCAGCTAGGTAACGACTCTTTGGTAGCTACGAAGGCTATGTCTTACAGAGCAATAACCAACAAGAAGTTAATCAACTAGCCAACAACTTGAGTGATACTCTATCTTCCAGAGCCATTGTGACCAAGTCAATTCCATCTTGGACAATCACACAGATAGTGCAAGGTATTCTATCAGCTAAAGTAAAGAATTAGGGAAAATATGCCCTAGTTTCAATTAGCATCCTTGTGCCCTTAGGTGCCACAGACTTTTGGTTCATAACTCTATTGGACGAAGTGTTGAGGAATATTCGAAAGCGGTTCCTTATCCTTGTGGGAATGTCCTCCAAGTGGAGTATGCGTTTTGCCTTGCAAAAGTAGCCCACAAGTTCAAAGCGTGTGCATTATCGGATTGGTATGTAAATTAATGGTCGAGATCTGCTACTGAATGGCCCTTTTTGGGGTCCCACAGATACTAGTTTACACTCTTTCGTTTGCTTTTGCTTTCTCATATCGACAATGTACGAGCAGCCTTGGTTTCTGCAAATCAATTTATACCATTGCGAATCAAAAGCAATTTGAAAAGTGTCAAACAACAGATTTCCCATCTTAGAACTGTTATTTGACCCTAAAGATGAAGCCTCCAGATGAAAGTTGGCCTGACAAAGTTGTTATGCTGCAAGTCAACTCAACTTATAGTACAACTAAGTCACCAAGGAAGATTTTACTCAATCATTTGGTGGTAGACTACTCCCCGTGGTTAAGTGAATATTTACAACTTTTGTTGTCCTTAAGGCCTCGCTACATCTTTCTTTGGGAATTATTTTCCAATGATGACATACTTTGGTACCTTATAAATGTTTTTACCCAAAAGGTTGCATCTGATTCAACCCAAATAACTGTTGTCTTTGGATAAAAGAATCTTCTTAGGTAACATTTAGTAGAAATACGAAGCCAACAGAGTCAGCTATCCCATTCACTAATCTCTCGACTGACTCAGATAATACAGTGTTGTCATCAAAGAAAGAGAACTGCACACATGAAACCTTAAGTAGTTAAACCTTAAGTAGTTGATATATGAATGATTGAACATTTACGACCAACATAGACCCTGTCTATTGTTAGTCAGTATCCTATAGCCTCAGAGTATATTTGTCGTCTATGATCTCCCCCTTTTGGAAGGTTGTGCTCAAGCCATTTTGGTAGAGAACTGCTTTTCAAACTTTGTGAACATAGGATCATTTCAATGAGTATACTTCTGAAGATTTTGGTCTAATGTAAAGTTCATACAGACTATGTTGTGTTCACTAAAGAATCAGATACTTGTGAGTGGTTCACTCATGGACCAAAGGATCTCCTTACACTGAGAATGCAGTACGTGCTATCTTGGATTCCTCCCAAAGTAACAATGCTTCATGGAAGTCAATGAAGGAAATTCTTCAGACAAATTTTACCATAAAGAGTAGGTATCAGAAAGTGCCTTTGACCAAATTATTCACCGATGTTGAAGCTTTGCAGCTGAATGCTATAGCAGATGTTGAGAACTAGATAACGTGCCTCGCTTCCTTAAAAGGTGTTCCATTTCGAATCTCGGGACGCGATTCTTTTAAGGGGGAGGGCTGTAACACCCTAGGTGTTTATCACTAATTAAGTAGTGGGTTTAAGCTCAAACACGATAGATTAGTGGAGATGACGATGCCAAAGTTAAACCTATGGAAATAAACCCTAACCTAAACTTGGATATTGCACCCTTGCTTACATATAGGCTTAATTAAAAGATATATGCTTGGGTGTTGTTATCAAAGTATCTTCACATGTCTCACATCAATATCTATATTGATCCCTGGAAAAGTTTCATGAAGTTTGGAATCAAAAAGTCACATGAAATGATAAGTTATATGCTCGTTTAGATTATAACTAAAACCTGCCTCACATCCCATGGGAACTAGTGTTTGTGCAACATACAATGCAACATGTGCAACACATCTTGGACACATGTGCAACAACCTAGTGGAACATGTGTAGCATGTATCTTGAAACAACCACATGAAATGACTATAGCATTTCACTTGAGTTCTATGTTTCAAGGCATGTGAGGCCTACACTTTTGTGCAACCTATGCATGGTGAGTATGTTTGGCCTCTACAACACCTTAACTACACTTAGGACACTTAATGGAACAATGTTCATGTTGTCATTTCGCATAAATGTGCTTCTAAGTGATGGTTGACCATGTATGGACCCTGGAACACTTTTGTTTGACCATTTCAAAAGTGTGACCTAGAAGCTTTGTATGACTGTGCACCCTTTTACAAAGTTGTAGAGAATTTTATAAGGAACAAACTTTGTTTAAGAGTCAAGTCATGAAAATGTGTGGAACATGATCAAAAAGGGCCCACAAGTCAGATTTGGGACTGCTTCCAACACTTAACAATTTTAAAGCCCTGATTTCAGTGTCTTCGACATTGGCATCCCGCGTTCTCAAGTTTTCGTTAAGCAACTTGAGTAGGTTCAAATGTGAAAGTTGGAGCTTAGATCTGGGAGTAGGATATACCAAAAGTTGACATTGATTTGACCACTGTTGACCAACTAATTGGAGTAAACACCGAAGTTAGATTAATCATCGACAATGTCAACTTAAGGTCTAATTACTCCCTAATCCATTGCTCTAATGACTAGGGTCCTTAAACAAGAGTTGTAGGGCATCATGAAATGAACAACTTTCATAATTGGCCCATATCCAAATTCGGATCCGAGCAGGCCCAAAAACGGTCTCCAAGTCAGGCACAGTGACGCGAGACACGTGTTTGGCAGAATGCCAAGACGGACGACGCGTGCTCTGTGGCGTGGCGGCCATGCCCGTGCCGCGTCCCCCACCAAACCACCGCACGTCCATGTCCTCTGCCCCGCCTTACTGCTCCCTCTCGCGTTTGGCAAGTCCGTGCAGCACCAAAGCATTCCCCCACTCCCTATCGCCCACAGCCTCTCGCCCTCTGTAACACCCTAAAAATTGCTTCTTTGGAAATATAGCTAAAATGATTTAATTATGAATGTTTTGTGCTCATGAAACATAGTAAAACAAAATTTTCATTGAATTAAATTTCATCTTAGGATGTAGCAACATTGTTGTGCATACATGCTGATGCATTTGTGTTTTTTTATATTGTTTGGTTTTGACCAAAGATCAAAATGAATTCAAGTTGGTTTTTTTTAAATGTGTTTAGGTCGATTTTCCTTCTCTGATATACATATATCATTTTTCTACAATTAAATTCCTTGTTTCTCATCCATGAATCAACCTCTACAAACTTCTCGGGAATTTTTCCAACTTTTTTTTAGCTTGTTTCCACTTGTCTGTGAGCATAGTCTAATTTTTAGATGCTCCAAAATATCTTATCATGAGCTCCAAATACTTTATTTGGGTTCCTCATGTTCCATAATGTCTCTGGAAAATTTCCCTAAATTTTCGGAGCTTTCGGAGTATTTTTCGCGGCTTAAATAATAATTCTGGACTTTTCTAGAATTATTTTATCCACGAAATTAATTAATTCCGAAAATAATAAATATCTCATTTTCCACCAAAGCCTGTGTGCAATAATCCTAAATGCCCATTCATTTATTTACTAATGGGCTTTAATAATTAATTAGGCCTATTAGTAAAGATGGAGGGTGCAACGTCAATTAGCACCATATCGCTAGTTGACATGGAGGTGGAGAGTTTTCCTCCCTATATATACGTACCTACCCCATGGGCAAAGCACACCAAAAACTACCGTAGAGGAGCCCCTAGTTTGGGAAATCTCTCGTGTAGTAAAATATAATTTTCTCTCTTGTCGCCGTCGGCCAAGCCCTATCTCTTGCTCTCTGTTCTGCGTTCGGCTTCGCCAAAGCGGCGCCGTGATCCCGGGCCGCTGAGCCTCGTCGTCGTCTTCAGGAAGCAGCCTCAGCGTCACCTCCCTCCGTCCGTGCGAAGTACCGAGTGATTGATCGGATCAAATAATTTGAGTCGCAAGTGATCCTAGGAAACAGGCACCTAAAGGCGCTGGACGGTGGCCAGGAGAGGTTGCGGCTGTTCAAGGGTGATCTGTTGGACCGTGGCAGCATCGCCGCCGTAGGTGCTGCCTGCGATGGATTCTTCCACGCCGCCAGCTCCGTCCCGGCGTCCTGGCCGACGAGCCCACGAACCCCGACGTAAGTGTAACAACAACTCAAATAATGTCCAACTAAGGATTGCTGATTCATCTGCTCCGGCATGATCCACGCATATATTAATATATCACATAAGCATGCTTTGCATGGAAGTGGAGGTCCTGGCTCTGGCAGTGACAGGCACGCAGAACGTGCTTGATGGTAACCACATGGCCAACGTCTTCTCTGTCATGGTGGTGTCGTCGGTCAGCACGGTGATCATGAACCCCAAGATCCCAATAATGCTGTCATCTGCCAAGACTGCTGAACTCACAGCCCTTGCTTCCCATCTCGCCAAGAAGAACGTGGAGCCGCCGCTGCGAAGTACGAGCCGCCGTTCCGCCGACTCGACGTTGCTGAACTCGTCGTCCGTTGCTAGCCCTAGCTCGCCGCCGTCGACGTCGCCCCGCCGTTCCGGTGTTTCTCCGTCGCCTGAAGCTTGTTGACAAGGTTGGCGACGTGGTGACGAAGCCGAGCTTGTCCGTCGAAGCCGCAGCAGCGATGTGGATCTCTGTCGTCGTTCGCAGCCTGTTGCCGAGCTCCCATGACTAAGTCTGCCGGGGTACATCCACCGTCTCAGTCGGAGGAAGCCAGAATTAGCACCGCGAGTTTCATCTTGCCTTGGCTGATCGAGTGCATGTGTCGAGCAAGCTGCTCATCACGTTGTTCTGCAAGGCACACCTGCATGCACCTATCTTAAGCGCCATGCATGCCTGATTCCACTACGGTACGTGCACCAACAGCACATCCAGTACATCTATCCTTCACGTTTTGCTTATAATATCCATTCTACCAACCGTATGGTCTTTTCTTTAAATAATCGGCTACAGCTTTAGAACTCACTATCGTAGCTTTGACTTGGCGTTAGTTTTGGGATCGGTATAATTTAAGAAGTTTGAAGCGGCCACGTTAAATATTTAAGAATTAAAATATTACTAATGTTTGTGTTTACGAGCAATGAGTTTTCTAATTTAAAAGCCATATAGGTTTTATACCTTGGTAATTTATACACTAAATATTATTGTCGTTAGTTGCTTAATTACATGTGTTTTTAAATTCTAACTTCCTTAAACATGTGGTATATTTTCTAAAGAGCTTTATTAGAATATAATTAATTAGGCTACGGTTTAGTTTTAACTTATAAATAAATTTCTGCTATTTTTAAAAGCTTGTATTCTATTCTGAATTCGTTTCACTGACATGTGACGCTTATAAACATGCTTTTAAATTATAAATTTGTAGTCTAAACATGTATAGTGAATTCGTATAGTGTGTGTACTTACATGTCTTCTTTCCTTTTTGGCAAAGTAAAGTTTAAATAACAAATATTATGAGACGTGTTTTATGATTAGTAGCATTAACTCAACTTTTTAATTACAATGTAAGTTGACTAAATTAATATCCTTCACATGGTTTCTGTAAATAAAATAAACCAAGCATATAGCTCTTATAAAGTAAACTTCTGGTAATTGTTTCTTTTTCACCGTAGCTCCGATTAGCGTGTTTTTCGTGTCTGTGTGTTCGTAGCAATGCGTAGAACATCTTTAAAACCTTTTCATGTGTTGTTTCATATGTTTGGTGTACTGTTCTAATTTAGTTCTATTGTTTGCTTCGTGTATGATTGCTCGATGTGTGTGTGGTGATTTATTGATCAAGTCCAGTCGGTGAGATTTACGTGGTGATCAAGAAGCAATTCATCGAGGTTTGGACTTGAAGAAGGATCTAAGTTAAGGCAAGTATAGCATGGGATCATCCTTGTTTCCTATTCACTTTTAATACACTTAATTCTTGTGCATGTGTCTACCTTGTTACCACTAAGGATATCCTAGTTTTTATATCTTGTACCTTGACACCCATGGGACATTGCATTGGGTAGAATTTATGCTAGTGCTCAAGATAAATAACCATGATCTGTAACTTGACTAATGATATATGCAATAAACGTTTAAATGATGCTTTAAAGCAATATGGCTCAAGAGGGCTAGAGCATATTTGGTTGTTTTTATGGTGCTCTAGTTTCTCTCCATAAGGACTCATCTGTAAGCGAACATCCGGGACTTACACAGTACAACTGTGAGGGCTATATGGCTCTGGCTTTAGTCAAGTATGAGGGCCTTTTCTAGCTTGTTAGTGGTAACCTTCATGGCGTAAGAATGGCTTGACGAATCGGGTATAGTGCGGCCTCTGTCCTTATGTGTATAGGCTGCGCGTCATTGTGCCATTTGGAAGGGGGGCTCTACATCTGTTTGTCGAGTGAATCTAATGGCCCTAACTTGTTAGACGAACCTTTGAAAGACTTTATAGTGAACCCTGCCGACCTTCCTTAGAAGTGGGTCCAGAGATTAGCTACCTCGGGCGAAAGGGTAAATCACGACTCACAGTGAAAGTGTACAACCTCTGCAGAGTGTAAAACTGTTATAACAGCCGTGCTCACGGTCACGAGTGGCCTTGGACCCTTACAGAATAAATGATGAACACTGATGATAATGTTAATATTGATGATATTGATGCTCACTAATGATTATTGTTTCTTGCTATACATTTTTCTCGTTTACACGATCATGAGGTTATTTGGGCTTATGGTAAACTTGTTGCTACTCAATTGCTAAAAGATGAGTCACTAAAAGCTATTGCAGTAAACCCGTGTCAAACCTTTTGAGCCTCATGAACCCCATGATATATTTGCTGAGTTCGACATGGACTCACTCTTGCTATTTCCCACACCTCAGGATAGTCTGGAGTTTTTAGGCTTGTGATTAACCAGTCAGTTTGTTCCTGGAGTGAAGTCTACACCCGGTGTTCGGAGTTATCTTTCCGCTGTGTTGCTCTCTAAGGTTATATCTTATACTATTGCATTATGTTTATTAAGCATTTGTCTCTTGATATTACACTTATCTGTGGCTATATGTGAGATTTGACTTCTTTATTTCACATATAGTGTATGTCTGGTTTTGTCCTTAAAACCGGGAGTGACACCCTCGGAGCATGCACAGCGCGTGAACGGACGTCCGCCATGGACGAGCGAGCAAAGCTCGTGCCCGCACCAACGTTCTCGCTAATGGCTCAGTCGTAGGCCAAGTAGAGCTCGCCACCATGCCCGCCATGCCTCCCTTCCTCTCTCGCTGGTGCTCGCCACGGCCAATTGCCACCAGTGGTCGCCGCCGCCGGCACGGCCATATCGGCACTGCCGCCCTCATGTGGCCAAGCCGTCTTGGGTCACCTCGAGCTGAGCCAATCGGTCCCATGGACGCGCGTGTGCTCACCGGTGCTCGCGCTGCCTTCCCTTCGGTCCACCATTGCCGGTGCTCGCCTGCCGCCGATGGCCGCGGCCGCAGCTGCCTGCCTCCGTGGCCAAGAGGCCACGAGCCACCTCAGCTCACATCGCCAGCGCAGGCGGATGCGCTGTGCAGCCGCGATGCCGGCCAACCAGTCCACCGCCGTCGCCGGCCGCCGCTGGCCCGAGGCCGGGCCGGCCCTGTCTCCTCCCCTGCTCGGCCGTCCGTGAGGAAGAAGGCAGTCTCCCCCTCTCTCTGTATTCCTCTGTGTATGCATGACAGGTGGGTCCCTCGGTGCGCGGGTCCCTCATGTCAGGTTAAGTGTTGGCAGAGAGTGGGTACTGAACCGGGTGCGCCTAGCATTAATTAGGGTTTGAGTAATTTCTGGATTTGAATTTCAGATTTCATGTTAAATCTTCAAAAATTTATATCTCATGCTAGGTAATTCCAAAAATAGCAAAAGTGGACTTTTTGGAAACCTTGAGAAGAGATCTATGCAGTAGAGTCATAAAATGTTACATGTTTGTAGATGTTTTCTGATGTCTTTATTTAAGCTTTAAAAATGCTCTAAAAATGCTTTTAAACTTGACCAGAGCCATATTTGGAGTTTTAGACATCCAAAAATATTGATTCTTGTTTTGTTAATTTTGTGATGGCATGTACTTGCTAGGAAAAATATTAAACACACTAGTTGTTCACTGTTTCTTAAGGTTTTTGATTTGACCTTGATAAATAAGGAAATCTACATTATATTGCTTGTCATTTTTATATCTTGAGTTGTGATGCTCCAAATGATGTGAAATTTTTATGGTAGTCTTGTCATGATATGTATGTACTGTGGTATAAATTTCTTGGTCACTGCCTATGGTATGATCTAGTTATTGATTTAACTTGTTTAGGGCTTGATAAATAGCTTATAAATAATATAGAAATGATAAAATGGAAAATGTTGTTCCATTACCTTAGTATGATGTTTCTCTATCATATTGATTCATAATATGCCCTTGTGTTCACAGAAAATATTGAGTGTTAAGTTTAACTTGCTCTCACATGATTATTGCAATAGCTATTTTCCTTTTTCATAGAGGTTGATATACTTGCCCAAATGGATTGAAATTTGGACTGTAGACTTTTGAGAGCATATTTAGGCTACTATAATTTTTGTAGAATTTATTGTGCAATTTTGATAGGTGTTCATAATTCCACCTAATTATCTAAATAAAATAAGAAAATGCATTAAAAGAAATTATTTAGGAATGGACACTATGTTTTCTGGTGTTCATTAGTCATGTGTGACATGTTGGTAAAGTTGGTTTTGTCTAATTATATGTTTGCAACATAAGTTAATAATTATTTCTTACAAATGAGGTTTCTGGACAGATCTGGGAACTTAGCAAAGTTCTTCATGATAATGTGCTTTGTTGTGAAACTTATTTATACAAAAGTTGTAGATAATTTATGTATCTAGCTTCTGTTAAAATTTGGTGGCATTTGGCCATGTGGTTTAGGAGTTATAGCTGTTTAAAGTTGGGGTACAGAATTGCTTGCTCTCTGTCTTGTTAGATCAGTTGCTGTGTTAATGTAAATTCGACATGTTAAACTTTGGAATCATGCTGTTATGATTATAAATGAAATGTAGATAATTTCATAAGCTTTCCATAATGTCTTCTTGCAAGTCATTTGGAGTTGTAGATCTCCAGTTATGATTAAATTACTCAGCTGTTGGTATGATGTCCAGAAGGTAGCAATTTCTAGTTCTAGTACTTTGATTAACTTTGTCATGCTTGGGTATTGAAGTGTGACTCATATCTTTGATGATACTTGGGTGGTACCCTATGATCTTGTGAGACTTGTTTCTTGATTGATGTGCTTGCCCTCTTCTATGTTATGTCTTAATGAGGATTAAGTTAATTAGCTCTAGGTGTTTATGTGAACTTTGGTATGCTTGCATGACTACTTTGTTTATTGTACTTCTATGCATTCATACATATGCATTATTGCACCTCATTTAGGTACGCTAGCTGAAGCACGTGAAGGACCTGATGTGGAGCCAAACCTGAAGATGGAGTTGGTGGATCTATCCCGAAGATAGAAGGACCGGACAAGTGATAGATTGGGAGATGCTTGCCAAGTGAATTCATCTGACATACTCTAACTTGAGTCGGATCCCAGGCAAGCCCCGGAGCATTATAAGCCTCCTATCTTCAAAGCAATTAATTATATATATATATGTTATAAGTATTGTTGCATTAAGTGGTAGGAGTTGGTTGGAAACCCTTGCTGCATTATATCATTCCTTGTCCAGTTATATGAATCCTTGAATCCTACATAGACTAGGATTGAGTAGATGCTTAGCCCTGCTTTAAGCGGTAGAAGTCAGGTGATTTCCTGTCACCTGCGAGATGTAGGGATATTCATATATGGCACGGTTGGCTATATTTGCTATCGTGGAATGGAACCATGTGTTAATAAAATGAAATGAGACCGGGCGGGATGAAGATAGTGAAGCAACAAGGCATGGAGGTCTTGGGTGTGGATCTATCCCTGTCTGAGTCATTTAAGGACCGATTCGCTGTACGTCCTTGAGTCATGTTGAACACAGTCTAACACTTAGTTGGCTGGATAAGTCGTTCCGACCGCGAAGCCGAGTAATATGGTTTAGGCCGGGAATCGAATGGTAGGTTGCATCTTGGAGGAGAGAAAGGATGTGCTTCGGGACATTGGCGTGAGACCAAGGGGGGTTAGAGTCCCTATCACCTGGTAGAGTGTCGCCCTTGGGGTTGCGACATCATTCGGACCCGCGATTCCTGAATCGTACGAAAGGTGGCCTGTGCGACCCTGGCAGGGGTCTGCACGGTGAGTGTTAGAAATACCCCTCCAGCTGGATAGGAATTCGATTCGAATCACCGTCACTCCCGGTTAGTGAGCACTTGACTTGAGCAGCGGCAACGTAGATTCCATTAAATTGAACGGATGGTTAATTAGATAACGATGAAAGGTTGCCCCAATTTATACCTGCTATGGTTAATATTGTTTGCTCCTAATAAAGTGAGTACTCTAGTACAGGTTCTAATATAGATGACAGGTTAATAATAATTAACTTGATGCTTAAGCATTAATGATTACTTATCCATATTAAGCTTTTATGCAAAATGTTGTCAAGCTAGCCCACTTTATATCAGCCTTGCATGATCCTTGGTGTCACTTTATTTCTGGTTTATGACGGGTAAGTCTAGCTGAGTACATTCTCGTACTCAGGGTTTTATCCCCACTTGTTGCAGGTTGTGCTGTATCTTAGCAGCTGCAAGAGTTGGTTGGCTCCTGCCTTAGTGGCGGGGTGTGATCACAGGCATGATCCTTCTGAGTTAGCTTCTCTCTAATGCTTTTGTTGGAAGTCGACCTTGGTACTGGCATGTATTTGAAATAAGATAAATGTTAGTTTCAAATTACTTTGCTTCCACTACTTTTGAACTTAAGTTGTAATAACTTTGTTGAACTCCGATGTATATTAAACTACTTGTGAAATGGTTGTAACATGTGACTCGTTATATTGAATCACTACGATCTTGGCTTGTATGTTGGTTGGTTTGAAATCCCTCACGATTTCATTGGACTACCGGAGTTATATGGGCTCAAGTGCGAGAATTTGATCACTTCGGTGATTGTTTTTGTACTTGTGCTCTTATAATTTGGACGGTTCCGTTACAGTGAACCTATTCCAAAAGACGCTTCGGACCACGCACCAATGTGGAAGAAGAAGTCAATATTTTGGGAGCTACCCTATTGGAAAGACCTAGAGGTCCGCAACTCGATCGACGTGATGCATCTGACAAAGAATCTTTGTGTGCCAAAAGACGCTTCGGACCACGCACCAATGTGGAAGAAGAAGTCAATATTTTGGGAGCTACCCTATTGGAAAGACCTAGAGGTCCGCAACTCGATCGACGTGATGCATCTGACAAAGAATCTTTGTGTGAACCTCCTAGGATTCATGGGTGTGTATGGGATGCCTAAGGATTCACTTGAGGCACGATAGGACTTGCAGCGCATGAAAGAACGAGACAACCTACATCCAGAGAAGAGAGATGATGGACGCCATTATTTAAGACCTACTAGCTATACTCTTAGCAATGAGGAGAAGGAAACCATGTTTGAATGCCTAAGCAGCATTAAGGTCCCATCTGGATTCTCCTCCAATATAAAGGGTATGATAAATTTGTTAGAGAAGAAATTCATAAACTTAAAGTCGCATGACTGCCACGTGATTATGACTCAACTTCTTCCGGTTGCCTTAAGAGGAATTCTACATCCACATGATATAGCTACTCTACAGAATGATGTGGTTCAATGTCTTGTCAGCTTTGAGTTGGTGTTCCCTCCATCCTTCTTTGATATCATGACACACCTCCTAGTTCACCTGGTCAAAGAGATTAATATTCTCGGTCCTGTGTTCCTACACAACATGTTCCCCTTTGAGAGGTTCATAGGACTCCTGAAGAAATATGTTCACCAGCATGCTCGGCCAGAAGGAAGCATTGCCAAGGGATACGGGACAGAGAAAGTCATTGAGTTCTGTGTTGACTTCATTCCTAACCTTGACCCAATTGGTGTTCCCGAATCGCGGCACGAGGGGAGACTTGGTGGAAAGGGAACACTAGGGAAGAAAACATATATCAGCACGGGGGACGATTCTTTCAATAAAGTGCACTACATAGTTCTTTCTTCTTCCTCCGTGGTGGAGCCGTATATCGAGGTACACAAGGAGTTCCTACGATCCCAGAATCCAAGGAAGAATGAGGCTTGGATTACGCGTCAGCACATGGAAACATTCGGCGGTTGGTTGCAAAAAGAATGTCAGCGTGACCAAAATATTGATGAACAACTGTATTTGTTGGCTAGGCAACCATCGTGGCACATCCTCATGTACAAAGGGTACGAGATAAATGAAAATACATTTTACACCATAGCCCAAGATAAAAGGAGCACCAACCAAAACAGTGGTGTCAGCTTAGATGCCACAGACCCTAATGGGAATAAGCATGCATATTATGGCCGCATAGAGGAGATATGGGAACTAGACTATGCCACAGACCCTAATTTTAAAGTTCCTTTGTTCCGGTGCCAGTGGGTGAAGGGGACTGGAGGCGGGGTAAAAGTCGACAAGGAGTATGGAATGACAACAGTGGACCTCAACAATACTTGGTACAAAGACGATCCATTCGTCCTTACTGCTGAGGTGAATCAGGTGTTCTACGTGAAAGACATGTCTACAAAACCCAAGAGAGGGAAAAACAACGACAAATCAACCAACGAGCCAAAGCGCCACATAGTTCTTACAGGAAAAAGAAACATCGTGGAAATTGAGGACAAGTCAGACATGTCAGAAGATTATGAAAAGGATGAACGAATCCCACCCTTCAGTGTGACCATAGATCCAAGCATCCTGCTCAATGCTGAGGACACTCCATGGTTACGGCATGATCATAACCAAGGGGCATACGTCAAGAAGAAGTTCACCACTGTGCCCGCTTGATATAACTAGTGATGTATTAGACATTTTATGTAATATAATTGTAACTTCAGATGTTTCTATCATGTTCTTGTTTTTATCGTACCTCAGTGAAGCATGTCTAGTCCTCAAATGCAAAAATTACCTATATAACAAATGTAGATCTTGATGAGTTGATCAAACTTGGTATTCATGACTTTTCTAGTTGAGACCATCTAGGGTTTCGAAAACTAGTTTGGAGCTGTCAAAATTTAAAAATCCAAAATTTGAATCATTCAAACTTTCTCGAATGAAAAGTTGACCAAAACAACAAATGGAGATCTTGATGAGTTTAACAAACTTGGTATTCATGACTTTTCAATTTGAAACCATTTAGAGTTTCAAAAACTAGTGTGAAAGTGTCATTTTTTGAAAATTCAAAATTTGACTTGGTCAAACTTTGTTAAATGAGACACTAAATGACCTCAGATGAAAAATGTTTGAATACAAAGGTGCTAGAGCTCATCAAGATGTACAATTATCTACATAATGTTTGTTGTTTTCATATTTTGTAAGTTCAAATTAAATTTCTATTTGATGGCGGATTTCTTTGTCGTGTATTTGGACAAATGACCGATGGATCACCAAAAGATTTACGTTAAAATGATGTGAAAACAAATTTCCTGTCTAAAACCAATAGTTTTAGTGAAATTAATTGAACACTATATTTTTGCATTAATGAAATATTGATTATTAGTTACATTACGTTCAATATTTACAAAGAAAAAACAAAATAATTTAGGTTACATATTTTCCATGTGTACGATAAAGCAAAAAGAAAAGCCATATTTTTTCAAAAAAACATTATCACAAATATTCAATTTACTGTGAATTTAACAAGACTCAGCATTTTTATAAAAGGAAAACAAAAAAAGATTCAACAAAAACAAGGTGGGGCAAACACGCGGGAAGTGAAACTGCAGCCCACCATTTAGTCCCGGTCTATGGCTAGCACCGGGACTAAAGGTGGGCTGCATTTTCGCGGCCCGCCAAAAACATGATGTGATCGGCCCACCTTTAGTCCCAGGTGGCTCGACGACCCGGGACCAAAGGACCTTTAGTCCCGGTGCTCAATACCAACCGGGACTAAAGGTCCTTTGGTCCCGGGCCGTAGAGCCACCCGGGACTAAAGGTGCCACCAGCATATAACTGCTGCCCTTTTCCCTTCTTCCTCCTCTGATCTCTCTCACTCCACCGCGCTCCTCCTACACCTCCACCTTGCGCCTCAGTGCCGGCCACCCGCCCGCCGTTCTAGAGCGCGCGCGCCCACTCGGTGGCCTCAGCCCCGCGCCCCTTCGCCGCTTGCCCGCCCTCCGACCTCGCCCCTGCCCTCGCCCCCGCCCTCCAACGTCGCCAAGCCACTACCGCCGCCTGCGACGACACGACCTCCGAGGAACCGCCGTCACCATCGACCTGCACGCAACAGTGCGACCTCCAAAAAACCGCCACCACCGGACAACCTCCGAGGAACCGCCGCCACCAGCGACTTCCAAGGAACCGCCACCGTGCCGCTCAGGTCTTCGTCGCCGCCACTAGAGACCCGCCGGCTCCCCACCCTCTCCGCTGTCTCCACCCCAGGAGCTCGACGGTGATTTTACATCCCTTTCATCCTTTGAAAGAGTAGAAGATCATCTTAATTTTGTTCCCCTCGCCAGCTACTGCAATTTACTTGAACCTGGGAAAGTGATCGAATTCATGTTTTATATATTGTTTAACAACTTATAATGTGTATTCTCTAAATATTTATATATTGTGTATTCTCTAAATATTTATAATGTGTATTCTCTAAATATTTATATATTGTTTTAACAACTTAATTAATTCTTATAAAGATCCAGATGAGAGGGAAGTATGACGTATCATCTAGTTCAAGAACCTCGATACAAGTGTAATGATATAGTTTTATATATCTACGAAAAAAATAACTATGCATCTGATATGATATGTTTCCTAGATATTTAATACTACCTTTTAACAATGCTGGAAATCCTTAGGGTTCATGCTTTCTGATTGGGAATCCTTAGGGTTTAGGAGGATTTAGTTGTAACGTCCTACACATATATTTGCAGAAATGGCCGACCCGAGAGATGACAACATGGACGATGCCATGATGGACATAATCAACGATGGCAATGAAGTACAATATGACGGAGCCGATGAGAACCTTGACGGCTTCGATGACGGTAGTTAGTACCTTAACCCTGACTTGTATGAAGAGGAAGAAAATATCATGCAAGACAATGCTGGCGAGGTATATATACAATCTCTTATGTATATATACATGGAATTCAAAATAATTTCCTTTATTGTATAAGTAGTTTTTTTAAATATTTGTGTTTGTACATATGTAGCCCTCTGGCTCGACGACAACCATGGGGAAGAGCAGAATTGCACGAGGCCCGAAGAAGCCGTTGGAGGGTCGGTTCCTTATCTCGGATTTCAAGGAGAATATAGGCAAGCCACTTGGACCACATGCAAGGAAGTTTGTGGCCCACTTAGGGTACCTTGTAAGGGACAGGATCCCGATCAATGCCCGTGAATGGAAGGAAAAGAAAGGGGCTCCTCATATTAGTTTTGTCTCTGATCGTGACAAGGACCTAGTCTGGCGTGATGTGTTGCTGCATTTCGGGATCGACACAAATGATGAAGAGTTGAAGAAGAGAATTCGGGACTGGTCTATGAAGAAGATGGCCACACAATTCCAGTGCTGGAAGAAGAATCTATATAACAAGTTTATCAAGTAGAACCTCACTCCAGATTTCAGCACTCAGGCCTACGTCAAGTTGCGGCCGTTTTGGGGTGAGTTTGTACAGTTCAAGACATCGGAAGAGGGTTAGGAACGGGTGAGAAGGAACCAAGAGAATGCCCGACATAAGAAATATCACCATCGCTTGGGATCAGGTGGCTACCCTAGTGCCATTCCTATGTGGGAAAGATTGGAACAGGAGATAGTCGACAAGGGGATGGAACCAGAATCAATCGACTGGCCTGAGCGCGCCAAGTATTGGTTTTTCGGTCATGGGGGCACCCTGGACCCAGAGACTGGAAAGGTAGTGTTTGGGAAAAAACTCCAAAGAGCAGCAGAAAGATTTGCTTACGCTCGATCCACCGCCCAAAGTGGACAATGGCAGCCGAAGAGAGATAAGGATGAGCTGACATTCGCCCTGGAGAATCCTGAACACGGTGGGCAAACGAGAGGATATGGGGAGTTGTCGTGGGAGCATGCCTTCCCTCTAGACAGAGACACCTATAGAAGTCGACAGAGAAAGAAGGAAGAGGAGGCAGAGCAGCTGCGCAGTCTGGAGGAGCAAGTTCTTCGGCAACGTGAAGAGGTTCGTTAGGCAAAACAGCGAGAAAAAGCACTTGAAGCTAGAATGAATGAGGAAATCAAAAGGCAAGTGCAGATAGCATTAAGTTCCCTCCAAAGGTCGTTATCAGAGCCGGCCGCAGTCAACATCAGCCCCCCTAGTCAGTTGAAAAGTAGTTGCGCTTCCACGGAGGTGCCAGTACCTCAAGATGACGCAGGGCTGCGCTTCCCGGTGGATGACATCACCGCTCCTTTCACGACATGTGAGCTGTATATTTAGGAGGGGAATGCCACAGTCATGGTGGCTACTGGTGTTGTATCTCCTATCGACCCTACGAAGACACCAAGAATCCACACGACAGTAATACCACTTGGATATGCTAGCGTCTCGGTAGATAGAGTTGTCAAAGGCTATAGCAATGTGCCTCTTGACATTGAAGGTGGTGATGGAGAGAAGACCTTAGGAGAAGCGGAGAAGGCATTCATATGTTGGCGCAAGCGCTACATCATTATTCCTGGGGCATCAACTCCTCCCCCTCAACAACAACCGAACCCTAGGTGCAGATGAAAGTGAACAAAATTTTTTTAACTAATTATGTATTAGATTAAATTACGGTTTACTTATATATACCTCGTTAATTGTTTTCACAACAGGACCTCCCCCAATCTAAGTCCAATTATCAATTCACCAGTTGGTCACAGTGCTGCGGACGATGACAATGCAGTGGAAGACACGGCTGCATCCCCACTGGCTCAATCTCCTCCACAACCGGCTCCAGCGCCGCCACCGCAGCCTCCAACACCGCCACCGGCCAAATCTCCTCCACAACTGGCTCCAGTGCCGCCACCGCAGCCTTCAGCACCAACTCCGGCAACCTCAACGGCAACGGCCAAGTCTCCTCCACAATCGGCTCCAGCGCCGCCACCGTAGCCTCTAGCGCCGACACCGACCGCCTCATCGGCACCGGCCAGCCCATCAGGAAAGAAGAGGACCGCCCCACAAACAAAGGGGTCGGCCCCACCTCTGCCGAAGAAGAAAGGCTCTGCGAGGACACCAGCTATCCCGCAGATGACGAAGCTTTCATATGAGAAGACTGCAGAGGAACTGGATGCTTCTGTGAAAATGGATGTGGACAAATTCATCTCTCGTTGCCGGGCTACAAGTTGAGCAAAGCGAAACGTGGAGAAGCTATACTTATGCATCCCTCCAGAGAAGCTAAGCCGAACGGTAGACGCTCACTAGACAAAGCAACGTGCTGATCGTAAGAAGCGTTCGCCACTATCAGACTATGACCGTATGATCTCTAAATCAATTCAGGTGGAGAAGAAGAAAGAGAAGATGGCACAGAAGGGTGTTGCATAGCTCAGGGAACAAGCACAGCAATCAGTGCCACCACTGCTGGTTGGGAATCAATATGGTTCAAACATGAGCATGCTAGATCAAATACCCGATGATGTGCAAATGGATTAGTTCGAAACATTCATTCATGAGAGTGGTCTATCCTGGGATGAAGTGCTCGGCATCAAAAATGTGCCATCTTTAGAGGAAGTTGATCAGTGGAAGAAGGAATATAAATATGGCAAGAGTCTATACAACCCTGCAAAGCTATATGAACTTGGTACGCAAATGTACAAGTTACACGAGTGGTACAGGGGCACGTGTGCTGGAGGAGAACATGACTGGATTGGCGTCAAAGTCAGAGACCATCACTACTTCCGTGGCAATAACGTCATGTGGATCCAGTTTAATGAGTTACACCAGCTATGCCACATGGACAGTCTAGACAAATGTCTCTTGAGCTGCTACTATCTGTAAGTGATTCTTTCTTTTAATAATCTCACTCTAGCATATGTATATGTATAAGTAATAATTATGCTCACACTAGCTAGCGTGTCTATACATATGCAGAATCATGATGCGAGACCTCAGAGACAGAAACGACAAGCGGATTGGTTTTATTGATCCGTATGTCGTATGCAAGGACACAATGACCCCTGATCCTAACAATCAGAGGCCGGCTGAAATGGAAAGGAACCTCCGGTGGTTCTTGTATAACCAAAGGGACAGAGGATCAATACTCTTCCCCTATAACATGGGGTAAAGTGTTGTTATCGTGTGCACATTTTATTTTACTTAGTCAATCCAGCATATATATATATATAGACTTATCTATAAACAAATGCAGGGGTCGTTGGATACTAATTGTCATTGAACTTGATAGTCAACATCTATATGTTGGGACTCGTTGAGAAAACCGCGGACAGATTACCAAGATATGATAGACATGATCCAGAGGTAAATACTTCAATTCGATCTTTTAAATATTGATGCCTGCTCTTTTACTCTGCAATAGCTAATTAATGTTCCAATTATTGGGCAGGGCTTGGGCTTGGTTGGTCGAAAAATATCGTCCGAATCTGAAAGCGCCACTTCCTGATCCTATTTTACTAAGGGTAAGTTGTACTAAGCTCCCCACATCTTTACCTTATCATGATTCAGCTTACACGTAGCATGAGACAAGACTAATCTTTTTATATCTTACTGTGGGTGGCCGTGCAGCCAAAAGATACCAATTTATGTGGATACTATGTTTGCAAGTACATGAGGGTGTACCTCAAAAAAACTCGTAAAGAGACGGAGAAAGTAAGTAACATGCATGTATATATAATAAATCCATATCTTGTTTATTTGTTGCTACTAAATAAATCTTATATATATTAATACCTTTTTCCTTTAATTAATACAAATTGAAGGAGAATTATGTGAAGGATCAGGTGTTGCAGATGGTCCTGCTCAAAGGAATCCAAGAGACAATCGCCGGATTCATCAACGACCACGTCCTCCCGAAAGGCGCCGAGTTCTACTACAACCCTGCGTCGCCATTGAGACCAAGCGAGGATGAAAGCTTGTATGACATTAGTTAAGTGGCGGAAAAACATACATGTATGACTTTTAAGTGGTGGACGAACACTTAACTGTACAATGTTGTAAATTTTATAGCATGTACATATATTATACATAAGTATAGCGCTATAATATATAGTTTCGTAGTATAATTATGTGTAATAACGCTCGAAACTAAATTATAGGTCTAGCGTATACATATATTAGCAGCGAAGAATACATTTGAAAGCCTATTGTAATTGAAAAACCAAAATCAATAATGATTTGAATTGGAAACAAAAAACAGAAAAAAATAACCTTTAGTCCCGGTTGGTAATACCAACCGGGACTAAAAGGCCTGCGCCGTGGCCCAGACTGGCGAGCCTTTTAGTCCCGGTTGGTAATACCATCCGGGACTAAAGGTGGCCCTTTAGTCCCGGGCCACAGAACCGGGAATAAAGGTGGGACATTTAGTCTCGAACCCTTAGTCCCGGCTCCGGAGCCGGGACGAAAGACTGTTTAGGCCCGGGACAAAAGGCCAACTCTATAGTAGTGTCAAGGTAATATAGATGTCCATTCCTTCTGTTCATTTTCTAATGTTCATATTGAGGAGAACCTAGGGGCAGTGGGCATTAGCTTGGGGAGCAGTGATAAGTTAATTCATGGGTCTATTTCTTTAATCAAAAATATTGAAGAACAAAGATTGAAAGTTTCTAAGCATGTTAATAAACTTGAGAGTGATTGTGATCATGACGAGGATGAGATCGATCCTGACACTTCCACTATTAGTCGGCTCAGTGGTGACTTAATAGAGGAAGTGATGGACGATAGTGCTGTGGACCTTACTGGTGTATTAGTTAATGTGCCCATCAGGGTGACAAAGAATAAAAAGAAATTGAAATTTCTCAATAAGATTACAACCAAAAAGAAAAATATAAAATTGTTCTCATGAAAGGCATTTTCTAGAATTGCAGAGGGCTGCATGACTTAGTTAAACACACATTTTTACATGATGTGGCTGTAGATAATAGACTTGATTTTGTAGCTTTATCCGAAACCAACAAAAATAGTTTCTCGACTCAGTGTCTAGAAAATTTTTGTGGGGAGCTGATTTTGTTTGGCATTGGCGATGCCCTCGGGGAATGTCTGGTGGAATGCTAATGGGGATAAATCAAGAATCTTTTGTTGTAGAAAATATTGAGGATGGTGATTTTCATATCAAGTTTATCCTAAGAAATAAGGCGGATGGATTTCGGTGGGCACTTTTGTTTGTCTATGGTGTGGCACAAGATGAACTTAAAGAACAATTTCTATCGGAGTTAGTAGAGGGTGGGCAAAATACCCGATACCCAATTTCCGAACCCGAATTACCCGAACCCAGACCCGAAGTACCCGAACCTGAATTACCCGATCACAATTTCGGATAGTGATCGTAAAAACCCGAAATTAGTTTGGGTAATTCGGGTAATGTTTTCCGATACCCGAACTACCCGAAATATCTCAAATATTTGCTCTTCTATTCCTAATATGAAGACATGAGGTAGTTCAATGCCATATAAATATATTATTTGGCATGAATTAATGTAGATTTATGCTAACTTGATAAGTGATTTGTTGGTAATTGATATAAAGACATGATGTGATTTAAAAGACTATTGTTTATTGCTTTAAAATGGTACTTGAATTCTTCCGAAATGGTTGGTTTTGTCAATTTCGGGTATGTCGGGTAAAACCCGAACCCGAACCCGAATTATCGGGTACCCTAAATTTCGGGTAATGCTTTTTCGGGGCAAAAATTGGGTAGCAATTTTCAATACCCGAATTTCCAACTACCCGAATTACCCGACCTGAAATTTTCGGGTAACCCGAATGCCCAGCCTTAGTTAGTACGAGCTTGTTCTAATTGTGGGAATCTACCCTTCTTAGTAGGGGGATTTCAACATTATTTGGAATCCTTCAGAAAAGAATAATTCGAGATACAATGATAGATGGTCACTTTTGTTTAATGTCATTATTGAAACCCTGAATTTAAGAGAATTGGAGATGGCTGGAAGGAAATACACTTGGGCTCACTATGCAGACATTCCAACATTTGAAAAGTTGGATCGTATTTTGGTTACAACAGAGTGGGAGCAAAAATTTCCACTTGCTTCTATTCAGGCCTTGACAAGAGAGATCTTGGATCACACACCTCTATTACTAGATACTGGCACACCGTCTCACCGAGGTAACGCTACGAATTTTAAATTCGAGCTAGCATGACTAACAAGAGATGGTTTTTTATCAAGTCAAAGGGGTTTGGGAAGCTGAGAATAGAGGTCGGTCACCAATGGAATAGTGGCAAAATAAAATTAGAAGGCTGCAACATTTTCTTAGAGGTTGGGCTAGGAATTTGGTATCCCAAAAATAGAAGAGATAAATCCAATTTGTTAGCTAAGATAGATGCTTTGGATAGAAAGGCAGAGACGGTTTTGTTGTCATCTCAAGAAGTGGAGCTTAGAAATCATCTCAAAGGGACATTAACTAAGTTGCTAAGAGAGGATGAAATTTACTGGTTCCAACGATCTAAAGCAACAAAGTTATTACAAGGGGATGATAACACTAAGTACTTGCATATGGTGGCAAATGGCAGACATAGGAAATAAAAAATTATACAATTAGAACTGGAAGAGGGAATTATTGTTGGTGATGAAAACTTGAAGAATTATATTACTGATTACTATAAAGGACTGTTTGGACCTCATACTCAAAATTCTTTCTCAATGGACGAGACTGTGATTATGATATACCTCAAGTATCGGAGGAGGAGAATGAGATATTAGCAGCTCCATTCAATGAAGAGGAGGTTAAAATGGCTGTCTTTGATATGGAACATAACAAGGCTCCTTGTCCGAATGGTTTTCCTTCTAAATTTTACCAATTTTTTGAGAGATTGTTAAGCCGGATTTGATGAAGCTTTTTTATAAATTCCATGTGGGGAGACTACCGATTCATAGCCTCAATTTTGGAGTAATCACTTTACTACCAAAGGTTGATGATGCGACACGGATACAACAGTACAGACCTATATGCTTATTAAATGAGCTTTAAGATTTTTACGAAGGTGTTAAATAATAGAATATTGAAGGTGGCAGACAAATTGATAGGACCTTCATAGATAGCATTTATTCTAGGTCGCTATATCATAGAGGGAGTTGTTGTATTACATGAAATAATTCATGAACTGCGTAAGAAAAAGCAGAATGGAGTGTTACTAAAGCGAGACTTTGAGAAATCTTACAATAAATTAAAGTGGCCTTTTGTGCAACAGTAGAGGGAGTGTCGCAGTTAAGGTCAATGATAATATAGGACACTTCTTTCAGACCAGGAAAGGAGTACGATAGGGGGATCCGTTATCCCCGATCCTATTTAATATAGTGGTTGATATGTTGTCTGTCCTTATTTCATGGGCTAAAGAGTTGGGACAAATCTATGGGGTTGTTTCACATTTGGTAGATGAGGGACTCTCGATCCTTCAATATGCAGATGATACTATAATCTTTATGGATAATGATCTTGAGAGACCAAAAAATATGAAGCTTTTATTTTGTGCTTTTGAACAGTTATCAGGACTCAAGATCAATTTTCATAAAAGTGAGATGTTTTTTTACGGAGCAGCCAGGGATAGACAATCTGAGTATGCACAAATTTTTAGGTGTGATTTAAGGTCGTACCCCTTTCGTTACCTAGGAATTCATATGCATCATAAAACACTTTTGAATAAAGATTGGAAGCATGTCAAAGAAAGATTTCAAAAAAGATTAAATTATTAGAGAAGTAAGTTGTTGTCGGTGGGAGGAAGACTGGTCCTGATTAATTCTGTTTTGAGTAGTCTCCACATGTTCATGTTTTCCTTTTTTGAAGTACCTAGAGGGGTTCTAAAAAAGCTTGATTACTCTAGATCAAGGTTTTTTTGACAAAGTGATGACCATAAGAAAAAAATATAGATTAACTAGATGAGAGGTAGTTTGTACTTCAAAAGACCAAGGAGGGTTGGGTGTCCTAAATCTAGATGTCCACAACAAATATCTTCTGAGTAAATGGCTTTTCAAGTTGATTAATGGAGATGGGGTTTGGCAACAGATTCTTAGGAAAAAATATCTAAGGGACAAAACATTGACACAGGTTCAACACTTGCCTGGAGATTGTCAGTTTTGGACTGGCTTCATGAAGGTTAAGGAGGAGTTTCTCTCGCTTGGCAAGTTTGATCTAGGTGACGGGTCTCAAGTACGATTTTGGGAGGACTCGTGGATAGCATCGCGTCCACTAAAATCTATCTTTCCTGCACTATATAATATTGTTAGGAAAAAAAAGTGTGCCAGTAAGATCGGTGTTATCCACGACACCATTAAATGTAGCCTTCAGGAGATCCCTGGTTGGGGCTAATTTACAAGCATGGCATCAGGTGGTTGCAATAGTTGTCAATGTGCAATTAACAAACCAGAGGGATCGCTTTGTATGGGGGTTACACCAGTACTGATAGCACAAGCTTTACACTACAACACCCTTATTTAGAAATTGAACTTGCCTTTCAAAATAAAATTTTTTGTGGTACTTGTATAAGGGAATAATCTTAACAAAAGATAATTTAGTAAGGCGACAGTGACAAGGAGATAGAAAATATTGTTTTTGCTCTTCTAACGAGTCCATATAACATCTATTATTTGACTGCCATTTTGCTAAATTTGTGTGGCGTACTGCTTATATTTCCTTTAATTTATTACCTCCAACTAGCGTCCATAATATGTTTACAAGCTGGTTAGATGGGATAATATGAAACTGAAGTATACAATCCTAGTAGGGGCAAGTGCAATTTGTTGGGCAATTTGGTTAACTCGGAATGAAATAACTTTTGACAAGGCCGCAACACCATCTTACTTACAGGTCATCTTTAGGGGACTTACTGGATCAGGTCCTGATCCCTACTACAGAAGGAGGAGGATCGTCAATTCATGAAGATGGGATGTAGTACAATTGAGACAACAGCGATGGAGGTGTTTGCTAGACACGGTTGGAGATTTAGTAATATAATTGCTTTTTAAATGTCGAACTTGGAAATTTTTTTCTTTCGTTTCTTTGGTCGTGAACTTTGTGTTAGTGTTTCTGGAGACCTTAGTGTTGGTGTCTGTAATAAGGAATAGCTATATGCATTGGTCGATGCAGAGGTTAGGATATTTTTAATATATTCCTTTTTTTTAAAAAAAAGTAACTCCCGATAAAGTAGATAATACATGCTTTACTTAATTTATAAGAAATGGTTTGATCTTTGGTGCAATCTTGGTCGCAAAAACACTTCCTGCTGTCGACTTCTTGGCTTGCACAATTGATCGGTCACCAAATCTTATTGTACAAGTTTACAGATTTGTTGAGGCAGCTTAGTGTTTGCACGTTGTCATACAACTACAGTCTACTAAAATCTGAAGAGGAATGCTTTGATCTCCTTTACTGCCGTCTCTAGAGCCAAAAAAAAATGTAGCAACTCCCGATAAAGTAGATAAAGACATGATGTACAATACGATCATGCAAGAGACATGACGGCCTTCTTGACCAGGCGTTCGTTTATATATGGTGTTTGATTAAATAGAGCGATCATGGCGTCCATTTCTAGGGCCAATAGCATTTTGCTTCTCCAGTCTTGAAGCTTTAGCCCAGCGAACAAGTTGTTGTTGGGCTTCAAACCACTACCGTGGCCCAAGAATATCATCGATCGCCGTGCATCGTCCTCGCCCATGCCAACTGCTACCTTTGCCCCTCTTATAATTCGTACTTTTTAGTTTATTTTTTAGTTAGAATAATATTTTTCTCTCACAATAAATCAACAAACAGTACTTTCAACCATATCTTTTTAGCGAAGCGAACGGGCTCTTTATCTTCTTCAACTACTAGGGGTTTTTTTATGGCGTGCACTGTCCATGAAGGGTGTGTACTGTTCATAGCGGTATATACTGATCACAGTATCGGGTCTGTACTGTTCATTATGGGTATTTACTGTTTATAACGGGTCTACTCTGTTTAAAATACCGGGTCTACTCTGTGCTTACCGGGTTTTGCTGTTCATAAGATCTCTGGTACTGTTAATGTACAGTGTCGCTGTTAATGTACGGTGCAAATGTGAGGGGGGCTTATCCACATGAATAAGGGTAAAGGTAGATTCAAAAGTAACTGAGCTGAGCCTCTTACCTTTATTCCCTAAATAAAAGCAAAGGTGATTTTCTCCATTCCGTGTAAAATTGGGGATCAAGAAATAACAGTACGCACTTCTACTTGTCAGCAGATTTACCCAAAAATAAAGTAAGAAAAGATGGAGCATGCCTGTTACCTTGGAGAGGATGGAGCAGGGTCACGTCCACTGGTGGTGCAGAGATGCAGCGCCGGTCGTGACCTTGCAGAGATGTAGCGCTGGTCCCTTCTCATAGATCCAGAGTGCGCCAGTCGTGTCCTTGTGGGCAGACGGGGAAGGGGCTCGCCCGCGAGCACAGCTGCAGGGGAGGGGAGGGAGCCGACTGGGAGCGGAAGCAGCCGAGGAGAGGGAAGAACCTGGCGGCGCCAGTCAATTCTAGCGGATCCGGCGGCGCCATCTTCCTTCCTGCTCGCAGGAGGACGGGAAGGGGCCCCCGCGTGAGGTAGATGCAGGGGAGGAGAAGCTCCGTGCGCGAGGTGGAGGAAGATGTGGGCGCCATGTCGACGGGAAGGAAGCAGCGCGAGCAGGCAAAGGAAGCGGTGGCGCGCACGACTTTCGTCGCAAGCGGGAAGAAAGCTCGCGCGAGGAAAACAGCTGCAACAGACGTTTCGGGGCTCTGCCTTGACCCAACTGGAATGCAGTCCTTGGGGTGCATTTTATTGGCCCAACAAATTTGAGGTCTGTAGTATGGGCTCTGTTGGAGTGATGTTTTTAGTCTTTTTTTTAAAGTAAAAGTGATGTTTTTTTAGTCTGGGCACCCATATTTAGATATGGGGGCTTAAGTAAGACCCTGCTGGAGGTGCTCCGAAATCTGAAGAGAGGAATGCTTTGATCTCCTCTACTGCCGTCTCTAGAGCCAAAAAAAATGTAGCAACTCCCGATAAAGTAGATAAAGACATGATGTACAATATGATCATACAAGAGACATGACGGCCTTCTTGATCAAGCGTTCGTTTATATATGGTGTTTGATTTGATGGAGCGATCGTCGCGTCCATTTCTTGGGCCAGTAGCATTTTGCTTCTCCAGTCTTGAAGCTTTTTTTTTTTTTGATAATTCCAGTCTTGAAGCTTTAGCCCAGCGAACAAGTTGTCGTTGGGCTTCAAACCGCTACCGTGGCCCAAGAATATCATCGATCGCCGTCCATCGTCCTCACCCATGCCAACTGCTAGCTTTATCTTCTTCAATTCAAAAGTAACTGAGCTGAGCCTACCGAGGATCAAAATTCGAAAGGCATGTTCTTCAGTTGTAGAGCTGAACCTCCAGCACGAATTGTCTTCCAGCTTCAGTGCTCTTCATTTCTTCCACCTTGCAAGCGCCACAACACCGGCTGTCCTTGTTATCTCCTTTCACAGCTGAGCTGCGCCTGCCATGGATAACAAGCCATGCTCTTCAGTCATACAAGAGCATCTAGAATTCAAAAGTGCCACGACCTTTCGACTATTCTGGAAACTACATACCTAGTATATACAAATCTGAAACTGAAATGTGGAAACACTCGTTTGAGAACCGCATCATCCTTCAAGGCTTCAACCGTCAAAGCACTAGCACTAGCAGTTGCAGGAGGGCGGAGGGCACGGCCTCTAACAAGGTTAACTTTCTGCCAAAGGATTCAAGTACATAATTAGTTCACAGGTTGCAATGCAGAATTCGGCATGTTATTCTCTTTCACGGGTAAACAAAGCATGGCAAGGCAAACCATATCGATCATGTCAAGGTCAGACCTGCAGATCTTGGTTGAGTTGTTGCCGGGAGTTGTCGTGTCGAGTGTTACCATCCTTGACTTGATGCAGAGTAGGATGCAATTCCAAGCTTCAGAAACAGACCAGTTGATGATTAGAGAAATGTATTGCAGAAGCATACATAAAAATAGACTATACTTGTAAAAGGCAGCAATCCAGATAATCAAAGTGGTCGCTTCAAACGTGAATGAAATCATAAATGGAGGATCTGAAGTAGCAGTATTATTTTCAGATTACCTGCGGATTGATCTAAAGTGAAGGGTTGAATTTGTGAAAACAACATGCATAAGCACATGAGTAATTGCCGCAGAAAAGAGTCGTATCTGAACAAGTGGTGGTGCCAGCTACATTGATTAGCAGCATTTGTTAACAGATTGTCAGTCGGGAATTTAGGCGGAGAGCACAGGTGTTAGTGTGTTATTACCTTGTCAATCTTCACCAGTCAAGTAGAGTTATATCAGGCCTTGTTTCTCTTGATTTCTAGTAGCATTCCAGAGCAACCTCGTCGCAACAATTAGTTTTGATTAGCCACTGCAGTGAATTTGGAAGCCCTTGTTTGGGTAGCGGTCCAAATTGTTTAGGAGATCCAGCGATCCTTGAGGGAGAGGGAGGGACTGCAGAACTGAGTCCTTCGACTTGGTATTGTTTACTCATACTATAAGATTTCAGTGCTGAATGTTTGAATCGCGTACGCATACGTACAGGAGAAGGAAGTCAGCTAACTTTACAGGCCTGGAAGCCCAATAGTAATTGCTGCAGATAATAAGAAGTTACTACTGTAACACTCCATAGATCGTTGATATGTTAATATGGAAATAAGCAGTGTAGTGTACCTTGTCAGTCTTCATTAGTAGTCCTACTTTGTAGGTTGGCATCTACGTAAATATCTGGCCGTGTTCCTCTTAATTGCTGGCATTCCTTGTAAAGCTCTGGGCAGCAATCAGATATTTCTAGGACTTGCAGTGAGTCGGGGAAGCCCTCCTTGGGCAGCGACCTGATTCTAGGCGACCCAAAGATCCGTAAACGCTCTAGAGAAGAGAGGTGATGCAACCCCTGAGGGAGTGACTGCAGAGCCCTGCAATTATGAATGCTTAGGACTTCAAGGGAGGTGAGGAGCTGAAGCGCCTGGTCCTGCTCTTCCGTGAAGCTCTCCGCCCGCCAGTCACAGATGAACCATAACGACCGGAGGGTAGCGGAGAGGCGGGTGCAGATGGGAGCAACAAGCACTGTGGAGATGCAATCCACCTCAAGGCTCACCAGTTGGAACGAACCTGCGGGCATTGTTTTTGTCCTTGACACCGCAGCGAGTAGATCCCCTGCTACAGAAATAGAATAGGGCTCAGTTTCACCGTCTTCTTTCCAATTCGAAACCGACAGATGCTCGAGTTTGCAAGTGATGAGAGGATTGAACCCATCCACTGTAACATTCTTGCAATTTTGTAGTTCAAGACGGGTAAGAGATGTCAGATTTGAGAGCAGAGTCATCGACAGAGTGCTAGGTTCATTCCAAAACCGGAGGTCCTTAACACAAGGAGGGAAAGGGTTAATGCTGCTGCAATCTGCTCCTGCTGTGGACCACCCTGAGAACAGCTTGCCACAATTCACTATCGAAACTGATTCGAGTGACAAGAGGCCACGGAATCCACATCCATCCTGCATAGGTAGAATTAGATTATGACACCCATCCAACCCTACATGTGTGAGTGAGCTGGAGGGTGGAAACTGCAGTATGACTTCCTCCTCATCATCATCATGACCCTCATCTGATGCTGTTAAATCCAATTCAGAAAGAGATGGGAAACATCTGAACAAACTTGTTAATGATTTTCCGGTGACATGAAATTTCTCCAGTTGTAGAGATTGAACTGATTGGAGCACAGTGCCACCATCCAGTGCTCTCAGAAATGCTTCATCGCATCTCATAACCTCTATACTTCTTAACGGATGTAGCTTTTGGAGATCCGTAAATGAGATGAGTGATGCATCCTTAATTGTCAGTCTTTCTACTTCACCAAGATTGTGGAGGGCCAATTCACACGGCATCTTATTAATGGACAAGCGACTTCTGTGATAGTCTAAGTAGTCTGTATGGAAAGAAGATAGCTTGGAAGTGTGAGGCAGAGGAGGCAGGCACAACTCCGGACATTTATTAGTGCAAAGATCACAAAGATTAGGGAACCCTGAGAATGGTAGTGCAATGAGCTTGGGACAATTAATGCACCTGATTCTTTCAAGCCTTGAGAATAACTGTGTGTCAGCTCCCCCAACCCACTCGACAAGTTCTGGCATATCAGCAAACTCGACCTCCTTCAACTGTGTGAAACTTTTTTCTGTGATGCCACTAATGAAGTCCGGTCCAAACTGGCGTATCCCAACAATGTTTTTCAGCTTGAGTTTTCCTAGATGATGCATCAGCCCAAAAGGAGGAAGAGCGGACCAAGATACACCCTCCAGACGGAGGGTCTCCAAGTTCTTCAAGTGGGTGCTGCTGCACAACCAAGTGGGACCAGTGACACCACCATGATTTACAATGCTAAGTGCTCTAACATTGGAGTGCGGCTCAAGACCATCTACAATATCATCTTCAATGGATGGTTGCCCACCACTCCAAATTAAAGCCAACTCAGTAAGACTTCTTTTTGCCATCAATTTGGCTTCGTTAGCTTCTTCCCTGGTTGTCACGTTTTCAAGCCCGTATATATCAAGCGCCCCTCCAATCTTTTCCAACTGACCCAACTCTCGTAATTCAAATCCAACACTCTCTATCTTAACATGGAATCTTCTCAACTCCTGTAATAGCTTCATTTTTCCGACCTCAGGAATATTGCAATGGAATTCAACATTACAAAGGAAATGACACAAATTCACAAGGCGGCTAATGCCTTTAGGCAAATCACGACTGCTTCCCCAGTATTGAAGGTCCAAGAATTTCAAGTGATAAAACTTGGACACTGTGCTAGGTAAACACAGTTTTGAGTAACCAGGTGATTTGAGTTTTAGGTACCGAAGGTGGATAAGCTTTGAGAAGTTTTGTGGTAAAGAATCTAGGGAGTTCATGAATATAAACAGAACACGAAGGTCCTTTATTTCCTTAAATGTATCTTTCAAAATATTGACCAAGCTTGCCCTTCTGTATTCTCCAAAAATCATCAAACTCCGCAGATTTCCAATGTCTATCCTTCTCCTCAATTTATTCATTTCTCCACCAAAATCTTCAATATATTTATTTTGCATCAAGATGGATAGGTGGCGAATAGACGATGGGATGTTCTCAGCTCTAAAACCAGAACAATTGATGTGAGCACACTCTTTTGAAGAAACTATTTGTGCAAGCTCATGCATCAAATCATGCATGACATAATTATTTTCATCTCCTTTCATCACAAAACCATAGTCAAATAGTTCATCCAAATATTTTGAGCCAATGTCCTCAATTTTATCATTCTGACCACCAGAATCTGTGATGCCAATTGAAGTCCAAAAACAACCAATCTCTAAGCTTTCAAACTTATAATCCTCAGGGTAGAGGGCACAATATGAGAAACATTTTTTTAGATGGAAGGGAAGGTAGTCATAGCTAATTTTCAGAGCTGGCATAATATCATCATCATGGGTTTGGTTTAGCCACTCCTTGTTCTCAAGAATCTGCACCCAATGTTCTCGAGAAAATCTCTTCTTCAATAACCGACCAACTGTTTTGGCTGCCAGTGGGGAGCACTTCAATTTATTTGCTATTTGTCTTGCAACTTCAATAAGTTCTTCTTTATCATGCTCAACTGAGATTTCACCAAATACACATGCTTTAAAGAAATTCCAGAAATCAGCAGGCTCCAAACCTTCCAGGTTCACTAGAGCAGTTGTCTTCACCATTTGTGCTATATATGGAAACCGAGTTGTAACAATAATCATGCTACCTGTTCCAGCTTCTCTCATTTTGAATGGAGCTAAGAGATTTGCCCACTTATCCTCACTGCATTGCCATATATCATCTAAGACAATTAAGAACCTTTTTGATCTCAATCTCTTTTCAATGGATTTCTGAAGCTGGTCTAAGTTATTTGTTTCGTTGCCACCTTCATTTTCAGTTGCAGGTAGGCAGCCCAAGATTTCTTTGCTGAGTTTAAGCACATCAAAATTAGTTGATACACATACCCAGGCCCTAACAGTGAAGTGTTCTTCTGTCCTTTTGTCATTGTAAAGGTGCTGGGTGAAAGTTGTCTTCCCAATACCACCAGGGCCAACTATAGGAAGAACTGACAGGGTTTCGTGCCAAGTGGCACTTGTCATGCCTTTCATGGTTTCATTAAAAATAGTGCTCCTTCCATACAGCTTATCTTGTCTAATTGTTGACCCGATTGCAGGGCGTTCCAGTGAGTTAGCCATACTTCCTGGAACTAGGCTACTGCTTGCGCTTATCTTGTTTAGTAACTCGGAGATACGAGGACATAGGTACTCCATGCCCTCTAACAGCTGCTTGATTTTGTTGGACATGGCCACTCGGTCAAATGGCAGCTTGTCACACTGACCACCGGTAAAACCGTCATCAGACTTGACCTCGCTTGTGTTATGTGTGTCATTGGAAACAGCAGCAGCAACATCATCTTGTGAACGGCAACAAGAGAAGCAGGAGAGCCAGTTACCGGCGGCGTTGCGAGCAGCATGGCGAGCATGCAGAGCTTGAGCACGGAGGCCACCGCCAAGCTCCGGGGTGGCCTCCCGGGTGCCGTCGAGCTCGTCTTGGATCATAAAGTAGTGGAGCTCGTCCAGAGCATCCTCTGCCTCGTCGGCTTTCTTGCTGAGGTCCTCCAGCAGCGTCTGTAAGCCCGGGTTGGAGCTGACGTCCCTCCCTTGGGCAACGTGCAGTAGCCCGAGCGTGTAACTCAGTTCGGTCTTCACCTTGTCGAAGTTGAGGCCCAGCTCACAACTGGCCACATACCCAGCCACCAGGTCATTGGAGAGCTTGTTGAGCACCTTGCTGAGGAGCCAATTCGCCGCACCGAGAGCCGTCTCCATCTCCACGGCTGGTCTCCGGGGCTGGGAGTGGGAGCTGGAGGCTGGGGCGAGGGCAAGAATTGGTTTTGAGCGCTGGGAGCAATGGCGATGGAAATGAGGAGGGTTGCCAACGGCGGCAAGTGATGTGCCGTGCAGCTGGCCGGGTAGAGGTCAGGTGTGGCGTCTGTTTACTCCCTTCCTATAGTGGAGGTTGGTGGAGAAGAGCTTTCAGTACACTGCTCTCTCGTGCGAAAACAGGGGATGAGGATAAGATTGTTCTGTGTGTTCTGCTTTTCAATGGCTACGATTCCATCCTCACCACAAGCAACGAATCTCAAGTGCTTCTCGTTGTGGAGTAGTTTCACTGATCAAGCTCAAATATCTGAAACGAAAATTTACAGTATCTGTTAGCCTATTATTAGGTGATTTCCTCTTTGCTTGACGGTGGAATTCAGTCCATGCAAAGTTGCAAACACAAGCTGGAACTCAGAGGCTGTGTAGTAGTGCAGTGCGATACAATCAGCAATCCATGCGGAGCTGGCTTCCAGTCTCCCATGATCCCATCGCCATCGCCAGTCAGGTCAGCTTTAATAAGCACTAGCTAGGTTCCATGCTTTTGTTTGCCACTTGAGTAGGAACGGCATCCGCTTAAAGTGACACCTAATAAAGTAAAGCTACTGATAAATTCCAGCATTAAAGCGGTGGTGGGGCGGCTACGTGAAAAGAAACAAGATATTTGACGTATTTTCTTGGGAATACATTTGCAGCTTGATTTTTATTTACGCTCTCTATTTGTATCTTGTTGTTTTCTTGTATGGCCTGCTAGGACGTTTTGGCTTTTCTAGATACGTATATATTGATTTTGCTATGTTTCTAGACATAGCAAAAATCAATGTATATATCTAAGTGTATAATAAAAACTATAAATTTAGAAAAATCAAAACGTCGTGTAATTCTAAACGAATGGAGTACATTTTACTTATATGAAAGGACACCCCCATCTAATGGTGTTGTGTGTTTTCCAATTCTGTCTTCCTTGTGGTGAACCTGTCCACCCGGGTCCAAGTCCTCGACTTAGCACAGGTGTTCGCATTTTTATGGACTCCTGTGGTGACTTCATGAATCTCGAGATTTGTCGGCTCAGTCCTTTGGAGGTGTTCATAGGGGTAGGGACTACGTACGTGTGTTCATAGGGGTGAGTGTGCGTACGAATTGTGAGCGTCTGCGTTGTACTGTGTAATTCTAAAAAAAAATCAGTCTCTATCTACATACAATAATGCTCTGACCAAACGCCCCGTTCCTATGCCTGCTCAGCGATCGGACCCAACAGGCCTGCTTCGCTCCACCTTCAGCACTTTAGCGTTTCTCTAAAAAAAAGAAAATGACATTTCCCCATTGTCGCACACATTCGACCGTCGCGGGTGCCTCCACCGCGCCGCCCGCCCACCACTCGCCTTCTCCAGCGTGGGTCCGCTCACTGCGGGCAGCGCCCCACTCGCCGTGGCCTTATCCAGCACAGCAATGGCGCACCGGCCCCATCCCGCGCTGTTCCGCGCCCCGCGCTGCACCCCCATCCTCCTTGCCCGTCACGGCCATGACGTGCACCGCAGTCGGCCGAAAACACTGCGGCAGGAAGGGGAGGCTTGCGCCTGCACCTGGGTGTACGCTGGGTTGTTGCTCTCGACGTCCCCCTGACCCGAGCTTGCTGGCTACCGTAGTTCCCCACCAGGTAGGCCGTGTGGTCACCAACAACGCCATGTTTCAAGTGTTTCAGGCATTTTAGATTTATGTTTGTAACACCTAGAAATTTTAAAATTTTGAATTAGATAAAATTTGAGTTAAAAGAGATTTAGTTATGAGTTTAAATAATTTAGGAAATATTTAATGGGGATCAAAATTTAAAATATTAGGTGGGATGTTTGATGATGCATTCATGTTGTTGCATTTGTTTTATTAAGTGGTGTGGTTTTGGTTTTAAAATCTATTTTAAATGGTTTGGAAAACAAATTCATATAAAAAACGAGCTTACCTGTGCAGCTGGCGGCCTGGAAATCATCCGAGCCGGCCTGCTTTTCCTTTCTTGCGGGTGGGCCGAGCCGAACCGAGCCGTTCTCTTCCTCCCACGCCGCGTGGGCCGGCCCAGGAAGCCGCAGCCGCGCGCCCCCTCTCTTCTGTTCACTGACAGTCGGGACCCGCTGTCAGTTGTGTCTTCATCCTTCCGTGGTCGAGCCGGACTCCGGACCGAAGGGAAAAACGCCGCCGGTCTCGCGATTTCTGGGATTTCTTGCGTGAGGGTCACGTATACGTATCCTATAAAGGTTGAGAGTCGCTATTGCCTTCAATTTTTTTTGGTCTATGCATCGTATGCTAGCCCTAGCCACCGTTTCCACCGAGTTGGATCTCGTTGCTCGCCGCCGCCACGAGTACTGGTGTTGGGAGCCTCTTCATCGCGTTAAGCAAGTCGCCGGGTGTCTCCTAGTGGTAGCCAAACTCCCTGGAACTCTCTGCCCTTTCTTTTCTTTCTTTTGCTAGATGTTCATGGTCACCGATTCCGTGTAGGGAAGCACCGACCGTTTCGCCGCGTCGTCTGTTACCTCCGGATTGTCCTCGTTTGGTTTTGAGGCCTAGGTAAGTTCGCCTTGAACTCCTGGTTCGAATGGTGCCGGCCGTACCTCCTAATGTGGTCTAAAGCACCGATTCGACGATTCCGACAAGCCGGCGGCTATGGCGCTACTGTGTGTGGCACTGTAGATGGCCGGCATTGAGGGAGACGGTCGACTTCTTCTCTCTCTTGGGGTGAAGGGTAGCCGTTCATTGGATGATCAACGGGTAGGATTAGAAGATACCCCTTCGCAGGGTAAAATTGTTAAAGAGACCCTGAGTTTCTCTTTATTAGAACCCACGGTCCTTGGCGTAATCTAGGAAGTACGTTTCTTTGTTTTGAAGACGTATTTCTTCTCGGTAATTCAAAAATACGTTTTCTGATATTTACAGTTTTGCCACTAAACTTGTTTTTATCATAAAATCTTCGTTTAAACTCCGATTTGATCCGTTCAAGTTGCGTTAGGTTCGTGTTTGCGAGCTCTACATGTTAGTGTAGCTGTACAGTAGGTTTAGAAAATTTAATTTTCGAGTTTATATTAAAGTAATTATTTATCTATAGGAAATCTTAGAAAATTCATAACTTTCACGTTTTAAATCCGAATTTCGTGATCTTTACGTCTGTGTGATCGTAGTAACGTGTAGAAGAGTTTTATAAACTTTTTACACTGTTTTGCTACTGTTGGTATATTGTTCTAACTATGTCTTTTTGTTTGCTTCGTGTATGATTGCTCGGATGATTGTGTGTTGATGTTTGATGATCGAGTATAGACGGTGAGTAGTTTCTTGACGATCAGGAGTATTATTTTGAACCAAACGAGTAGTATCATCCGGAAAGCTTTGATCAAGGCAAGTATAACATGGGACTATCCTTGTTGTCCTATTCACTGAAATTATCATACATATGCATGTGTCTTCCTTGACAACCATAGAGATTATAACTTAGCTATTGATATCTTGTTTCCTTGTCACACATGGGTTATGCATTTGAGTAACTATTGCTAGTGCTTAATTATGAACAATGATCTTGTAATTTGATTAATGGATTAAGCAACCAACCATTAAGATGATTTTATTACTGTTGAAAAGGGGGCTAGAGTAAGGGGTTATATTGTTGCTCTGGTTTCTCTCTATAAGGACTTATCTGTACGTGATCATCCGGGATTGACAGTACAGCTGTGAGGGCTATATGGCTCTGGCTCTAGTTGTTCAAGAGACCTTTTTCTAGCTTGTTAGTGGTTACCTTAAATGGCGTAAGAATGGCTTGACACGTTGGGTGTAGGACAGCCTCTAGTCTATGAGTATAGCCGAGAAGGAATTGTGACATTTGAAAAGGGGGTTCCTACATCTGCCTGCCGAGTGAATCTAATGGCCCTAACTTGTTAGACGAACACTTGAATGGTTTTATATGGTTTCTTGTGTTTAAGGATGCATGACCCCTTAGCATATGGAAATCATGACTCACAGTGAAAGTGTACACCTCTGCGCAGAGTTAAAAACTGGTATACTAGCTATGCCACGGATACGGGCGGCCTTGGAACATTTACAGATAGATGATCACCATAGTTATATCATGCTTAATTACTATTGTTATTATTATGTTTATGTTAATGCTATTCATTATCCTTATTACAATTGATCATTGATTCATTAATGGAAATTGGTTCATCTTGATGCTACTAAATTGCTAATTATATGACGATTAAAAGCTAAATGCAGTCAAACAGTGTCTAGCCTTTTTAAGCCTCATGAACCCTGTGTTATACTTGTTGAGTTCGACATGGACTCACTCTTGCTATTTTCACCACACTCTAGTGTGTAGTAAGGTGCTACTTAGAAGAAGGAAAAAGGTGTAATGGAGTATCCAGAAGTCTATATGAAGTGCTTGGCATATGAAGCCACCAGTCAACCATCCCTGAGAAGAATAGAGCCTGAAGTTTAGTCACCGTTCCGCGATACTCTGATGTAAGTGTTAATATAGCCATGTATACATTATATAATAACATTGTTTCTGATACTTTTTCAATCTGACATATGTGTGGACTTCTTGGGCACACATATGATTAGCCTGGTTTTGTTCTTTAGAAAACTGGGTGTGACAGATTGGTATCAGAGCCGTGTTGACTGTAGGACGCAAGCCTAGTTAGAATGGTCGTTATTAGCATCCATGCTTCACTTATTTCATGCTTACTCCTTTCATCTTGTTAATTGCTAAATTTTTATGCTTCTTCTATCTTATTCTATTATGAAAATATATTGATTCCATCTAATCTATGTCTAATTCTTGTAGATGCCTCCTCATCCCCACATGTCCGCTGCACAGTACATTGCCCGTTTCAAATCCTAGGAGCCCCATGTAGATGGTGACCAAGAGATATCAGATGCTGAATCAAGAGTGGGAGACACTTCAATGGAGAATTCAGTCATGGGATGGACCACGAAGCTTTACATCATGGTTCCTAAAGCATATGTCTTCTTCCATGACATGCTGACAAGAACTTTGGATACTTATTACTACGATTGGGAAGCTACATTGGAGTATCGCTGCAAGGAGTACAGTCAACCATTGATGGACTCTTACTGGGAGACTGAGTTATGGGTCAAGACAATGGATCCTACCACTAAGGAGCCTAAGGTGGAGTCAAAGTTCATCACCTGAGTGAGCCGGGCAACTATAGAAACAAGTATGGAAGATGTCGCCTACAATACGTTTGTCTTCTACCGTGGTCTTCGTTCTGACAAGACGTTGAAGGGTGCACTCCGGCACTTTCCCTGTTTCTTACATGACAAGGGTGTTTGGACCGTACCGCTTGCTGATGATTCATCCTTGACTTTACAAGCCACAGTGGGACTGGTTCGTGAGTTGGCTCTTCATGAAGTGGATTTGAAGGATGAGTTGTTAAAGGAAAATGAACTTAAAGAACAAGCCTATAAGGAGATCGATGAACTCAGGGCTGAGCTAGGCCATCCTAAGATTTATGAGAAGCTCAATTAAAATTAGGAGGTCCCTATGTAATAATAACAATATTAGTTTGCGAGTCAATTTAAGTTTGGTAGTGTCGAGTATTAGTATGTGGTGTGAACAATTGTGTGCTTTATGAATTGTTATTATGATAATGTGTGATTCGGATCTTTGTAATGTGTGCTAGAGCTTTGTGGGCATGTCTACAAGTCCCATAGTTAAGAATATTAAGTTTGATCATGAATATTAAGTTGAGTTCGGGGTAAACTTGGTTCTGTCTTTTGCTGATTTCTGGATCAGTCTGAGATGTTTCTGGAATAACTCAAAATCTGTTCGTGAGAAATTTATGAAATTTTACTGGGAATAATTAGACTTCTGTATCTTCCCAACCCCGCAAGAATTACATTTTTATCCATTATAAGCTAAGATATATACCTATTCCAAGTTGAGGTCATTGTGCAGTCTGAAATTCTGAAATAGTTTCGGTGAAGCTCAGTTTTTGACTAATTTATTGATAGAATCTGGAAAATGTTATTAATAAAAGTCTTAGATAATTTCATAAGCTTTCCAACCATGTAAGGATTACCTTTATTGGACGTCTATAGCTCGAGATATGACAGTTTTACTGAGCCGCTGAAATTGGAATTCGCCCAGAGAATTCAGATTTACTTATCTATTGTATACATCATCCTGGATAGTACTGAGTTTCGTTTTCTGTGCTTTGAAAACAGATGGCAGCCAGAGGAGGCAGAGGCCGTGGCAGGGGCCGTGGAGGTCCTAACCCACCCATTACTATGGAGGAACTTATGAATACACAGAATCAGATGATGCAGATGTTCATGCACCACATGCAGAACAACCCCCTGCAGGAGGACCGCCGCCTGTTCATGTGAGAGACAAACATGGTGAATTTTTGAAAGGACGCCCTCCAGTGTTCTCTCATGCTGCTGATCCATTGGAAGCGGATGATTGGGTGCGAGCGGTGGAGAAACAGTTGAACATTGCTCAATGTAATGATTTGGAAAAGGTGTTATATGCATCTGGCCAGTTACAGGGGACAACTCAGACTTGGTGGGAGTCGTATCAAGCTGCACGTCCTGATAATGCTCCTCCTGTCACTTGGAATGAATTTGTTAGAGATTTCAGAGCTCGCCACATTCCTGAGGGTGTAATTGAGCTGAAACAGGAGGAATTCAGAAATCTTAGGATGGGACAGATGAGTGTCAGCGAGTATCATGACAAGTTCTCGCAGTTGGCTCGCTATGCTCCCAATGAAGTGAGGGAAGATGCAGATAAGCAGCTTCTCTTCCTTAAGGGAATTTATTATGATCTTCGTTTGCAGCTGAAGGGTAATAATTATGCTAGCTTCCAGGAACTTGTGAATAAGGCTATTGTGCTGGATAATGAGCATCGGGAGATGGACAGAAAAAGGAAGATGAAAGGACAAGGTGTTGGGAACAATATTCGCCAACGTACAAATTCTCAGCATAGCTTTCATTCGAGATTCCAAGGACCAGTCAGTCAGTGGAACCGTAATTCAAATCAATAGTGGTCTCAGAATCGGCAGAATAGTCAGTTTCAGCAACGACCCCAGTATCAGCAGAACAAATAGTTCTAACAGCAGAGTGGTCAGCAAACTCCTCGCCAGGGTAATCCCAACTCTACCCCAATGAAGACCAGTGCACCTAGTACCCCCAATCTGTGTTATCACTGTGGAGAGCCTGGACATAATCATTGTCCCAAGAAGTAGAATCAACAGACACCACAGGGGCAGAGATCATCCAATACTGAAAAGGTGAATCATGTGTCTACTAAAATAGCACAGACGAAGCCTGAAGTAATGCTTAGTATGCTCAATGTTCATTCTACTCCTGCAACCATTCTTTTTGATTCTGGAGCTTCGCATACCTTTATTTCCAACATTTTTGTTAGAATGCATAGCGTACCCATGCTTGCCATGAAAGAACCTCTCTTAGTAAACTCACCTGGGGGTACCATGCAAACTGTAACGGAACCGTCCAAATTATAAGAGCACAAGTTCAAAAACAATCGCCGAAATGATCAAATTCTCAAACTTGAGCCCATATAACTCTGGTAGTCCACGAAATCACGAGGGATTTCAAACCAAATCGAGAGCAACCAGATCATAGTGATTCAACATAACACCACACTTGTTACAACAGTTCAAAAGTAATCTCATACATTGGAGTACAAATATTTTTATTACAAAACCAAAGTAAAGATTAGCGGAAGCAACATAACTTCTGAAACCAATTGAAGTCAAGTACTGCCAGTACATAGTCACATCCTGCAAAAGCATACCAGAAGAGATACTACAGAGACCATGCCCATATGGTCTAGTCTTCACGCCCACATGGCGAAGACGATACTTGCAGCAACAAGTATGAATCTGCTACCTGCAACAGGTGGGAATAAACCCTAAGTACGAGAAGGTACTCAGCTAGATTTACCCGTCAAAAACCAGGAATAAAGTGACACCAAGGATTATGCAAGGCTGATATAAGTGGGGCTAGCTTGACTCATTTGCAGAAAAGCTTAATACAGATAAATAATCAATATATGCTTAAGTATCAAGTTGATCATCATTAACCTGAGAACTAGATTAGCACCTGTACTAAAGCACTCACTTTATTAGGATCAAACAATATTAACCATAGCAGGTATAATAAGGATATCATCATCATTATCATCAATTCTGAACCATCATTAATCATTAGTGTATCTACGCTGGATATAACCAGTCAAGTTTCTCACTATCCGGGAGAGACGGCGACTCGAATCGATTCCAACTCAGCTGAGGGGGTATTCCTGACACTCACCCGGCAAACCCTGCTAATGGCAGCCGTAGATAACCTTTGGTACAACTTAGGGTGGGCCTGAACAGCGCCGCGTTCTCGGGCATACCAGTGGCCAGGATGCTCAGGACTTTTAACTCACCTGCCCTTGGACCCTCTGGCTCCCTTCCGAGGCGACTTTCACTTTTCGACTTCGCAGCCTGAGTTGAGCTACTAGGCTTCGCGGTCGGCAACCTCAGGCTGGCCAGCTAAATGTCAGGCATGCATTTAAAATGACATAGAAGGCTCCAGGTCTCGGTCCTTAATCGACACAGACGGGGATAGATCCACACCCAAGACCTCCATGCCTTGCTGCTTCACTATCGTCATCCCGCCCGGTCTCATTTCATTTCATTAACACATGGTTCACTTCCATGATAGCAAATATAGCCAACCGTGACCTGATTAAGCCCTATATCTCGCAGGTGACAGGAAATCACCCGACTTCTACCGATCTAATTTAGCAGGGCTAAGCATAGATACGATCCTGTCTACTTAGGATTCAAGGTTCGAATTACTGGACAAGGAGTGTTATCAATGCAGCAAGGGTTTCCAACCAACTCCTATCACGTAATGCAACAATACATATAACATGTATAAATAGATAATTACTTTGAAAGTAGGAGGCTTATAATGCTCCAGGGCTTGCCTTAACCGAAAGAAGAGAGATCGAGGTTTGGCTTCAAGAACGGTTCCCACGTCTTCTCCGGCTTCGTCGGACTGGACCTCCGGTTCTCGAACGGACTTCAACTTCGGGTCCCACGCCCAACGGGACTTCGCTCACAACACGATTCTTGGCACACCTATTGCATGTATATGCATCCAATGAATTTCATGTCTGCATCCAAAAATGACATGATGATTTATGGACGTGCATAAATGATGTGAAGATGAATGCAATGACATTGCAACGTTGTAAGCACAAAACCAAGTTATGTGGTACTCTATTCAAATCACTTCAAGCTTAGGTGCAAATTTCCTCTCCGGTATTAATACGTTTGAACACCTCTAAGAAACCACTAAGTGCCACAAGGTTAAGACCAAACACACACATAACAAGATTCCAGAAATTTAGTATTTACAACATATTATCAACAGTAGCTAAGAAAACTCACAACTGGAGTTCTACCAATCCAAATGACCTGAAAGAGGACATTCTGGAAAGCTTATGAAATTGTCTACATTTCATTTATAAACATCTAAGCATGATTTCATCATTTACCAAGTTAAAATAGCATACATACAGAATCTGTTCTAAAAGACAGAGAGCACTTCTAAAACTGAACCCAACTTGGAACAGCTGTCATTTCTAAACTATAAGTCCAAATGCTACCAAAATTTACCAGCAACTATTTCATGAAATTCTCAACAACTTTGCTATAGATCACCAAGCATGAAAACATCATTATCATAGGTTAATTCTCTTAACTAGCTATTCTGTACAGAAATGGCAGAATCACTAATTTAAATATTTAGTGACGATTCAAAAGCATAATTGGACCAAACTAAGTTTACCAACCTGTTGTGCATATCAAAGGAACATCAGAAAGTATAGTGCCAAATTCTAAATAAATTATTTAATATTCTTTTATAATTTATTTATTTAAGTAGGTGATTAAAGAAACATACAGTAAAACTATATATAAAAATCTACAAAAATTACAGTAGCCACCTAATGCTTCACATAGGCTACCATAAAAATTTCACTTCATTTTGACAAGCAGATATGGAGATATCAAAAATAACAGATGACAGGTCTATTTCTAGCATAAATAGGAAACCCTATTGAAAAGTATCAAACAACAGATTTCATATTTTTCCTAGCATCTTTCTAACATAAGAACAACACTTACCAAGTTTCACCCTTACTGGATCTATAAAAAAATTATGAAAATTCACACAAGATCCATTCAAGCAAACAAGATAATTATATAACTCCACCAAACCACATCAAATTGCATGAAAAATTTAACCATAAGCTATTCATGGTATGAGCAGTTCACTATAAAAATTTCATGTCATTTGGAGCTTCACAGAAAGAGATATCATTTTCTCCTTTTTCTACATGAATAAAAGATATAATTAATAACTATTTATTTCAACACAAAACATGGCACACATTATATTTTTATAATAAACTAGACATTATTTAGAGCACCCCAAAATTTAAAGCACCTTATTTGGACCTCTAGAACAGGAGATACATATTTTCAAAGTTGGAGTACAAATCAATTATTTGAAATAATGAAATAGAACAAAACCTCAACTACCTAAACCGGCCGGCCCGATTAAGCCAGTTCGGCCCACGGCGGCCCAAGCAAGCAACACAGGGGGGATCCCGCGCGCTGACAGGCGGGCCCCGCCCGTCAGGGACACCGGACAGGGGAGCGGCTCCGGCCGGCGATTGCTCGCCGCCGGTGACCCCTCCAGTGAATCCGAGCGCTCCTACGTACTCTCCACGTCACCCCGCACCTAGACCTGCCCTTTCCCCAACCTCTACTGCACCGGGGCGCGGTTGCCGACGGCGATGGCAGACATCGGTGCTGGGTCGACGGCGGCGACCGACGGAAAGGCTACCGCACGGGCAGCTAAGAGCGGCTACACCTTCGACGTGATGCAGGCAACGAGAAACGAGAGGTGCCGGCCCATGCCAAGCTCTACAGAGCGCCAGCCACGGTGGACCGAGAGCACGGCGGCATTCCGATCGCGGTGACAGCGGTGGCGACGGTTGAATCATGCTCACCTTGCGGTCACGTGCTCCGAAAAGGTGCACCGGGTGAAGAGAAGTGGGTGGCGCGTTTGTGGGCGAGGGCGAGGTGGATTGGAAGATGGAGGCGCAGTGGTGGCATGCGGGTCATCGGCTTGCCGCGGTGGCCATGCGCGTGCCCGTGTTCCTGGGCCGAGAGCAGAGATGAGAAAGGGAGCACGAAGGCGAGCGAGAGGGGATGCTTCCAGGGCGTCGTGGTGACCATGTAGAACACTGTGGCCCGGCCGGTTGACACGCGTCGGTGTACGGCTTGCCAAGTGGCGAGAGTGACCTGGCGCTGTCGGCCACCAAGCCCAGGCCGAGATGGCCATCAGGGTTCCCCTAGCCGACTAACAGCCCGACTTTGCCCCCTAACAACTCCTAAACCAGCTTGATTTAGCGATAGGTTATATTAGCAAACTTGTAGACCTACATGAGATCTCCAATTTTGTCAATATGGACTTGAGCTAGTTCGGTCTGAATTGGAAGATAAAAGATCCCAAAGGGAGGCACCTTGAAACTGAAACCGAGATTCAGTCAACCCACCCGACTGAAACCTAATTTTCAAAGCACTCTAGCTCCTAAACCATTGAGAACTAGGTCATGGTGTTATTGACAATATTGTAGAGCTAAGTGAGTGCTACAAAAGTGTCAATATGGGTTAGAGCTGGTTCAGCACAGTTTGAGATTTACAATGCTCCAAAGGTGGGCACATGAAACTGAAATGTCACATTTTTGACTTAGAAATAATTCTAAGTGTTGGGCAGTCCTCTTACTGTCTTGTGGGCCCAGTTTGAGTAGGTTCTAGGCATTTTCATGAGATGCTCATATTACAACTTTTGTTCCTTATCAAGTTTGCTACAACTTTGTTAAAGGTTGCACAACCATGCAAGACCTCTAGATACCACTTTTAAATCGGTCAAAGTAGATCAGTGTTATGGTTAAACTGGGGTCAAACCTAGTCAAATTGGATTTTGGTCAACACATGAATATAGACCCTAGCTCATTTTGCTGCACTAACATATCAAAGATGTTTTCAAGCCCCCAAGTCACACAATAGCATCACATATGTCATCTATACAAAAACCCTAGCAACACATAAAGGAAGCACATAGAAACCACAATATTGCAAGGTCATGTTTCAAGCAAGGATGCACATGAAATGACGATGCTTATGGTAATGTCATGCCATGATCATGCATTATGAATGCATTATGAGGCTAACTAACACCAGGGGTGTTACACAAACCACTAATCGATGTCTTCCAATTAGTATGATTTTAAGGGGGGTAGAGTTTAAGATAACTCCTATAGTGTTGAGGACATCTGGTGTTGATGTGATCTTGGTTATGGACTGGATGATGCAAAATCAGACAGAGATTCAGTGTCAGAAAAAGGTAGTAGTTGTAAATGCACCTAATGGTGAGAAGATCAGTGTGAATGTAGCAGTGCAGAAGCAACCAACAGCCTTAGTGAATCAGCTTGATGATGATGCTAGAAAAGAGGATCCAGTTATCAATGAATTCCTAGATGTTTTTCCAGATGATTTGCCAGGTATGCCACCTGACCGAGACATTGAATTTCTTATTGAATTATTACCTGGAACTACGCCCAAAGGTTTTATTCGTCCTAGTTCGTCACCTTGGGGTGCACCAGTTATCTTTGTTGATAAGAAAGATGGTGGTCAGAGAATGTGTGTTGATTATCGGTCACTTAATGAGTAACTATCAAGAACAAGTATCCTTTGCCCAGAATTGATGACTTATTTGACCAGTCGAGAGGTGCTTGTGTGTTCTCTAAGATTGATTTACGTTCTGGTTATCATCAACTGAAGATTTGTGCCTCTGATATTCCAAAGACAGCTTTTACTACGAGGTATGGTTTGTATGAGTATACGATTATGTCATTTGGTTTGACCAATGCACCTTCCTACTTTATGTACATGATGAATAAGGTGTTTATGGAGTACCTTGATAAGTTTGTGGTGGTATTTATTGATGATATATTGGTATTTTCCAAGACAGAGAAAGAGCATGCTGAACATCTGAGGTTGGTATTGCAAAAACTTAGAGAGCATAAACTGTATGCTAAGCGAAGTAAGTGTGAGTTTTGGTTGAAGGAAGTCTCTTTTCTTGGTCATATTGTCTCTAATGGTGGAATATCAGTGGATCCAGGCAAGGTAAAGGATGTATTGAATTGGAAGCCACCTACTGATGTGGGCGAGATTCGTAGTTTCTTGGGTTTAGCTGGATATTATAGATGGTTCATTGAAGGGTTTTCTAAACTTGCTAAACCTATGACATCTCTGTTAGAGAAGAATGCCAAGTTTGTATGGTCTAAAAAATGTCAAGCTAGTTTTGAATAATTGAAGAAGAGATTGACTACCACACTTGTCTTGGTATTGCCAGATTTGAGTAAGAAGTTCTCTATCTATTGTGATGCTTCTCATCAAGGTTTGGGGTGTGTTCTTATGCAAGAAGGTAGAGTTGTTGCCTATGCATCTAGGCAGTTGAGAAGGCATGAGCTGAATTATGCCACTCATGACTTGGAGTTAGCAGCTGTAGTTCATGCTCTGAAAATTTGGAGACACTATTTGATTGGGCATAAGAGTGATATATACACCGATCATAAGAGTTTGAAGTATATTTTCACTCAGTCTGATCTGAACTTGAGACAACGCGGATGGTTAGAATTAATCAAGGACTATGATATAGAGATACACTATCATCCTGGTAAGGCCAATGTTGTAGCTGATGCCCTTAGCAGGAAGAGTTATGCCAATGAGATGCAAATGCTGTCCATGACAAGTGAGTTATGTGCTGAATTTGAACATCTGAATTTGGGAATTGTTACTAATACAATGGAATTGGTGATAGAACCTACATTAGAGCAAGAAATATACAAGGGTCAGTTGAAGGATGAGAAACTAAAGAAGATAGCAGAGGATATAGTGATTGGTAAGTCACTAGGGTTTCTACTGGATGATAATGAGATTTTGTGGTTTGGAAAGAGGCTGTGTGTACCTAAGGATCAGGTTATTAGGCAGGCAACCCTTTGTGAAGCTCATGAGTCAGCTTATTCTATTCATCCTGGAAGTACTAAGATGTATCTGGATCTCAAACAGAAGTATTGGTGGGTTGGATTGAAGCGAGATGTGGCTAAGTATGTGGCAGTGTGTGACACTTGTCAGAGAGTGAAAGCTAAGCATCAGAGACCAGCTAGATTACTGCAACCAATGAAGATTCCTGAATGGAAGTGGGAGGAAGTTGGTATGGACTTTATAGTGGGGTTACCTCGTACTCAGAGAGGTTATGACTCTATTTGGGTGATAGTAGATCGGTTAACTAAAGTTGCTCATTTCATACCGGTCAAGACTAACTACACGGGAGAACAATTAGCTACATTGTATATGGAGAAGATAGTATATTTACATGGAGTACCAAAGAAAATTGTATCTGATCGAGGTTCGTAATTTACATCACATTTTTGGAAGGCGGTACATGAATCGTTGGGGACAAAGTTGAATTTTAGTACAACATATCATCCACAGACAGATGGGCAGACTGAAAGAACCAACCAGGTACTAGAAGACATGTTGAGAGCTTGTGCATTGCAATATGAAACTAGTTGGGATAAGAGTTTGCCTTATGCAAAATTTTCTTACAACAACAGCTATCAATAGAGTCTTAAGATGGCACCGTTTGAAGCTTTGTATGGACGTAAGTGTAGAACTCCATCATTTTGGGATCAGACGGGTGAGTCTCAGGTATTTGGTACAGATGTTCTTAGAAACGCAGAGGATCAAGTGCGAGTGATTCATGAGAATTTGAGAGTGGCACAATCTCGTCAGAAGAGTTATGCTGACAACCGGAGAAGGGATTTAGTTTTTGAAGCAGGTGATTATGTCTACTTGAAGGTGTCACCAATGAGAAGTGTGAAGAGGTTCAACATGAAAGGCAAGTTAGCACCAAGGTATGTTGGGCCATTTAAAGTTATCGATAGACGTGGTGAAGTTGCTTACCAATTAGAGTTGCCTGAGAATTTGTCTGGGGTACATGATGTGTTTCATGTTTCTCAACTCAAGAAGTGTTTACGTGTGCCTGAGGAGCAAATACCTTTGGATGAATTGACCGTTAAAGAGGACCTTACATATGAAGAGTTTCCGGTTAAGATTATAGAAACTGCTGAAAGAGTTACTCGAATTCGGGTTATTAAGATGTGCAAAGTTCAGTGGAATCGGTATTCAGAGGCAGAGGCAACTTGGAAAAGAGAGGATGAATTGAGGAAATCATATCTGCAGTGTTTGAGTAAGCAATCCAATCTCGAGGACGAGATTCTTTTAAGGGGGTAGAATTTGTATCACCCAGAAATTTTAAAATTTTGAATTAGATAAAATTTGAGTTAAAAGAGATTTAGTTATGAGTTTAAATAATTTAGGGAATATTTAATGGGGATCAAAATTTAAAATATTAGGTAGGATGTTTGATGATGCATTCATGCTGTTGCATTTGTTTTATTGAGTGGTGTGGTTTTGGTTTTATTTGTTTTGGATATAAAATCTATTTTAAATGGTTTGGAAAACAAATTCATATAAAAAGCGAGCTTACCGTGCAGCTGGCGGCCTGGAAATCATCCGAGTCGGCCTGCTTTTCCTTTCTCGCAGGTGGGCCGAGCCGAACCGAGCCGTTCTCTTCCTCCCGCGCCGCGTGGGCCGGCCCAGGAAGCCGCAGCCGCGCGCCCCCTCTCTTCTGTTCACTGACAGTCGAGACCCGTTGTCAGTTGTGTCTTCATCCTTCCGTGGTCGAGCCGAACTCCGTACCGAAGGGAAAAACGCCGCCGGTCTCGCGATTTCCGGGATTTCTTGCAGGGTCACGTATACGTATCCTATAAAGGTCGAGAGTCGCTATTGCCTTCGATTTTTTTGGTCTATGCATCGTATGCTAGCCCTAGCCGCTGTTTCCACCGAGTTGGATCTCGTTGCTCGCCGCTACCACGAGTACCGGTGTTGGGAGCCTCTTCATCACGTTAAGCAAGTCGCCGGGTGTCTCCTAGTGGTAGCCAAACTCCCTGGAACTCTCTGCTCTTTCTTTTCTTTCTTTTGCTAGATGTTCATGGTCACCAATTCCGTGTAGGTAAGCACCGACCGTTTCGCCGCGTCGTCTGTTACCTCCAGCTTGTCCTCGTTTGGTTTTGAGGCCCTAGGTAAGTTCGCCATGAGCTCCTAGTTCGAATGGTGCCGGCCATACCTCCTAATGTGGTCTAAAGCACCGATTCGACGATTCCAGCAAGCCGTCGGTTATGGCGCTGCCGCGTGCGGCACTGTAGACGGCCGGCGTTGAGGGAGACGGCCGACTTCTTCACAAAATAAGATAAGTAAATCTACAAGAAACTCGGCAAAAAAGAAAGAAATTAACTCAGTTGGTGGCCGATACAATATGAAACTCAAAGCGATTGAATATTTTAAAAATCTCTACTATTGTTGAAAAAACAGATAAAAATATGCTCTTAAGCAGGATGTTGATGCCAATTGCAGAAAAAGGCGGACAATTTAATGGTAAAGAAAAGGGAAAAATAATAGGTTGGTGGCTTTACTTCAACCAGAAGATGCAATTACTCAATGTTAGGAGTTATTACATACCATAAGTGCTTGATTTTTGGATTAATTTTCTCAATGACTATTCTCCAATGCAGTTTCTGTCGTTCTATATATATGCCAGTATTTTTCCGGCAATTTCCTCATGTCTGCAACAATAATCTGCCAAAGAAAAGTAAAGAAGGTTAATAATCCCCAACCTGTACACGGCCTAATGTTAATCCTTTAACGTGCAGATCTCATCCTTCCTTTTACTATTTTTTTTAAAGGACGGCATAAACTTTGCCACGATTTCTATTAGACGACGAAAGAAAAAAAAGACAAGTGCCAACTCAATTTTCTAATGGAAACTGGACCAGAAAAACCATACAACTGAGAAGAGTACCCCACTTATCCTGCACAACTTTGGTACAACTGTTACAACTCACGCCAATACTTGCAACTTGGTCGAATCGACCCAACTAATAACAACTATCTAACTATCAACAGCTTGGCCGAAGAAATGACCCAACTAAAGACGCCTCAACTAGAAAAAACAACTTGGAGACGCGCCATGTCCCGTGGAGCATCGAGCACCCTCAACCTTGGGGAAGCGCCATGACAGACGACAAGAGGTCCATAGCGGAAACCGGATCGCTACAAAGCCTTCAGGAAGGAAACGACGCCAAGAGAGTCGTCAAGCTAGCCCGTCGAGGGAAGGTTTTCACCCACAAAAATCTAGCACGTAGGAGGAGAGGTAGAAAAGGACGCCTCTAAGGAGGGCACGGTGTCCGCAGACGTCGTCGTCCAAGCTTTCGCCCTGACCTCATGCATCCTCCACACCGTCGCCACCGGAGACCGAACCCTACCACGGGAGGCAGGGTGCGACGATGGATCAGCAGCAGCCTCGCCCAGCCGCCGCCCCAAGGGACGCGGCTAGGAGAAGTACCGGGAGAAGCCCATCGGAGAGTCCGCCTCCCACCAGAACCGGCAAAGCCGGCCCGGCCAGCTCCGCCATGGAAGCTAGCCCAAGGAAGGGGAAAGGCAGCTGACGGGGAAAAGAGGGTCAGGATCAAAAGAAGCCCCAGTCGCCCAGCCCACCAACGTCCAAACCCCTGCCAAGCCAGCCCCACATCAACGATGTCGCATAAGGCCTCCAGCAGCCTCCGCATCGAACTACTGCCGTCTGCACGCCCATCCAACTCCATCAGAGCAGATCTGGCCTAGGGACCGCCAGATCTAGCATCAGAGGTGGTGGGTCTACGGCCTCCACCCTAGCCTGGCACAACCAGCCGTGCCACCAAGGCACCGCAAGTGTGCCAACGCAAGACCGCCGCCGGCTAGCGCCACCATGGCGCTGCTGGGGCACACCCAGCCAAGCCTGGGCTGGCCACGCCACCACGGCATCACTGACAAACTACCACACCACCGCTGCCTCCGCGTGCTGTAGATCTAGGCGGTCGGAGCACACCACCAGAACCACCGCGCCACACCACCACGCAGCAGTAGCCGCTTCCCACCACCACGCCGCGGATATGCGCACGGGAAGAGCAAATCAAGTGCAGAGGCCCAGAATCCCACCGCCGCTCGCCGCCCCAAGCAAACATCTTGAGAGCACCTCTGGGAGAGAGAAGAGGGAGGAGGAGGAGGAGGGGGAGAAGTCCCAGCCGCCGCAGTCCTTGCCATCGACCGGACCGCCGGCATCGAGCTCTAGCGATGGCCAGGGGTGGAAGCTTGAGTGAGGGGCTCGGGGGTGGGGGCGAGCGGGGCCGCCCGAGTCACCCTTCGAGAGAGCGACGTGGGGGCTCGGTGGTAGTGGGTTCGTTTCCTTTTACTATGTGATTCTAAGATTCAGACACTGTCTGCAAAGTTAAACAAAATGTCATGTCCCGCTATTTAAGTAATTGGTTGCCTTGCTTTGGACGACATTCATGGTTTACTTTTATGCTTCTTTTTCCTCGAGGAGATTGTTGACGGAGTTACAATTATAAATCTGCCACTGTTGTTCGCTGTAGTTTATAGACCGCCTAAGGCATACAAAGTATATTTATTTTCATTAACCATGGAGGAAGGTTGCAATTGCAAGTGGAAAAGCTACACATGCCAGATCAATCATTTCGAGATCAGGCAATGCCATGACTAGGATGAAAATGGTATGAATATTTTCCAACTGTATTCGAGACCGAATCTGTTTAGATGGGTTTAAATCTTTTCATATCCGAGTCCGGATATTCAACGTCTGATACCGTATCCGTATCAGAATACTTAAATCGCATATTTATGATGTCGATATCCAATCGTATCCTATCTGGCATGATTGACACTATCCGTATTCAAATCCAAATCTAGAAAAAAAATATGAAAACAAATGTAATATCTGTATTATCCGTCCGTATCTAATCCGTTTCATCCCTAACCATGACGCATCAAAGATAAATTTTACTTTTTTATTTAAGGGAAATGCTTAATTAAGCGCGTGCACGCTTTATCCTGCGCGCCCACACACCTTCCACCCCTCCCTCGCCCACGACCCATCCGTCGACCCGTGCTCACCCACTACCCGTCCTCTCTCTCTCTCCGGCGATATCCTCACCGGCGTCCGGTGAACACCTCCCCGGCGCCCTCCTGCCCATGCCCGCGTCCATCGCCTCCCTGCGTCCGCCCCCGAGCCCCACCACCTCCCACACGTGCGTTCATGGCAGATGCGGCGGCAGCGGCCTCTCCTCCTCCTCCTCCTCCTCCTCCTCCTGCTACTGCTGGATCTGCTTTTTAGGGTTCCGATGAGCTCTCTCTACCTTCTTCTGCAACTCCAGTGGGGTATAGAATGGCCGGCCGGGGGAGGCAGGTAGGCTAGGCTGTGGGAATGGTCGATGGGTGGCTTAGGGGAGCTGGCGGCGGCAGCGGCGGTCGGGCTAGGTCGGGGCGAGGGGAGCTCCGACCATGGTGGCGGACGGTGGCGGCGAGGAGGGGAGGGGAAGAAGGTGGCGCCGCGCGCACCCTAGCTTGTCGGAGCTCCGACGAAACCCTAGCTCGTCGTGGCGAGGCGGCGGTGGGGGCGAGGGCGCCGTAGTCGGGGAAGAGAGAGCTGCTGAGGGTTTTTTTGTGACTCAAATTTGTGCTGGAGAGGTATGCGGATAGGAAGCTGAAATCCTGCGCACGCACGCAACGTCCTTTATTTAAACATTCAGCTTTTTTCAAGATGTATAGATAGGAACCTCCTCATTGGTTTCAGATTATGGTGTAGGCACCTCTACAAATGATTAAGCAGGGCCAAGCGCCAAATGGGAATAGCGATCATTTGGTCTAAAAAAAGTGGATGAAGGAGAAACAAGTTCAGAGGGAGGAGGGGAAGAGAGAATCTGCGAGCGGCCGAGCACCAAATGGGAATAGAGATCGGAGAGTTCGGCCCAACCGGAGCATCATCCTCCACTCAGGCCTTGTTTAGTTTCAAGGGTGTAAAGTTTTGGGGTGTCATATCGGATGTTTCATTTGATGCCGGAAGAGATGTTCGGATACTAATAAAAAATACTAATTACAGAACTCGCCTGTAAACTGTGAGACTAATTAATCTATCATTAGCACATGTTACTGTAGCACAACATTGACTAATCATAGACTAATTAGGCTCAAAAAAATCATCTCGTAAAATACACGTAATCTGTGCAATTAGTTATTTTTTAGTCTATATTTAATACTCCATGCATGTGTCTAAATATCTGATGTGATAGGGTGTAAAGTTTTGGGGAAGGAACTAAACAAGGCCTCAATACTCATAGTCCATTTCTAGGTCTTTTCTCAAACGGAGATAGTATAGGACTCAAAGCATGGCGCGGTGGGAGTTGACAAGCGTGAATCTTGGTGTCTTCCTGTCCACACGATAGCAGTGGTGGGATGGCAACGGGGCGGATTTAGGTTGGATGGAGCTTCCATGGACCCGAGTCCGAAATCCAAACTCAAAACTCGAAATTGCCCTGAACACCGATTCAGGTGATAATCTAAATCCGAAACGAAACCCGATGGTCCCAAAATCCGATTGGTGTTCCGAAAACCCGAAACCCACCACCATATGGTAATAGAAAAAGTAAGGAATTTCTAGCAACACAAGCATGATATAAAGTACATATTCACATGTATAAATAAGAGACAATAAATAGCACACAATTTCATGACTCAACTTAAACCAAACGTAATCCCTCCTACATTCCAAATTATAAGTCATTCCAACTTTTTTGGAGAGTCAAAGCTTCTCAAGTTTGATCAAAATTATAAAGAGAATTACAAAGATTTATAACATCAAATAGGTATACCATGAAAATGTAATTAATAAAAAAAATCTAATGACACTTATTTAGTATCATAAATGTTATTATAATTTAGTCAATTTTGAGATGCTTTCACTCTCAAAAAATTGAAATGACTTATAATTTAAGATGAAAGGAGTAGCTTACATAAACAATTTATTAAAAAACGTATGAGTTTTTATCCAAAATAATCTATTTCAGAATTTCATTGGGCATATGCTGCCAGTGGTAGGAACCGAAACACAAAACCGAATCCGGTAAGTTTTGGATCCCAAATCCTATAACCGTGAGTCAAACCCAAACTCAAACCCACTAGACCCAAAATCCGCATAGCCCTCACCTGAAACCACCCACTGCCATCCTAGGTGGAGGCCGTGATACCACCGTGTGAAAAAAGAAAAATCACACACCGCCACTAGTAGAGAAAATTGCATTTTTAGTAGTCCAAACGACATGCTTCGCAAAACTACCATCTCACATGTTGCTTTCATAAAAATAGCAGCCAAAACATGCTTTTTTTTACAAAAGAAACGTTTGGGATGTTAATTTTGCAAAGCATGTTGTTTGGGCCAGTAAAAGTGCAATTTTCTCGCGCACTGGTCACCACTCACCACCAACAATTCCACAAAACCCTCGACGGCTCGATCCCTAGTTCTTGGTGGTTCCTCTCTAAAATCCGGCCAAATCGGTGGCCCCTTCTTCAATCGGTGGGGAGTGGCCGCAATGTGATGAACCCAAGGGTCAACAGATTATACATGAAAAGCTTATCAGAACATGTAAGGTAACGGGTAATTCTGGTATACAATTTGGTTCATTCTCCTCTAGTGAGATGCAAACCTATATGAAAGGAGTTCATGGCAGTGCTGATACCGTGCCAGGCAAGAGCATGTATGCAGGAGCCAATTTTCACAAGAAAATAGAAGAAAAGAAAAGGCTAAAACAATATATATTTGTTGGCTCCATCAAAGTTGAGATCATAGGTGAGGCACCAGGTTAATGCACAGGACCCTTGCATGTTCGACAGTTAAAGAGACGTCATGGAGCAGGACCCTGCATGTTCGAGAACTACAGAGATATATGGAGCATAAATATGATGATTAGCAAGCTGCCGTATTATTTAATTATATTTCCTTTTAGAGAGTAACGCAGCTAGCTAATTAAGTATTAGTCGTTATTTTCTTTATTGTGGTTGAACTTTAGTCGTGTTGCGGGCTTAACTCGGACCTGGACCAGAGCCCAACTCGGTTTGTTAGCATAAGGCCTGCGTGCCTTTATATAGGGGCACCGTCCCTTGTATGAGGGGAGATCGGATTTTATTTTATGGAGTTATTCCTCGTCGAGCCGCCGCTCGTGAAACCCTAGTGGGTGTTATCGGATCCTCGTGGATTTGCGTGGAGTTGCGTGATCGAGCTGCTACAGCTTGGGCGCGTCACTTGGAATTCTTGGAGTTCCCTCTCTTCTGATTGTGGTTCGTCGTGGCCGCAGGTGGAAGATTTATCTTAGGGTTTGGTTTGCATAATCTATTGTAAGCTGATCCCTCTATTTATCGTTGTTACTGTTTGACATCCAGTAATCGAGATAGTTATTTGGTGGTGTCGATACATACATCTATTTAGTTTGGCTTGTTTGCATCTATTATTTCCGTGAGATTAATTTGTCAACTCCGTGACCTGCTGTCTGCCACTGTTGGTTGGATTTTTGTCTCGGGATATTACTTGCTGCTGCTGCTAGAGGCTACTTGATCTTTGGAAATACACGTGTTATATCCGAACTGCTACTCTGGAACATTGTTTCTTCATATCATTTTCCTTTCGGTGACAAATTTGTTTTTAGATTGCAGATAATTCAGTCAAGCTAGTGCATAATTTATTGGATATACATTCAGCTTGTGATCTGAGAAATAATTCAGAGAACAAAAATTCAGGTCAACCCACCAATAAAAAACATCATTAGCTAAAGTCTCTTCGGCATAATATATCTCTGGAAGGTGACGACCATAGAAGAAATCATCCAGACTTTCTTCCCATTCAAAATACTCCAAGGGACTACATGCTAGAGATAGCTTTGGCAAAGATTTAACTTCCTTGAGCAATTTCAAATCAGTCATTAAAAAAAGAAAATCCAAATGCACCGTGAGCAACCCAGAAGCCGATACCAACTGATGAGGACACACCTACGGTGCCCAAGAATTTCCCAAATCTTTCACGGTAGGTGTGTCCTCATCAGTAGGTGTCGGCTTCTGGGTTGCTCACGGTGCATTTGGATTTTCTTTTTTTAATGACTGATTTGAAATTGCTCAAGGAAGTTAAATCTTTGCCAAAGCTATCTCTAGCATGTAGTCCCTTGGAGTATTTTGAATGGGAAGAAAGTCTGGATGATTTCTTCTATGGTCGTCACCTTCCAGAGATATATTATGCCGAAGAGACTTTAGCTAATGATGTTTTTTATTGGTGGGTTGACCTGAATTTTTGTTCTCTGAATTATTTCTCAGATCACAAGCTGAATGTATATCCAATAAATTATGCACTAGCTTGACTGAATTATCCGCAATCTAAAAACAAATTTGTCACCGAAAGGAAAATGATATGAAGAAACAATGTTCCAGAGTAGCAGTTCGGATATAACACGTGTATTTCCAAAGATCAAGTAGCCTCTAGCAGCAGCAGCAAGTAATATCCCGAGACAAAAATCCAACCAACAGTGGCAGACAGCAGGTCACGGAGTTGACAAATTAATCTCACGGAAATAATAGATGCAAACAAGCCAAACTAAATAGATGTATGTATCGACACCACCAAATAACTATCTCGATTACTGGATGTCAAACAGTAACAACGATAAATAGAGGGATCAGCTTACAATAGATTATGCAAACCAAACCCTAAGATAAATCTTCCACCTACGGCCACGACGAACCACAATCAGAAGAGAGGGAACTCCAAGAATTCCAAGTGACGCGCCCAAGCTGTAGCAGCTCGATCACGCAACTCCACGCAAATCCACGAGGATCCGATAACACCCACTAGGGTTTCACGAGCGGCGGCTCGACGAGGAATAACTCCATAAAATAAAATCCGATCTCCCCTCATACAAGGGACGGTGCCCCTATATAAAGGCACGCAGGCCTTATGCTAACAAACCGAGTTGGGCTCTGGTCCAGGTCCGAGTTAAGCCCGCAACACGACTAAAGTTCAACCACAATAAAGAAAATAACGACTAATACTTAATTAGCTAGCTGCGTTACTCTCTAAAAGGAAATATAATTAAATAATACGGCAGCTTGCTAATCATCATATTTATGCTCCATATCTCTGTAGTTCTCGAACATGCAGGGTCCTGCTCCATGACGTCTCTTTAACTGTCGAACATGCAAGGGTCCTGTGCATTAACCTGGTGCCTCACCTATGATCTCAACTTTGATGGAGCCAACAAATATATATTGTTTTAGCCTTTTCTTTTCTTCTATTTTCTTGTGAAAATTGGCTCCTGCATACATGCTCTTGCCTGGCACGGTATCAGCACTGCCATGAACTCCTTTCATATAGGTTTGCATCTCACTAGAGGAGAATGAACCAAATTGTATACCAGAATTACCTGTTACCTTACATGTTCTGATAAGCTTTTCATGTATAATCTGTTGACCCTTGGGTTCATCATTTTATCAAGTGTAATCTACAGGTGTTAATCCATTGATAGAATTGAAAAAAGAATATTTGGTGATTTATAGCACCCTAAATTTTGATGGACAAAAGGCGCTACGACTCAAGGGCTTCTACACCGTTTATTTTGATTTGAGTCGTAGGCAACGCCGCACTATCAAGAGGGATACAAATCTAGGTGGCAAAATGGGGATAAAAAGTGCTCTTGTCGAAGCTTAGTAGGCTGGAGAGCTGGACCGGAAGTTCTGGTGGGCTGGACCGAAAGTTCTGGTGAGCTGAACCGGAAGTTCCGGTGGGCTGCACCGGAAGTTCCGGTCGCTGGCGCCCGCGCGTGTGCGCGAGCGAGTATTTTGTTCCGGTCTCCGTCCGGAAGTTCCGGTACTCACCGGACGTTCTGGTCAGGCACCGGAAGTTCCGGTTAGTGCAGTTTGCGTGCGCGCCCGCGTTCGAGAAAACTGTTCCGGGCTCCATCCGGAAGTTCCGGTATGGACCGGAAGTTCTGGTCATGGCACCGGAAGTTCCGGTGAACCCGAGTTGACTGACAAGCCCAACGGTCTGATCTCGTTTGACCGGAAGTACCGGTGGCTTCCACTAGAACTTCCGGTGGCTCGTCCGAGCTCGAGTATATAAGCCACTCACTTCATTTCTAACCGTTGCCCGAGCTTTACACATTCATTTCTGCTCTCCCAACTCTCTCCAAGCTGTGACTCACCCACTCTCTCTCCCCCTTTGCCTCTAAGCTTCAATCTTCGATTATTTGAGCTAGGGACGTGAGATTTGAGAGCGGGAGCATCGATCTTCAACTTGAGCACTTGGGTTTCTTGTCTTGCCAGCTTGATTTGTGTTTGTTTCTCTTGGGTTCTTGGAACCCTAGCCGGCTAGGCATTCTTCGTGGTTGCCCGTGTTGATTCATTTGTGAGGGTACCCCGAAGTGTTTGTATCACTCTTTGATCCTTAGTGGAAATCTCAAGCTAGCCTTCGTGGTTGCTTGAGGGAGGAGACCTTAGTGGTCGGACCTTCATGGTCACCTCAACAACGAGGAAGTAGGAACTCCTTAGTGAGGATTGCCGAACCTCAGTAAAAATAGCTTGTCTTGCTGTGGCGGTAGCTTCGACTACCCTTTGTTCTTGTGTTCTTGTTGTTCTTCCTCTTCACCCCCAACTTCTTAGGTGGGAGGTCCCGATCTACGATTTGGTGTGGTCCCAAGCCTTGAGGAGTTCAACATATTCATCAACAACCTCTAGGAGGGTGTGGTATCACTTGGATCTGAAATCCCAACTCGATTCACTTTGATTTCGTAGCTCATTTAGGGCACCAAAAGTTCTGAACGTCTGCACCAGAAGTTCTGGTCCCCCTGACCGGAACTTCCGATTCAGACCACCGGAACTTCCGGTCTGGTATTTAACTTCTGCAAATTCGAGTTTGTGAGTTTCAGGTTTTGCAAAAAGGCCTATTCACCCCCCTCTATGCCAATTAGGTCCTTTCAATTGGTATTAGAGCCTTGGTCCATCGGATAAACGCTTCACCACGTGAGGAGTAACATTGGCCAAGATGGATCCGGAAGCACAAAAGTAAATTGTTGATCAAATCGTAGCTCAAATCACCGCATCCCTACAGCTGCAACAACAAGAGCAAATGACCAAGATGCAAGAGCAACTAGACAAGATGCAACAACTTCTAGACAAGAAAAATCAAGAATCGTCAAGTGATGGTGGTGATGCAAGCAAGACACCGAAGAGTTACAATAGAGCCAGTTTTGATTATGGTGGATCAAGCAAGAACAGCAATCCTACCTTGCCCATGATCAATCCCGGAAAGCCACCTTCATTTGATGGTATAAGGTACACCGATTGGGCTCATAGGATGAAGTTGCATCTTATAGCCGCAAGATGTTGGGAAGTGGTGGATGTTGGAGCCAATCCGCCACCTCAAAATCCTAGTGAGTGGTCACCCGAAGATGAGAGAGACTTTCACCTCAATGCAACGGCGGCTACCTTGACTTTGCAATGCCTCACTCCGTAAGACAACAACAAGGTTAATGGAATGGTCAATGCAAAGCAAATTTGGGATACTTTGAAGGTATCATTTGAAGGAGACAAAAGTGTAAGAATTGGAAACATTGAGCTCTTGCAAGGAAAGATTGAGAACTTTACCATGATTGAAGGAAAAACTACTCAAGCAATGTTTGATAGGTTCATGACCTTGATCAATAAAATTAGAGCACTTGGGGAAACAAGATGGGATGACAAATTCGCCGCAAGGAAGATATGTAGAGTGTATAGACAAAAGAACAACATGCTTGCTTCGGTCATAATGGAGAGAGACAACTATACCACAATGACACCACAAGAGATGCTCGCCAAGTTGATGCATCATGAGGTACTTGATGATGAAGCCAAGGAAGCAAGTGTGCTAAAGAAGAGCATTGCCCTCACGACATCACATGGAAGTGAGTCAAGTCATTGCAACAAAGGGTGTTGTGAGCATAGGCATAACAATGATGATGATGACCTTGACGAAAAGCAAGTTTTGCTAGTGGGAAATTATAAGAAGTATTTGAGAATGAAGAAAGAAAATATGATGAGATATGGAGGGAACAAGCCATACAAGAAGAGGTTTTGCTATGAGTGTGGTGACACCGGCCATCTTGCGGCCGATTGTCCTAACAAGGTGAAGAAGTCAAGATATAACAAGCAAGATGACAAGAAGTACAAGGACAAGAAGAGAGGTGAAGCACATCTAGGTCAAGAATGGCAATCGGATAGTGATAGTGATGATGACAATAACAATGAGAAGAAGAGTGTGGCTGCAATTGCTATACAAGAAACTTCTTCCTCAACAAAGGTCTTCACCGACAATGCTTCATCAACATCTCTCTTCACCAACACTTCTTCATCACCTAGACTCTTCGCCAACCTCTCCGACAACGACGATGATGCTCCTTCTTGCCTTATGGCATTAGGAGATAAGGTACAACTTGATCCTCCTACACATACCACTAGTGAATGTGATAGTGATGATGAAAATGACGAAAACTATGCTTATAATCTCATCAAAAGATATGGTAACGCTACTGCAACTAAAATCTTGAAGCTAATATATGCCAAAGATAAGCTTGAGTCATGCATTGAGTCGTAAGGGGAATTGCTCCTAGAGGAAAGGGAGAAAACCCAAGGACTTGAGGCATGTCTCTCCAAGGAGAAGGAGAAGGTTGAGAAGTTGAGTGTAGAATTGTCTTTAGCCAAGGATGCTAATGAGCGCTTGGCTAAGGAACATTCTTCACTCAATGACTCTTTGGCAAGTCTAAAGAATGATCATAGTTCGGCTCAAGAAAGCCTTATAAGCTTGACAAATAAATATCATGAGCTTGAACTAAACTATGACAAACTTTGGACTAGCACTTCTACCGTTTCCAAGGATGCCAAAGCTATAACCAATAAAAGTTGTGAAAGATGCTCTAATATTGATATACACGCTTATGCTACTAACATTGATGAGCTAGCCAAGAAGGATAAGTAGATTCAAAGGTTGAACACAATTGTCAAAAATGGTTGCAAGTGCAAGGATAAGCAACCGGCAAATGTGTTCAAGGCATCAAGGCACCCCATGATTAAGGATGGCATTAGCTACAATAGGTATGATGGCAAAGCCAATGGAAGGAAAATGATTAATGGGGTGGCTTGTGTGAAGTTCAACAAGAGTGTGTCGCTTGTTGATCTCATCAATAAGGTGAACAATGTTGTCATACCTACAACTCCACTTGTCAACAACAAGAACAACAAGAAGAAGCAAGTGGAGGTGTCCAAGCAACAAGTGCATATTTCACGCAATCACATTTGTGATTATATGTGTCGTTGGGACAAGGATGGCAAGATTGTTGTGAAGTATGTGGGCGCCCTCAAGAAGAGACAAATCTTGAGGAGTGTTTGGGTGCCCAAGTCTTATGTTGCTAACCCCCTAGGTTCCATCTCGGGACCTAAACCAAAAGCTTAATCTTGTTTTGTAGGAATATTCCTCCGGAGGGCCAAGTTGGGTGCTTGATAGTGGATGCACCAATCATATGACCGGAGAGAAGAACATGTTCACCTCATTTCAACCAAATCAAATCACAAGTGAAAGGATTGTCTTTGGTGACAATAGTAAGGGGGACATTCTTGGTTTGGGTAAAATTGCTATCTCAAATGATAATTCTATTTCCAATGTATTACTTGTGGATTCATTGGGATACAATTTGTTGTCCGTCTCACAACTTTGTGAGAAGTGTTACAATTGTCTCTTTACGGATAAGGGTGTGGAAGTTTCTAGAAGATCGGATTCCTCTATTGCCTTTACGGGTCAATTAAAGGGCAAGCTCTACCTAGTTGATTTCTCATCTAGTAGAGTGGGGTCCGAGACTTGTTTAGTGGCAAAATCTAGCATGGGCTGGTTATGGCATCGCCGACTAGCGTATGTTGGCATGAGGAACTTGGCCGACCTTCAAAGAGGCGAACACATCCTTAGACTAACAAATGTTTTTTTTTTGAGAAAGATAGAATTTGCAGTGCATGTCAAGCGGGTAAGCAAGTTGGAGCCAAGCATCCCGCTAAGAACATCGTCACTACAACAAGGCCACTTGAGTTACTTCACATGGATCTATTCGGACCCAATGCTTATATAAGCATTGGAGGTAACAAATATGGTTTTGTAATTGTTGATGATTTTTCTCGCTTCACTTGGGTGTTCTTCTTGAAAGAGAAAAGTGAAACCCAAGGGATCTTCAAGAAATTTGCAAGGAAGTGAAGATCAAGAAAGTGAGAAGTGACAACGGAACGGAGTTTAGGAATACCAACATTGAAGCATTTCTTGATGAAGAAGGCATCAAGCATGAGTTTTCGGTTCCATACACTCCACAACAAAATGGTGTTGTGGAAAGGAAGAACCGAACGCTCATTGAAGCCGCAAGAGCAATGTTGGATGAGTACAAAATTTCAGAGAAATATTATTGGGCGGAAGCGGTCAACACGGCATGTCATGCCATCAACCGCTTGTACCTCCACAAGATAAGGAACAAGACCGCCTATGAGCTTCTAACTGGTAAAAAGCCTAAGGTGGATTACTTTAGAGTTTTTGGATGCAAGTGTTTCATACTTAATAAGAAATCCAAAAGCTCTAAGTTTGCACCAAAGGTTAATGAGGGGTTCTTACTTGGTTATGCTACTAACGAACATGGCTACCGTGTTTTCAATGAGGCCACCGGCCAAATTGAAATAGTGGTAGACGTGACTTTTGATGAAAGCGACGGCTCTCAAAAGGAGCAAGTCAATGCTGAAATTTTAGGTAAAGAAGAACCATCTCATCAAGTGATCAAGAGGCTTGCCACTGGTGAAGTGAAACCCGTTGAAGATGAAGATGATGATGTGCATGTGCAAATTCCTCATGATCCAAACATGCATCATGGGTCAACCAATGCCCATGGTGATGCTTCCATCTCAAGAAGGGGTCATGACTCAAGAGAACAAGCTAGTCAAGATCCACCACAAGCTCAAGGAGACAACCAAGGTGGTGATCAAGACAATCAAGATCTTGATCCTCCAATCAATCAAGACAATGAAGATGAAGATGATGGTCCAATCCAAACAAGAACAATCATCCCTCACCCAAGAGTTCATCAATCCATTCAACAGGACCATCCCGTTGATAGCATATTGGGAGACATACAACGAGGGGTAACAACACGCTCTCGTTTAGTAGCTTTTTGTGAGCATTACTCTTTTGTTTCTTCCAAATTGCCAGACAGGGTGGAGGATGCTTTGAAGGACCCAGATTGGATGATGGCCATGCAAGAGGAATTGAACAACTTCACTAGGAATAAAGTTTGGTCCTTGGTGGAAAGGCCCAAGCAAAATGTGATAGGTACCAAGTGGGTCTTCCGCAACAAAGAAGATGAGTATGGCGTGGTCACAAGGAACAAGGCACGGTTGGTAGCCAAAGGTTTCACTCAAATCAAAGGTTTGGATTTTGGGGAGACCTATGCACCTGTAGCTAGGCTTGAATCTATTCGCATATTTCTTGCCTTTGTTGCTCACCATGATTTCAAGTTGTGTCAAATGGACGTGAAAAGTGCATTCCTCAACGGCCCCCTCTCCGAAACCATGTATGTGAAGCAACCACCGGGTTTTGAAGATCCACATCATCCCAACCACGTCTACAAGCTTGACAAAGCGCTCTATGGGCTTAAGCAAGCCCCTAGAGCTTGGTATGATTGTCTCAAGGATTTCCTACTCAAACAAGGGTTTGAGATTGGAAAGGCCGATCCCACTTTATTTACTCGCAAAGTCAATAATGATATCTTTATTTGCCAAATATATGTCGATGACATTATATTTGGTAGTACTAATGCCGATTTTTGTGAGCAATTTAGTAGGATTATGACAAAAAGGTTTGAGATGTCTATGATGGGGGAGTTGACATACTTTCTTAGATTTCAAATCAAGCAACTCAAGGATGGCACTTTCATAAGTCAAACCAAGTACACCAAAGACATGCTAAAGAAGTTTGACATGGACAAGGCCAAGCCCATTAAGACCCCAATGCCTACAACCGGACATCTCGACCTTGATGGAGACGGCAAGGCCGTAGATCAAAAGGTATATTGCTCCATGATTGGATCCTTGCTTTACCTTTGTGCATCTAGGCCCGATATTATGCTTAGTGTGTGCATGTGTGCAAGATTTCGAGCCAATCCAAAAGAATGTCATCTCATGGTCGTTAAGAGAATTTTTCGGTATCTTGTGCTCACTCCTAGTCTTGGCTTGTGGTATCCTAAGGGCTCCACTTTCACTCTACTTGGCTATTTCGACTCGGATTATGCCGGTTACAGGGTAGAGCGAAAGAGTACATCTGGGACATACCAATTTCTTGGTAGGTCTTTGGTGTCATGGAGTTCTAAGAAGCAAAACTCTATTGCCTTATCCACCGCTGAGGCCGAGTATGTGGCGGCCGGCGCTTGCTGTGCCCAACTACTTTGGATGAAGCAAACCTTGAGAGACTTTGGTTGTGAGCAAAGTAAGATTCCTCTCTTATGTGACAATGAGAGAGCAATCAAGCTAGCTGACAACCCCGTAAACCACTCAAGAACAAAGCACATAGACATTCGCCATCACTTTTTGAGAGACCACCAAGCCAAAGGAGATATCGATGTGCAACATGTGAGAACCAAATTTCAGCTAGCCGATATCTTCACAAAGCCTCTAGATGAGTCAAGATTTTACGCTTTGAGGCGTGAGCTTAATATCGTTGATTCTCGTAATGTGGCTTGACATCTTGTGCACACTTGTATGATTTAGAATTGGATAAAATTCTTGTGAAAAGTTGTGTGAAACTTTCAAAACCTATTTTTCACAGCTTCAATGTGTCCATAGTTATGTACTGATTTTATGAAATCTGGCCATATTTGAGTTGATTTGAGTATATCATATTGTTCACCACTTCTAGGACTGTTTCTTGTTGGTTTGTGACATGGGTGGTATTGATCCCACCTATGTGCTCAACAATTTGCTCCGTGCTACTATTGATCCCACCTTTGGTGGCGGGCTTTGCCCCTTGGAGCCTCTCGGAGCCTACCCTTTTTGGCATTTGATGCCAAAGGGGGAGTGTTAGGCTTTTATCTTGATGTAATAAGGGCAGTTAAAAATTTTGTTTTGTAATAACTTTATCTCGTGTGGTGGACCATGTGGTAAACTTAAACTATGTGTGTGTGATGGTTGAGTGTAGGCTAAAACATTTATGCTTAATGTCTATCTTAGCTTGTTTAGCCTTTTGTGTTGATGCTTATGATGGTTGTTTATTTAAGAATGGTTATGTTGAGTTTAAGTCTTTTTCTTTCTTGCATAACCATTCAAGTTCTCTTGATTTATTCCTGTGATATAATTTGTCATATGCATCACCGTTTTATTATTTCACACACACTTAGGCACCCCACGGATTGCAAAATTTAGGGAGAGCTTATTCTTAATGTATACGATCTTGATTTGAATCAAGATTTGACATTCTAAATCCTATGCATACATTAAGGGGGAGCTCAACTTGAATTTTGGAATTCAAAAGCTTCAATTCTTTCTATCTATTGTAAGCCTAAATTGGTTGTCATCAATTACCAAAAAGAGGGAGTTTGTAAGTGCATTCGCCCCCGATGTGGGTTTTGGATAATTAATGACAATCAAATTAGGGACTAACATATTTATCAAGTGTAATCTACAGGTGTTAGTCCATTGATGGAATTGAAAAAGAATATTTGGTGATTTATAGCACCCTAAATTTTGATGGACAAAAGGCGCTTCGACTCAAGGGCTTCTACACCGTTTATTTTGATTTGAGTCGTAGGCAACGCCGCACTATCAAGAGGGATACAAATCTAGTTGGCAAAATGGGGATAAAAAGTGCTCTTGTCGAAGCTTAGTAGGCTGGAGAGCTGGACCGGAAGTTCTGGTGGGCTGGACCGGAAGTTCTGGTGAGCTGAACCGGAAGTTCCGGTGGGCTGCACCGGAAGTTCCGGTCGCTGGCGCCCGCGCGCGTCCGCGTGCGAGTATTTTGTTCCGGTCTCCGTTCGGAAGTTCCTGTACTCACCGGAAGTTCTGGTCAGGCACCGGAAGTTCCGGTTAGTGCAGTTTGCGTGCGCGCCCGCGTTCGAGAAGACTATTCCGGGCTCCGTCCGGAAGTTCCGGTACGAACTGGAAGTTCTAGTCATGGCACCGGAAATTCCGGTGAACCTGAGTTGACTGACAAGCCTAACGGTCTGATCTCATTTGACTGGAAGTTCCGGTGGCTTCCACCAGAACTTCTGGTGGCTCGTCCGAACTCGAGTATATAAGCCACTCACTTCATTTCTAACCGTTGCCCGAGCTTTACACATTCATTTCTGCTCTCCCAACTCTCTCCAAGCTGTGACTCACCCACTCTCTCTCCCCCTTTGCCTCCAAGCTTCAATCTTCGATTATTTGAGCTAGGGACGTGAGATTTGAGAGCGGGAGCATCGATCTTTGACTTGAGCACTTGGGTTTCTTGTCTTGCCGGCTTGATTTGTGTTTGTTTCTCTTGGATTCTTGGAACCCTAGCGGGCTAGGCATTCTTCGTGGTTGCCTGTGTTGATTCATTTGTGAGGGCACCCCGAAGTGTTTGTATCACTCTTTGATCCTTAGTGGAAATCTCAAGCTAGCCTTCGTTGTTGTTTGAGGGAGGAGACCTTAGTGGTCGGACCTTCGTGGTCACCTCAACAACGAGGAAGTAGGAACTCTTTAGTGGAGATTGCCGAACCTCGGTAAAAATAGCTTGTCTTGCTGTGGCGGTAGCTTCGACTACCCTTTGTTCTTGTGTTCTTGTTGTTCTTCCTCTTCACCCCCAACTTCTTAGGTGGGAGGTCCCGATCTATGATTTGGTGTGGTCCCAAGCCTTGAGGAGTTTAACATATTCATCAACAACCTCTAGGAGGGTGTGGTATCACTTGGATCTGAAATCCCAACTCGATTCACTTTGATTTCGTAGCTCATTTAGGGCACCAGAAGTTCTGAAGGTCTGCACCAGAAGTTCTAGTCCCCTGACCGGAACTTCCGATCCAGACCACCAGAACTTCCGGTCTGGTATTTAACTTCTACAAATTCGAGTTTGTGAGTTTCAGGTTTTGCAAAAAAGCCTATTCACCCCCCCCTCTAGGCCAATTAGGTCCTTTCAATTGGTATCAGAGCCTTGGTCCCTCGGATAAACGCTTCACCGCGTGAGGAGTAACATTGGCCAAGATGGATCCGGAAGCACAAAAGTAAATTATTGATCAAATCGCAGCTCAAATCACAGCATCCCTGCAGCTGCAACAACAAGAGCAAATGACCAAGATGCAAGAGCAACTAGACAAGATGCAACAACTTCTAGACAAGAAAAGTCAAGAATCGTCAAGTGATGGTGGTGATGCAAGCAAGACACCGAAGAGTTACAATAGAGCCAGTTTTGATTATGGTGGATCAAGCAAGAACAACAATCCTACCTTGCCCATAATCAATCCCGGAAAGCCACCTTCATTTGATGGTATAAGGTACACCGATTGGGCTCATAGGATGAAGTTGCATCTTATAGCCGCAAGATGTTGGGAAGTAGTGGATGTTAGAGCCAATCCGCCACCTCAAAATCCTAGTGAGTGGTCACCCGAAGATGAGAGAGACTTTCACCTCAATGCAACGGCGGCTACCTTGATTTTGCAATGCCTCACTCCGGAAGACAACAACAAGGTTAATGAAATGGTCAATGCAAAGCAAATTTGGGATACTTTGAAGGTCCTTTCACCATTTATTATTACCATACATAAAACCAGTGTTTTCTTAAACATTAAACAGTAAACAGTCGGTCACCTACCATTTAGCCATTATTCAGGCTAAACAGTCCATTAAACGGACTAAACGGCTAATTAAACAGGCTAAACGGATGATTAAACGAAACAGCGTACCACTGTATAGTGTTTACACGGTGTTTAAACGGGCTAAACGGGTTTAGGCAAACAGTGCATAAAACTTTAATTTTTTATTTTCAAACAGTATTGAAATCACTGGATATCGTCACCGTCCGTTTTTATCCTGAAGTTTCGTGAACATAACAAGGGTATGTTTAGTTCCAAAATATTTTGTGAAATAACAGTAGATTCTCCGTCACATCATAGTGTTTGATCCACAACCCCATCACATCATGCGGCTCACAGAATACCAATATTGTTGCAAATAGCCTTCGCAGAGAGGAAGGCATCTGGAATAAAGTAGCTTCATTCAGACATTCATCCAATGTATTATCTTCTTCAATTAAACCCCTCCTTTCTGCAACTTCACGAAACGAAGGTAGTAACACACCATCAACCGTCCTGAGGTCTTCGTATGAGGTAGCACCGGCAACATTGTTCAAGAGAACACTAAGAAAGTAGCGTTCTCCCTCAGCAGGATGAGCCGAGATGACTCTTCCAACTTGGAAAATAGAGTTTTTCCTTTTCTGCCAGAATTTTCCATCAGTCTGCCAGGTAAAATGCTCCGGGAAGTCCCGATATAAGATTCTGCGGGCTTCCTCATGATGCCTGTTTGCATCGAAGTATGCTGTCAGCATTGACTCTTCCACACCTGGCCTATTAACGATCCGTTCGAGCTGGTCCCGTTTATGAAATGCCACCATGTGCATGTCGGGTAGATGGAGTTGCAGCTGCTGTACTGGTGGATGGTTCTTGCTCAAGTCAAAGCCATATATCCTCCATAGTGCTTCTGGAGGCGTCACCCACCGGGCATCTCTATACTGCTTGATCTCATCAATGTTCCCTTTCTCGTCTACTTTGTTGGTCTCCCTCATCACCACTGATGCCCTATCATGTCCCTTGTATATGTACTTGAATAGATACTTCACCGATTTAATGCTCCCACAGGCCTCAACATTTATATGGCAGTTGAAGGTACGTAGCAGGCAAGGGTTGTAAGGCACGACCCATTGATTGTCCAAGTAATGGCCTCGAACATTTAGCGTGCGACCGTCATTGCGTCGCCGATAGATGGGGTACGAATCCTTTCCCTGTGATGTTGCCTCACAGAATGGGCGCGGGTAACGGTTCTTGCATGACCCGCGGCCCACCGTGCACGGACATGATGGATTAAGTGTCCCACAAGGACCATGCATCATATGCTTCGTCACCATCTTGTAAAGCTCAGGGTACTTCTTCTTGTTTGGTAGCTCTGCACTGATAATCATGTCATATTGCTCGGGACATGTGAGCTTGTACTTTCGTTCCATTATCAGCAAGAAGTGTGCATGCGGCAAGCCCCTCTTCTGAAACTCCACTACATAGACATAGGCCTTCACCTTACCAAGTATGTCTTTCTCCATCAACATTTTCCTCATTGCATCTAACTTTGCTCTGAAGACCTGTGTGATGAGATCTGGGCGGTCCTGTGGTGTCTGGCCTGGATAAAGTTCATTCTTGATCTCATCCCAGTTAGGGTTGCATGTCATTGTGAGGAAGATATCAGGTTTACCATACTTTCGCACCAGAGCCATTGCATCCATGTATCGACGCCTCATATCACGGGGTCCTCCGATGAATGACGAAGACAGGACAGTACGCCTTCCGACATTCTCAGCAGATCCTTCACCCGAATGCATGCTATCCACCAGGCCTTGGTATAGGTCAGCCCTCAAAGTATCCTGATTGTTCCTCATGTAGTCTAAATGCGAGCTCTCAATCTTGATGTAGGTATCGACGGCGAACTGCTGAAAAAGACGCCGGCCATAGAGTATTGGATTAAATATCCCTGGTCGCATCTGAAACTTGTAGCAGTAGTAGTCGCGCACGGAGACACATGTATTCGAAACAGGTTCTATAGGGAGACATTGTTCGAATTAGTATCATGAGTTAACATAAAACAATTTATATTGCATTATTAAAAAAAAGTTCAAGTTACCTCCATCATCATCGTCACCACTCTCAGCACGCCTTTTGCGGATTGCTCGAGCTTGCTCAACTTGAGCCATAGTCACACCCACTTTTGGGATGCAATTGTGCCACCCGAGCTCACCCTTTGGAAAGAATAGCGGGTATGACAGCGAGTCGTAGCATGCATTATATGAGCGGATGCCGTGTATAGACCGATCCTTCCCTTGCAGGAGAACACTATGCTCGAATTGGCCGTGACGCTCACTTCCCTCAACCCAGACAGCGGCCACCTCTGATGTCAGCGGCACGTTATATGTTCTCTGGTCAAGGCGCTGGTCAAGGTTCAACTCGACCCGGTAATTCTCGAGGTTTTCAACGTGTCCCATACTCCTTAGTTGCTGAGAGTAGGGATTCCCTTCAAGGATTCCCACCAATTGTTGTATAACTTCTCTGTCTTTTTGGACGCACTGCTCACGGCACTTGCTCATCCGATGCTCGAGGGACGGATCGTCATCATAAAAATAAAGCTCGAGGTGTCTCTTTTCGACACCCTCCTCTTTACCAAATGATCGTATGTTATGGTAAATCTGGCCATGGGCACGGAACGTATAGACACCGCAGATTCGCATGTTTGTGGTGATATGATCTAGGTGGCAGTACAAAGAAGTGAAAGAGAAGTGGCCATTGAAATATCTGATGTTAGCACGAAAGTGCCTAGCATCAGCGTCTGAGCTTGACCACAACCTCATGAGCTCTGGTGGTGTCTCTGGAGTTGAAAGATGAATCTTTCCACCCCGACAACAGAATCCGGGGGGTTCACCCTCGAATTTCTTTGCGTTGCAGTGCTTGCAGTTCGGCACCGACGATAGCATGTGCGACTCTGATGGGACATTAGCGTAAACCTTGTCGTATGGATCCAGGACATCAGGCTCACTGTTCTCTTGCTCATCCGTGTCGAGACTGTGCTCGACTCAGTTTCCTCCTCGTCGTCTTCTGACAGATTTTTGATGTGTTACGCGTTAAAAGAAAGTTTATGAAAGAATGTTTTGACTTTTGATTATTACACGGTGTACCTTGTCCGGTGAAAAAGTACACCTCATCCTCTTCCTCGTCCTCCTCAAATATGACATCCTCATCATAGTCTGTGCGGCACGGCCACATATATGATGAGAGAAACATAATGGCATAAAAACAAAAAGGGATAATTTTAATAAAGATAATACCATCCTCGACCATCTCGTCTGGTGTATGATCTTGTGCACCATTTGGAGGCATTGAAGAGGTACCGTCAACTACAGACGGTTGTGTCTGTGTACCTGTGCAATTATTAGGTGGTGGAATTGGAGTTTCCTGGGTGACACCATCTGTAGTAAGAAAAGGTATGAGTTTTTGGAATATGAGAGTGAAGGTGAAAGTACCGACAATATATAGTGATCAAGGCTAATTACCATTGTAAACCACACTCCGTTGAGTCGGCTCGTTTGAATCATTGTACTTTCCATCTGCACACCCTCTAGCCCTTCTTCCAATGTTTGCTTCAAAAGCCTGATTGCGACGGGACAGAAGGGCATTTCTCTCACCATTGGTCACACGATGCCTATGTATGGTCTGTGTTGGCTCAGCCAATTTAGGGGTCTGGACTTCTGGATTTTGAACTACAGATGGCGCGATGTCAACAAGTGTGCCCTCTGTTTCGGGTATTTCCATATCGTCCGAAGGCACTTCATGCGATTGAGGCGAAGAAGAGAAAATAAGCTGAGGGTTAAAGTGAGGGCTCTCCATGGCTATTGAGTCTGGATGCAAATTGTTGGCTCGGTGTTTTCTCACCATCCTATTGTAGTTTTTTTTCTCTTTTCGTTTCACCTCCTTCTCTTGTGGAGTCATTTGCAGTTTTCTTGCAGCATTTTTCTGTGCATACAAATCACGCCGCCTCTTGTTTATTAACGCCTTTTGTTCAGGAGACATTGCAGCCCTTCGTGCTCTATCTAGCTCACGCTTACGCTCTTTTGGACACGTGACAATAGTGTCAATGGAACTGGATGCATTTACAACACCTATATATATAATAAAAAAAGTACGGTCTCAAATAAATTACAAAAAGACATGTATTGCAAGAATATTAATTTCTTATTACATTGTCATGAACGACAATTGGGTTGCCCACTACACTTCTTCTCAAATAAATACATTAATAAAAAATAATGTACCTGGGTTTAGATCAGGTGATGCATCAGTCAAGTCAATTATGCCACTTTGATCTATACATCTATCGGAGTAGTCATCTACATATATATAATAATATGATATTAACCTTGGCGGCATCATACAAACACAAGAAAAAATAATTAGTATTAGGAACAAAAAAATCAAAATGGTACATGTGTTATCTTTATCAATCTGTATGGGTTCGTATGAGTTGTCTCGATGTAGCCAATCACTATCTTCATAGCCATCGGTGTTTTCCGTGGTTGATTCAACTCCAACTGGTACAACATAGTTACACAACAAATAAGTGAACAAATGATTAATGCAAGTAGGTGGTATCATTCAAACAGAAAAAAAAAACTTTTCTTAATTTGCAAAGTTTTAGTCCATCAGATTTTTTCCTAATTTGCACAAAACCTTTAGCTCAATGCATATACATTTAGAACATATACATCACTATATATTAAATAAACTAAAAAATGGTAATACTAAATTCAGAAACGAAATCAGAATGCGGTGGACCTCTTGACCCAGCAGCTAGTGCAGTTTTCGCCTTTCTCAGATGTCTACATTTTTTTATTTTTTCATCCCTTTCTTCTTGAGTCATTGCTGCATATCGTGCCTTTTCTCTTTCCCTTTTACGTTGTGCACGTTCATTAACTTGCGCTTGTGAATTTGATGTTGTCTGACCAGCTGTTTGAAAATAAGTTGATAGATATTTACTTAATCACCATAAATAATACAAGTGAAAGCGTCTATGAAAATGTGTATAAACAATTACCTTCATTGATGGAGTTTGTCAAGTCTGCAAATGGTGTACGACCTTCATTATTTTGCATAGGTTTCATTATGACGAAACTGAACACAAAATTAATCCTTAGCTTCAATCAGAAATTAATCTCTGAAAGTGGTCGAAGATAGAAGGTAGTCTGCATGTACACAATTGTAATTAGATCAGATCCAAATACAATTAACCAATTAGCTTAAGTTACCAGAAATGTGCTTCTCTGTTCTCTCAGGTCTTATTCAATGATTTCTTAGTCACCAGAAATTCACGGCTTTGTAATTTTGGTACGTACACATTTATTTAGTAATTTTGGTTTCCCCCTTGTAATCATTTGAAGGCTAGGCCACACATCTGAGTTCATAATCAATGGGCGTGAACAACGACAGAATGCAGTTATTGAGGCAACTGCCTCTACTCCATACAAAATAATAATAATGATAGTTGCTTTGGTTGTCCCACAAAAATTAAACTTTTGTCTGCCTGATTCTACCTTAATCAAGTTCCAGGACATGTAACAAATGCATTTTTCAGATATTGTTTGGCTGCATAGAAAATAGAGATGCAAGTGCTGCATTACTGATTCTACCTTGATGGCCTGAATGTTTGTTTTTGGACGTTCAATCCCAACTCGAACTTCAGGGAGAGCTCAAGTCAAACCAACAAGGATCTGAAGATTAATTAAAAGAAACACAGAAAGAATTAATTTCATAAATTACCTCGTAGTACATGCCTTCAGATTTGAGGAAAAGCAAATGCTCATCACATCTCATCAGATTGTACTTAAAATACGTGGATTTATACTAATGTTGTATACTAAACAGGCATTGAAAAACGCTCATCACATCTCATCAGTTAAATCAGCTAAAAAAACTGAAAGGTAAAAAAACTGCAGTTCAAATAAATTATACTGAAAACTGAAAAGGCAAAATCATAGCTCTTCAAAAATATATTCCATTGGAAACTGAACACGTAGCACAGAATTTCAGAAAAATTCACAGCAAAGCAGAGCATTCCTAGCCCCACCTCGTGCATACCGTGAGGTCGTAATCAAACTTGCCAAACGTCAAGAGTGTAGAGGAGGGAATACGGCATCACCACGGACACCAAGCTCCTTGGAACACTGCACTGCTACTGGAAGCGGGCTGTTTATCAGTGGCACTGAAATGGGATAAGCAATCTCATTAACTGCACATTCAGGTCTGAAATTATTATTTTCCAACAAAAGAGGTCTGAAATTCATATTACATTTTGAAGCTATTAGTTTCCAACAAAACAGGTCTGAAATTCAGACAAAAATCTGCACATTTAACCTTCTACGAAACAATACTCCAAGTGAGATGCATATTTCAATATTTAATATTTCTTTCCTGTTGATCACACAAACAAAATGTTATAAAAGTGAAAATGGCATAGCAAAGTGATGTTCAATAGATGTACTTGTTGATGTACCAGGAGAAAATTGTGCACCAGTTGATGCACATCTCAATTGATGGAGGTATACATATTATCATATTTAGAGATTCAATCAGGGCAGGCTTGTCCAGGTAAACTCCATGTATCAATGAGGACAGGCTTCTCAGGTGAACTCCATGTTTCTCACAATTCACTTGAAATTGTTGCAGTTCCATTTGAAGCCAAAAAAAATCAAGATTTGCAACCAAAGGGCAACACTATGCATCTTATACGTAATGGAATTCATCATGGCTGCTATTGCATGAGTGAGAGGATGGGAGATTGAGTGGCTGCGGACATGCTACCTCGCGCGACAAGGGCCCATTATATAATACAATGGTGCAAACGAAATTTTGTATAAGATGCATACAAAATATATGGTTACCTACCATGAAGAGGCATAAAGTTTGCACTTAACGGAATTATAAGAATCAAAATATAATTTCAGTGAAAACACTTACCACCTGGTCAAACCATAGTTGCTTGAACTATGCGTGCAAGCAACAAGAACAAGAGAAATAGCAGCAGGAGCAGCATCCATGCTGATTTGAATAGGTGAAGTCGTAAGAGTTTAAGCCTTTGATTTACTACGAGCAGTCTAGCGCAAAACTACGTCCCAATTGCATCAACATTTGTGAATTGCTTAATCTACAAATCGAGGCTGTGCAACGGCAGCAGGAAGCAAGCATGTCTGGGTAGCCGCAATAGAGGGGAAGGTGCAGGAAACATACAGGCCTCTTCCTGATGGCGCGGAGGTTGCTTGAGCGGGCGGAATCCCCATTGCACGGGCCTGAAGTCTCAAATCAACACAATCATCGCACAATCAAATCAACACGGCAGCCATCGCACAATGCTCCTGCGGCTGCCGATCTGATCCTCCGCCCCTCCCCTGCTCCTGCGCTCCCGATGTGAAGCCGGCAGCTGGGAATCGGACGGATTCGTTGGGTAGGGTTCTGGGAACAGCACGAGTAGTGGGCTTGCTTGGCGATGCCAGATTTGGGAGGCGGAGCGGAGCGAGGGGTGGGTGGTGCGGTGGCGGAGTGGGGAATTTGGAGGTGGGGGCGGTAGAGATGGATGGGGAGGAGTGTGGAGTTACCTGCAGGGTGCCGTCGCAACTGGGTCGGAGCGCGACGACGGCGGAGACGTCGGGCCGGTGCGCGTAACGGCGAGGGCGACGGCGCGGGAAGCGATGCTCGCAGGTCATGGAGGTAGAGATGGTCGCGACCGGCGGCGGGGACTCACGGCGCACGGAGTCTGACGGCCGATCGCGGAGACCACAGAGGATGGAGGCGCCGGAATGATGGAGACGCACAAACGATGGATTAGCTTGCTTCTATTTGGCGGTGATTAGCTTCCTTCTAATTGCCCGATGGATTGCATTTCTGAAGGGCGGATTTCCGTAATAGTTCACAGTGATTAGCTTCCTTCTAATTGCCGATGGATTGCATTTCTGAAGGGCGTCCTTTCCTGTGAGTGATTGCCGGTGATTGCACTTTCCTTGCCTGTGATTGCAGGTCCCACCCAGTGGAGGCATGGAGCGTGGGTTCGCAAGGCCAAGGGCAGAACCAAAACAAATGTTGCACCAAAAAATGTCCACACTTTGTTCTTTTTAGTTGTAGGAGATTAGGCTTAAAAATTCGTCTCGCAAATTTATCGCAATCTGTATAATTAATTATTTTTTTTGTTTACATTTAATACTTCATGCATGTGTCAAACATCCGATGTAACAGGGTAAATTTTTTTTTGGAGGAACTAAACAACCCTACTCCCGCAGAGCATGGATCCCCCAACCCTAATGTATCAAAATCCTTCCTCCCTGGCTTCCAAAAATAATCTTTAGAACCTAATTAATCTATGATTAGACACTAATTGCCAAATACAAATGAAAAAGTTACTGTGCTTCCAAAAATTTTATAGGGGCAACTAAACACACCCTTTGCCTTATTGATTTTGTGTGTGAATACCGCTCAGGGTGTGTTTAGATCTCCATTTCACCTAAAAATTTTTGGGTTTTGTTCCATCATTTTACAAAATAGAACTAAACACCATACAAAATTTTTGATAAAAAGGTATCCATTCTCTATTTTAAATTTTGTCCTCAAGAGGAAAAAAAAGCCAAAAAGCCAAAAAGCTCTCACCCATCTCATGAAAAATTTGGTATTTTAGATAGAACTAAACACACCCATAAAAAATTTGGTATTTTGTATTTCATCGTTCCAAAGTTAGCATTTTATATTTTGCGTTACATGACGACTAAACACAGCCTCAATTAAGTTCTGTGCGTGCGAACTGAAGTTAGCCGTCCTTCCCCGGTTCCCCACACCGCCGCCCCTCTCTCTGCGGCGGCGGAATGGCGAAAAGCGGCGACTCCACGGTGGAGGTTGCGTCCTCCAGCTCCTCTCCTCTTACTCCCGCTTCCGCGTCGGCTACGAGGCCGAAGGCGAAACACCGTATGGAGATCGAGGGGTACCCAGTGGATGGCGTCTCCATCGGCGGTCAGGAGACCTGCGTCATCTTCCCGACGCTGAGCCTCGCCTTCGACATCGGCCGGTGCCCGCAGCGCGCCGTCTCGCAGGAGTTCCTCTTCGTCTCCCACGGACACCTGGACCACATCGGGGGCCTTCCCATGTACGTGGCCACGCGCGGGCTCTTCAGGTTGCGTCCGCCCACCATCTTCGTCCCGGCGTGCCTCCGCGACCTCGTGGAGCGGCTCTTCGAGGTGCACCGCGCCATAGACCAGTCCGAGCTTAACCACAACCTGGTCCCCCTCGAGGTCGGCGAGGAGTACGAGTTCAGGAGGGACCTCAAGGTCAGGGCTTTCAGGACCTACCACACCATACCCAGCCAGGTGAGATGAACTGGTTCACTCCACTTCTTGGAACTGTATATGTTGTGAATTCATCCGTTATAATCTTGCAATGCTTGGATGGAGTATCAATTATGTGGTGTGTATGCAGGGGTATGTGATATACTCGGTGAAGCAGAAGCTTAAGCAGGAGTTCATTGGCCTACCAGGGAGCGAGATCAAGCGGCTCAAGCTATCAGGTGTGGAGGTCTGTCTGGCTTGGTGGCTTTGGAGTTCAAATTGAAGCAGATTCTAGTATCCTGTTGAAGGGAGTATGGCTTGTAAGCCCCCTCACCAATTCATAATTTCTGCAGATCACGAATACAGTGTCCACCCCTGAAATTGCTTTCACGGGAGATACAACAGCAGATTTCATTCTTGATCCGGATAATGCAGATGTGCTGCAGGCAAAAATTCTTGTTGTCGAGGTATTTTGTTATCACTTAGCGCTTTACAGCTAAGTTCTCAGCTTACAACATGTCACCAATTTTGTGGCATTAACAGCAAGTCAACATACTTAGAAACACATTCCATTTCCACTGCTGAATGTTTTATCTTCCATAGTCTTTCCCCTTTAATCTAGTGAAATGTGCTGTGTGAATTTCAGAGTACTTTTCTAGACGACTCCATTTCAGTTGAGCATGCAAGAGAATATGGGCACACACATTTATCTGAGGTATCTGATTTAAGTTGTTATTTGAGTTATTCAAAACTTGTTTATTCAACTTACAAAATGTCAAATAGTATTTACCCAGAAGTTGGCTTTTGGAAACACAGATAGCAAGTCAGTCCAACAAGCTTGGAAACCAAGCTATTCTACTGATCCACTTTTCTGCTCGTTATACTACAGAGGTGGGCTGACATCTAACCTTTGTTTCAGTTCTATCCATTGAAATGCTATGGCTACCTGCAATTTTTCTTTTCTGTTATTCAATTCCATTTAGACTACTTCTATGTGGCCACTCTATCCTAATTCCGTACATACTTAAGATGCTTCGCTTCCATATGGCTATTCAAGTTTTTTCCTCAAAGCAACTGTACCAACATGCACATCTCTTTTCTATTCTGAAATCGTACTTGATGAAGAAATATATAAGTTGTCTTTGCTCCTTCGTTATGTCTTGGAAATTTGGTGTTAGAAGAGTCAAGGGCCGATTGGGCCTAGCCCGTTAGGGTTAATTAGTCGCTTACTTAGGGGTCAAGCAAGACCTCTTCTCTATATAAGGAGAGGAGATGTATCAATCTAATCAAGCAAGAGATTAGAAGGAAAAACCTTCTCTCTTATCGGCCGTAGGCGAAGCCCCGTGGCCGGTGTTCCCAGCGCCCCTCACAGCCCTATCCGCCGGTCCTCCGCCACTCTCTCACGTGAACAGTACCCGCGGTACTGTAGCACCGCGGGTACTGTAGCTCCCCCGACTCTCTCCTCTCAACCCTACCAGCACATAACAATCTGGTATCGGAGATCTTGGGAACGATGACCACTTCTTTCGCTACCTCCGGAGTCTCGGCGGCGACCACGCTGCCGGCATCCACCGTGCACTCGGAGATCTCGGAGTCCTCCGGCGCACCGCTCACCTTGGAAGCCCTGGCTGGTGTCGTCGATCGGATGGGCGTCAACATCGACGTGCTCAGCCGCAATATGGCGGCCATGCAGGCGGCCCAGCTCGAGGATGAGCTACATGTCCAGGTGGGGTGTAGTGTTAGAAGAGTCAAGGGCCTATTGGGTCTTAGCCCGTTAGGGTTAATTAGTCGCTTGCTTAGGGGTCAAGTAAGACCTCTTCTCTATATAAGGAGAGGAGATGTATCAATCTAATTAACCAAGAGATTAGAAGGAAAATTCTTCTCTCTTGCCGGCCGTGGGCGAAGCCCCGTGGCCGGCGTTCCCAGCGCTCCTCACAGCCCTAGTCGTCGGTCCTTTGCCGCTCTCGCCGATGTGAACAGTACCCGCAATACTGTAGCGCCACAGGGTACTGTAGTGCGTCTGTCGCCGTCGCTCTCCTTGACTCTCCCCTCTCGATCCCAACAGCCCACATAACAATCTAGTATCGGAGATCTCGGGCACGATGACCACGCCTTTTGCTACCTCCGGAGTCTCGGCGGCGACCATGCTGCCGGCATCCACCGTGCACTCGGAGATCTTGGAGTCCTCCGGCGCACCGCTCACCTTGGAAGCCCTGGCTGGTGTCGTCGATCGGATGGGCGCCAACATCGACATGCTCAGCCGCAATATGGCAGCCATGCAGGCGGCCCTGGCCAGCCTGCTGCCGCCGCCACCACTGCCCGCCTCCCAGCCACCGCCACCACCGACCGCGGCCATCACTGATCTCACCCGTTCCGTCGCCGCCATCCAGTCCTACCTCGGCATACCTCCGCTGCAACCAGCCAGATGGTTGCTGCCGCAATCGGTCGTGGCCTCTCTGCCACCGGTTTTCCCCTACGGGATGCCAGGTTACGGCACGACGCAGCTGCTGGGCACGACGCTGCTGCCATTTCAGGACGTGCAGCCAATGGTCCAGCCAACATTGCAGCAGATTAAGCAGGCGATGGACATCACGACGGAGCCGACAGGAAAGATGCTTACCTGCAAGGTGTCTGCGGCGGTGCGGCTACAGGCTGCGGCGCGCGGCCTCCTAGCGCGCCGGAGGCTGCAGGAGATGCGCCAGCCTATGCACGAGGTGACCTTAGCGACGGTCGACCTCAGCTCAGCGAAGCGCGACCTCGCCCCGTGGGACGGCCACCAGCAACCGTGCCGACCCACTGCTGTCTTCAGGCGCGAGCATGGTGTTTTTCCCGCGCGCAACGACCTCCAACTCTGCGGCAGCGGCGGTAGGGGAGTCGCTCCCCTCCTCGTCACCGGCGCGGACGCACTGCCTAGCGCCACCGCATTCCACCGCCGGCCGCCGCGAGGACGTCTCCGCTTGTCGCTATCGCAACTAATTCCAAGTGGCTATACCCATGCACCCCTCTCGTTCCGGTGGGCTCCATGGGATCCAGGTAGCTACACACGTGCAGGTCCATCACACGGAGGGTGTCCACCGTATCTTCAGGAGTCAAAAATAAAGAGTCGTAGTCTATTTCAGGTCAATAAAATAAGCCGAGATGTAAAAGGCTTGTTTTTAGGTGTTAGGTTTGTGTCTAGCGGAGTCATCGTTAGTGTCATCGTTAAGTTGCAGCTCGAGGACAAGCTGCATGTCCAGGTGGGGTGTAGTGTTAGAAGAGTCAAGGACCTATTGGGCCTTAGCTCGTTAGGGTTAATTAGTCGCTTGCTTAGGGGTCAAGTAAGACCTTTTCTCTATATAAGGAGAGGAGATGTATCAATCTAATCAAGCAAGAGATTAGAAGGAAAAACCTTCTCTCTTGCCGGCCGTGGGCGAAGCCCTGCGGCCGACGTTCCCAGCGCCCCTCACAGCCCTAGCCGCCGGTCCTCTGCCGCTCTCTCACATGAACAGTACCCACGGGTACCGTAGCGCCGTGGGTACTTTAGCTCCGCCGACTCTCTCCTCTCAACCCTACCAGCACATAACATTTGGCCTATTTGTTTTGCATTGTTTGTGACTAAGCTAGTTATTCTCTTGACCTTCTCTGATTACTTCCTTTTAGCGAGAACAGTTTCTGCATTGAAAACCTAAATCTCATTAGTTATGACTATTCTATTTGCAGGAAATTGATGTGGCAATAAACAGATTGCCACCGTCTTTCCGTAGCAGAGTTTATGCCTTGAAGGAAGGCATCTAATAAAAATATGAAGCAGGAAATCAGTAATGAAGTTTTGTCAATGGGATCAGCAATGCAGTTTTCCAAATTGGATCAACAATTTACCTTATTTCTGAACATTGGCAATTTGATATTACATGAATACCATGTGACTTTGGACCAACAACATGTGTGATCCCCATTTCATCTCTGAAGGTATGCAAGTAGCACTGTACTGAATCCACAAAAGAAAGCGAAAGTTTTTCACAAAGTGAACTGGCTACTTCTATTGCTACGTGCATGTCCTTGTCCCTCATTATAAGAAACACAGATCAACATGCTTTCACTCAGCATGCTCCATGATCTGCTCATCTGATCTGCCTCATGAAATGAGCGATCGATAGATGATAGATATGAACTGAAGACAGGTGTAACATAATTTAAAACGAATGGCAACACTGCTTCAGATCTGAGGTGAGTGATAGATGACAGATATGGATCACAGCACCAGTTACCGACCTATCTTTGCAACACAGCTTTAGATCTGAGGTGACTGATGTCTGACTCTGAATCTGATGCACATACTTAACCTATCTTTGCAACACAGCTTTAGATCTGAGGTGACTGATGTCTGACTGTGAATCTGATGCACATAATTTTTTTTCCAGCCGAGAAACCATCTGATGCACATACTTATCTTTGTTGTGAACGTAAAGCATAGACTTACAACCGGAATGCAAGTTAACCCCAGCAAACATTGTGTTGCCAACCTGTTAAAGAACTTGTCCGGAATCTGGATAGGTTACCTTAAAACCTGAATAAGATTCATAAAGTTATCAAGCATGAATAGGATTAGTTCCATTGAAGCCCGATTCATATTGTTTTGGAGGTAAAATAGAGTGGAGATTGGAGAAAAATGGGTATTGCAGGGTATTTGCCAATGGTAGGAAAAGAAAAGGAACTTGATATTTTAACCTTTAGAATGGTGCAGCCTGAATCATATCTTTTCATTTGACAAGATCGGTTCGGAACTGTAAAATGTCAGTGCCGACTTTTGTCTGATTTTAAAGCCTAAGTGGTAGATTGCTCAAATTTAGATCAGAACCGTCATCTCAATGCTAGTTAAGACAATGAAGAAACAACTGTACGTGTTTCAATCAACTGACAGGAACACACACCCATCGTTCTTTTCATTCCTGCTATGTATACACCACACAATCAAAAGAATTGGGAGCAGGAGTGTAATATACAGTTACAAACTTGGTTTACTACATGCTTCAGAGTCTTCAGACCATGCATCAATATATATTCAGAACCATCGACAAAGATATACTGTACCATCGCCAATCAAAAGTTTGTGGCAAATCCATCACCTTCATCTTGTCCGCAAACACACGCAGATAATTTACGTCGTCTGCAGCTCTGTCGTCAACTCGATGGTCTCTAAGCAGCTAGCAGCCTTATGTTCTGAATGTTCCTTCAGTTCAGGCTAAACCTGAAACAATGTTGTTGAGAAAATGTCGGTCAGATTCAGTTTCCGTATCAATTGTTCAAAGAGATGTGGATTGTTGTAAATAATGCTAAGATGATTAGTGGACATAAAGCTAAATTGTACTACTTGTTTGATTCTTTCAGTACTTTACTTTTTTAGGACTTCTTTGACTGAAATTATAAACAATTCTGGTATGCATTTTCAAACACGTCCTTAGCTTCGGGGCACTTGACTTGCTGTGGAATGTGGATACATCTTCTGATCACAGATAAGTGATGATTTTTGGACATTCACACGGTCTACAAAACACAATCTTAACTAGTGAATTTTGTTAGGTTCACTTATTATTGGTGATTGAAGGTAGTATGTCATGCACCCAAACAATCTTCCTGGAATTTTCAAACCATATTCGGAAATTCTTTATTTTTCACTTTTCACTAAAATTATTGGCATGTACAGTACTTGTGTTTGGTACGTATCATGCAACTTGGAAGCCAGTTTGGGTATGCACCTTTAGTTCTAGGCACGGGTCCTTAGATGCAATGATGCAACCAATAATGTTCCTGTCATCTAGGATCCAATGTCCCTATGGACTTTTCCCGGTTCATACATACCCCAAATTTTGCCATCTGGCATAAAAAAAATTAAAAATAAACGGTATCTTTTTATGCACGGGATCAGCTACCCCTGATTAGCGATGAAAACGGACGGAAACGGACGGAAAAACTCTATTTCTACTTCCGTTTCTATATTTTTTGGCAGAAATGGGATCGGGTTCGGAAAATACGGGTTCGAAAACGGAATCGGAATATGCGGACATACGGAAACGAACAAATACGGATGGAGAGCCGGAAAATTAAATTAAGATCACATAATATAATATTCTCAAAGTATACATATATAAAGTCATGTAATAATATATACAAAGTTTAATATTCATTTACATGCTATATACGTGAACATAACAGGCATATTTAGTGATTCGTAGTTATATTAACATAACATAAGGACATGTAATTGTTGAACATGTTGAGTATAGATTGAAAACGGGATAAAAACGGAATAAATACGGGTCTATTCCATATTAAAACGGGATTACTCAGAAACGGACGGAAAACACCATTTTCTACTTCCGCAAATACGAAAACGGGATATCGCAAATACAGAAACGGACGGGAAAATATAGAAAACAGAACGGGACGGTACGGGAAAAATTCCGTCCGTTTTCATCCCTACCCCTGATGGCCCAACTAGCGGCAACGTGCAAAAACCTGGCACACCAAAATGGGGCCAGCAAGTTCCATCATGAATCCGCGCTACCTAGTGACACACCAACATGCGTAGTAGGCTAGTAAAGTAGCGTTCACTACAACATGTATTAATGTATATATCTATTTTTTGGATAATGAGCTACAACATGTATATCTGAACATTTTTGTCATGTCAAGGAGAGCAAGAGATTTACCGTTATTTTTATTAGACGATGGGAGAAAAACAATCAAGTGCAAACAAAGAACAACAAAAATGCAACAACCTCAGCCAGGATCTGAGAACTACCATAAAAAGGAACAACTCGGGGGGATAAAAGGAAGACAAGGCTTGGCTGAGGCGATAGATTAAGAGCATCTCCAGCGGTAGGAGAAAACTCTAACCCTAAAAACTAGTTATTGGAGGAGATACAAAACGTGTTTTGGGATTTCGAAGGTCTTCTCTCCAGCGAAACGAGAAAATTCAATCTCCAATGAGAAAAATAGCGGATTGGAGGATGAGAGGTCTCCCATTTATTTGAGGGGTGAGGGAGGCTACGATTCGAGGGACTGAGAAATATTTTTTTCTCATTGAGGTTGGGTTTGGGGAACTGCTGCAGCTACAAGATCTCCAAAATAACAGTTTTTCTCATTGAGGGTTAGCAAAAGGAGATAGCCGAAGATGCTCTAAGGCCCAAAGACAAGAACAACACTACTTCAAAAATGACTCTACAAAGTCTAAGGCCCTGTTCAGCCGGCTTATAAGCCGTACTTTTCAACTTATTTTTTCAGTCAGAACAATGTTTTTCTCTAACAAAAAATCAGCCGGAATAATATTTCAACTTATTTTTCAGCATAAGCGAACGGGGCCTGGGTGGCATCGCCTAGAAACAGCCACATCAAAAAAAAGGTTGCAGGGAGCAGGCATTATTGATTGTTTTGCAAATGAACAATAGAGCTTGATGCCTAAGAGAAGCGTGAATTCCTTGAACAGTTGAACTTAATTAGTTTGTATGTATTTCGGTCTCGCTATCTTCGCTTACCCAGTAGACCTGCCTGAGGATGGAAATCATCCATAGACACTTGCTGTCTTGCATCCCAGTGGAAATGTTTTATACAAATGAGCAAGACCCTCGCTGATAATAGGTTTGTTGGCTGCGGCTACAGTAACATTGGAAAGGAAATTGCAGCTACAAAAACCAAACAGGCCCAATGTTTGCACCCGCTTTGAAAAGGCTATGGCCTATTTGGTTCTCGGCCACCGCACGCCACGCCGTGTTACGTTGTGGCGGTGCCTAACTTAGCGGTGAAAACAGCCATGGAAGGATTTTTACACAAAAAACATCTGTAGCAGACATTAGCCTTTTAGGGCATGGCGTGCTGCATGTGAGGCGTGGCGAACCTGGCGGGGAACCAAACACCCTCTACATTTCATATCAAGATGTCGAAGTTCAGTTCTACATGAAGGAAAAAGAAAAACAGAGCATTGTTCAAATAGACATAGGAGCAGTAGATGCGTGCAGCGTAAGCCTACACGGCGGTGGCCAAGTGGAATACTATTGAGAAAATTCCTCCATTGCCACTGAAACATATAATATTCCCTTCACTGCCATTAGAAATTATACGTTCCCTTCACTGCCATCCATTCTTAATTTTTAATCCCTTCGCTGCCATCGTAGTCCAATGTTTAAACTTCACTCCTTTCATTACCATTCATACGGATATTTTGTTTCCCTGATAGTCACTGAGGTAACGGAGCGGCGTTAGAAGGTGTTCCGTTAAAAAATGTTGCACCGATTTTGCCCTCATCCTGGTAACAAAAATAAGGAGGACGACTACATCTGGCTCCCTCAGTCCTCAACCCAAGTCTTCTCGAGCTCAATCTTCTCAAACCAGAAACCCTAGATCCCCTTCCATGGACTGCGCCGGCTAGCCACATCGGGCACCCCGTGGCGTGGCCCAGCCTCAGCGCGTCCGTGCCCTCCACTCCCATCTGCGCAGCGCCCACGCCGTCCTACGCGCTCCCCTCCCACCCACCGCTGCCGCTCCCGCTCTACCACGCCCTCGTCGCACTCCCCAACCTCCGCGCCCACCTTGCCTCTTTCCCCGCTGCCTGCTCCGCCGCTCGGGCGCCTCCGCCTCCTCGCCGCCGCGGGGGACCGCGCCTCCGCCTCAGCGCTCGCACCGCCCCGCTCCGACCCGCTGCGACACCTCGCCTCGGCCCTGCGCCTTCACGACGCCTGGTCGCCCCGACTGGAGCCGGCGCGACGCTCGCCCCGACCCGAGCCCGCCGCGACGGATGCCCGTGCGTCGCCTCCGACCCCACCCGCGACTTCGCCCTGCCCGCCGTGACGCCCGCGTCCACAAGACGGCCGCCCGCGAAGCCTCCACCAAACGCGAGTCAGCAGCAGAAGGGGGGCATGGGAACGCCGGGGCAAATCCCGGACACATCTTGGCTTCCTGCAGGGTAAGTGCATCTTGTGATGTTCGTAGTTCATCCTATGTTGTTCTTAGTTCTTCACATTTACGAGTACGCACGATTAGATTGTATTGTGTTTGCTTCAGTAGTTCAATACGAATCCCTGATGGAAAGCTAAATAACATTGTCTTTTGATCATTGAAGACTTTTTCCTGTCATTTGATGACACCATGCACTTAGATTTCAGGAATAATGCCCCTGCTTTCTGGTAAGAGGAAAAGAGCTTTTTTTAAATTAATTAGGAAGTTAACTTTAAATGGTAATTGGTAATATGACAGTGTAAGCAATCAAATATTCACTTTGTGTAGCAGCCATGGTTTATGTTGAATGTTGAAGGCCTAGTGTGCAATTTGATTTTGTTTCCCCTGTCCATGGTTTATGTTCAAGAGAACAACAAGCTGAACTGAGAAAAACTGCTTCATGTGCAGCATTAATACTAAGCTATAGTTAGCTTAGCTGTCTTAGAATAAGCGTTATTGTCAATAGCATTAATATAGACTGATCTTTCATGTGACTCTACGAGTACGGACGATTAGATTATATTGTGTTTGCATAATTTTGCTAGCCTATACATTCACAGGATGGACCCTCAGTCCACTTACATGCTGAAAATCAGACTCACTGGCAATCCTAAAAAGCGTAGGAAAGAGTTTTCATGCTTTCATATCACCAAGATCGTCGATTCTGATGTATGCAATTTTAAGGATCTCGTGGAAGAAATTGTGGATGCATACCCTCATGGCTATAATGAATTAGTATGGGTTTTTTACTATGATGAGGTCCAAAAAAAATTTCTACAAGTAACCACAGATCAGGAACTTCTTGCAATGTTCAACAAACATGTTCATAGCAAGGAAGTTCGCATGACTATTACTTACACTGATCCATCGGATGTTGTTCCTATCCCTGAGAGTTACTCTCAACAGAATTCAGAGGTGCTTGATATCCCAAGCACTCCATCTGGTGCTTGTCCAAATCTAGCTGCAGCAAGGCAGTCCACTATGCCTACAACAACCAATCCCACTGGGCCGATAACAAGGCAGTCCACTATGCCTACAACAAGCAATCCCACCGATCCCACAACAAGCCAACCTAGCATAAATGAGCCCACAACAAGCCAGCCTAGCACAAATGAGCCTACTGATGAGTACCTAGCAAATCCTAAACCACAAAATGAACATGTGGGTGTTGATGACGAAAGTTTGTACGTAACCAGTGGTAAACCTAGACCTGCTCAAAGCGAGAGCAGTGACTCCGAGTCTGAATCTGATGAGGACTACCAGGAAGAAGATGGGCTGGTTGGGCAAGATCCTCTGCCACCTATGCCAGTTGTAGCTTATGACAAAGAGGATCCTCCAATGGGTGTAGGAAGCATATTTCCCAACATGCGTGAGTTTAGGATTGCGCTTTCTCAGCATGCTATCAAGCATGAATTTGAGTTTAACATTGAAAAGAGTGATCCAGGGAGAGTGAGGGCATATTGTTCAAGGAAGACAGATGAAGGGTGTAGATGGAGATTACATGCTTCTACAATGAAGGACAACGTAACAATAAGGGTAACATTTGTCCTCTAGCTATCATTTTTTGCTTTTGTTTTGCTATCATTTTTTGCTTTTGTTTTGCAACTTTCTGATAAATTTATTTAAATGTATATGTATATGTAGGTGAGGACAAACCCACATCGTCATAGCTGTAGCAGTGCAAGAAGGAGTAAGGCAGTTAAGAATGCAAACAAATTCTGGATATGCGAACAAGTGAAGGATTGGCTTATGGAAGATGCAAGTGTAGGAGCTAAAGAATTGCAGAGGAGAATCAAGGACAAGCACAAGGTACTTATCAACTACAAGAGAGTGTATGATGGTAAGGAGCTAGCCCATCAACAACTATTTGGTAGTTGGGACAACAGCTTCAATAACCTGTATAGGTTTAAGGCAGAGGTTGAAAGGGTCTGTCCTGGTAGTTTTGTAGTAATAGATCATCACATAATAGCTGAGAAGATCAGATTTCTTAGGATGTTTTTTGCTATGAAACCATGCATTGAAGGTTTTCTCAAAGGATGTAGACCATATTTGGCCATAGATAGCACATTTTTGACAGGAAAGTTTAGAGGCTAGCTAGCATGTGCAATAGCTGTAGATGGGCATAATTGGATGTACCCGGTTGCTATTGGAGTGATTGACTCAGAGACAAACGAAAATTGGATCTAGTTTTTACAAAGACTTAGAGATGCCATTGGAGCACCTCCAGGGTTAGCTATATGTACGGACGCTGGCCAAGGAGTAATGGCAGGAGTGAAGGAAGTGTTCCCAGAAATAGAGCATCGAGAGTGCATGTTGCATTTGGTGATGAACTTCAAGAAAAGGTACAGCGGGAAAATATTTGATGATCATCTATGGGCTACAGCATATTCATGGAGCCCATACTATTTTGAGAAGCATTGGAAAGCAATGGAGGAAGCTAAACCAAAAGCAATGGCTTATATAAGGCAATGGCATACTAGGATATGGACAAGAAGTCAATTTTGGACCCATTGCAAGGTTGACTATGTCACAAACAATTTGGCAGAGAGCTTCAACAACTGGATAAACAAGTACAAAGGGCTAAATTTGGATGACCTTATGGACAAGATCAGGCAACTTATTATGGACAAGTGGGATGTTAGAAGAACAGTCTCAAGAAAGATTGATGGGCTTATTCTGCCGCACATCATCAAGAGTTTGAAAGAGCAAAGCAGGAACTTAGATATGGATGTACAAAGAAGTGGGGATAGTGTAGCAGAGGTGTCTGTGAAGGGTGGTAGTGGCTACAAATGTGTTGTCAACCTAGATGATAGAACATGCCATTGTAGAAAATGGCAAGTCTCAGGCATACCTTGCAAACATGCAATTGCATTCATCACCTCTCTTCGGGAACCTTTAGAGAAACATGTTGACATGTATTATTCAGTTCAGAAATTTAGAGCGGCATATGAAACTCTTATCCCTGCTATGCCTGACAAGTCCCAATGGCCAGAATCTAACCATGGGTACTTTATGTATCCACCACTTCTAAAATCTACATCTGGTAGAAGGCAGAATAAAAGAGCCAAAGGATGTACAGAAGGTGGCAGCTCGACAAAGAAGAAAGGGTCACACCAATGCCCTATTTGCAAGAATTATGGCCACCGCTGGTATAATTGCAAGGATGGTGACCCTGAGGACATAGCAGCTATGCTAGCTGAGAAGTAATAATTCTTATCTTTATTTAGTTTACACTTGTTTTAATTTCATATTGCTTTGTTGTGAGATCTCATTGATGTTTATGTCCATGCAGGGGGCCACCAAAAAAAAGGAAGAAAACAATTGAACCATCATGTGAGAGTAGTATTGTTCCAGCTACCCTAGGACCTAAGATGATGCATTTTCCTCCTAGGTATGCCTCTATATACACTTAGAGATCTCAAATTTAATTTCTAATTATTTCTTTCTTTCTAAAAATGCATTTCTTTCTTTGTATTGCAGCCACAGTGCCTCAATTACCTTATATTCTGGAAACTCTCTCAAGTATGTGCCCCATATCCAATGCCATTTGCTCTTAATTATAGCTTGTTAATATTATTATCTAGAAGTGTAAGACTCACTCACATGCAGGTCTGGTAGTGGCTCAAACCAACCTGATCCACTTCCCATTGAGTACCCTTTGATCAGTTTAGGTGAAGCCACACCACCAGCTGCCACATCCATGCCTAAAGTAGACAAAAAGGGTAAAAGGAAGCCAAAGGCACAAGAAAAGAAGAAGAAACAAGTTACAGCACCACCAGATAGTCCAGCAATGGCGACTAGAAGCAAGGACCATTTAAGACAAAGCCCTGCTGCGCATACCAGAAGCAAGAGAAAGCTTCCTGATCTGAATTTGTAGTTAATGCAACTCATTTCTATGGTCTGGATTATGTAACAGTGCAGCCCCCTTATTTTGCTTGATATGTGATCTTATGGCTGCTTATTTTGCTTAGCAAGCATGAGCCTAGTTGAGAACTGTGTGGACAACAAAGGCTGCTTGAACTTGCTATTTTGCTTGGTCTGTGAACCATGAATGCTAGTTTGCTTGGTGGATGTTCTGAACCATAGTGACTGTTGTGTGGTTATAATATGAGATCTCTTATAATATTACTATCGTATTCCTATATGCATCTGTTGGGAATGTTATCATTTTTCTGATTTGCATATTGCTTGACATGCCTGTGTTAGTTCAATGGCAAGCAGGGGATTCTTATACACAATTTCTAGGGGTAAGATTGTCTTTTTACATGCTATCTAACAGCACTGTCTCTACATTTGACAGCAATGGCAACCAAGGGACCAAAAATTAAATTGGATGGCAGTGAGGGGAACATATAAATTTGGATGGCAATGAAGGGATGATTATAGATTTTGATGGCAATGAGGGAATTTTCTCAATACTATTATGGAGAGACAGAGAATCCACGGTGGCTTTGGCTTTGGAGTGATTGCCTGATTGGCAACGGCAGATGCCCCGTCTCCGACATTCCACTGTGCAGCCAGCACCCTGGCCCTGGATCTGCACGATCCACTGTGCCACCCGTGGCCTGAGGCCTCCTGCGGTGGCGCCATTGTCTGAATCACTGTTGAATATTGTAGTAATTTTATTTTTATTTGCTAATAATTGTCCAAATATTGATTAATTAGGCTTAAAATATTCGTCTCGTAAAGTACAACAAAACTGTACAATTAGTTTTTAATTTCATCTATATTTAGTACTTCATATATATGCTGATATTTTGATGTGATGGAGAATCTTCTTTTTGCATAGTTGAATTTGAGATGAATTTAGAAAACTAAGGCCTGGCTAGGGATCATCGATCAGCTAGCTACAGGGAGGCCCGGGCGCCCTGCTGCACGACAGTGACCTCTCATGGCCGTACAGCGCCACACATGTGTGGCTTATTAGCAATAATCCTTTCATTTGGGTTTGTCTTGTGTCTTAATCCTTCATTGACCTATGAAATCTTCTTCCCTTGTGCTCTAGCCTCCATAGAAGTATACATGGATGGGTACGGTAGCACTAGCACAAGCAAGTTTTTCAAAAAAAAAAACACTAGCACAAGCACAGCATCTGAGGCCGTGTTTAGATGGGGCAAAAAGATCCAAAAATTTTTGTGTAGTAACCGTCATATCGAATCTTTGAACATATGTATGGAGCATTAAATATAGGTAAAACAAATAACTAATTATATAGTTTGTCTGTAAATGTCGAGACGAATCTTTTAAACCTAGTTAGTCTATGATTAAATAAATTTTACTAAATAACAACGAAAAGTACTACAGAAATTTTCCTTTAAAAATTTTTGGATCTAAACACGCCCCCAGGGAATAGCATGTTGCCTCAACTTTGCAGCGCAACAATCGCGCGCACTCACTTCACTTTGATGGGGTTCGCAAGAATTTTGGCCCAAATTCTCGAAGCTCAACAAAAGAAGGTTTCAAATTACGAATACATTTCTGGTGTAAACTAGAGTCCTGTTTGGAACATTACAAATCTATAGTATATATACGCATGCATTAGCGTGGAAAAAAAATCATGATAGATTAATAAGCTAACGACAGTAGTAACTGTAACACCGACAAAGCAGAGCAATTAGGTAGCAAAGCAATGCACGTAGATGCAAATGAGTACTCGTACGAACTCACCATCTTACTCTAAACAGGAGCACCTGGCACTTGCTCATGGGCCCAACCACGGTCCCGCCGTCCGATCCCGACCCCGCGGCGGCGCGGGGCGCCATCACGCCGTCGTCGCAGAGCAGCCTGATGGGCACCATGCCCGTGCGCAGCGCCCCGACGCGGACGCCGACGTGGGCGTCCACGACCACCCTGAACCCCTGCTGCCGCCGGCGGTACCTGTCGCGGACGCGCGCCGCGACGCCCTCGTCGAGGACCACGCCCCTGGCGGTGGCCACGAACGCGACGGTGGCCACGGTGCGCGGCGCGTGCGCGAACCCGCGCACGGGCGCCCAGCCCAGCGCGACGTCGCCGTCGCCGTCGCCGCCGTCGGCGTCGCGCAGCGACACGCGGCCCTCGCCGTCGCCGTACCGGAACGCCACCCGCTCGTTCGGGTTCCACGACACGACGCGGGCGCCCACGGTGGCGTCCATGGCCGACACGGCGGAGGAGGAGGAGGAGTTGCCGAGGCGGAGGCGCACGGGGGAGAGAGGTTGCAGGTGGAACGACGGCGCGCGCGGGCGGTAGTAGAGGTACGCCAGGCAGGCGGCGGCGAGCGCGAGGCAGAGCGCGAGCAGGGCGAGCCCCGTGGCCAGGCAGCACGCGCGGCGGCACGAGCACCCGCCTCCGCCGCCGCCGCGGCGGTGCGGCGGCTGCTGGCGGTACGGCGGCCGCGGCTGCTTCCGCGCGCCGCCCGGGTGCTGCTGCTGCCGGTACTGGTGCGCCGGCGGCGGCTTCAGCGGGAGCACCTGCGGCGGCGGCGCGAGCGTCGGCTTCTTGAAAGGCGGCGCGGCCGCCGGCCTGCTGCCGGGGGCCGGCGCCGTCGTCGTCGGCCTTGCCGCGGGTGCCGCCTTGGGCCTCGGCTTGGGCGGCAGGGGAGGCTTGGGCTTGGGCGGCAGAGGCGGCTTCTCGGCCATGGCGCGCGCACGGTTCTTGGACTTGGTGCGCGTGTGGTGATCGTCGTGCAGATGCAGAGAAGGGTGGGAGTCAGGGAGTGAAGTGATGGTTTGGTGCCTAGTTGCTGACGGATTAGCTGCTGCTTCAGCTACTTATAGTGGCAATGGAATGCTTGATGCTTGGCGATGAAAAAAGGTAGCTTGGGGAGTTGGTGATGGCCGCTCCAGCCTCCAGGACTCTTCTACTCTGCTGTACTGTGTGTAGTGTAGTACTAGTGGTGGCGCAGCTGGCCATAACGGTTGGGAGGGAGCGTGCGTGCGCGTCGGTGTACCAGTGGGGCCCGGTGGCAGTGTGACAGCTAAGGATGGGCACAGTACACTATTTGGGGATTCTATTTCTCGCTCAATGGCAGGGAGGAATCAGTCTGGGAGAGGTTTCCTGGATGCCAAAGCCAAAAACCCCCTGGTAATTCGGCAGGTACCATGTCCATGTGTAAGTCTAGCAAAGATACTTTAGGCTATACTTTAGTACTAGTTTTTATTTATTATTTCGCAAAAAATGTTGTTATTTATTATGTAAAGTGTTACTCCCTCTATCTCTAAATACGTTTGGTTTTCCGTGCCGTAAGTTTGGCTGGAGTTGTATTACATTTATATCTTCAAATAAATTTATTTTGAAAATTAATTTAACGATCTATCTAATGATATTAATTTTATACTATAAATATTAATATTTTTATATATATTTAATTAAAGTTATTTCTTGGAAAGAAAAAAATGATAGTTATTTAGGACTGAGGGTGGAGATGTTCTGAAAAGTTGAGTATACGTTTCAGTTTTCTGGAACAGTGTCTTATAACCACGGCACGGCGGTACAGAACAAGGAGCGGAAACTTATATTTCGTTTTTGATGTCATGACGTGTATACACTTTATTTGTATGGGACTACTACCATATTAAAAATCAGTCAGCAACCACTATGGCTGTGTTTAGATCACTTGAAAAGTATACTATGCAAAAAAAGATTCCTCGTCACATCAAACTTGTGATACATGCATGGAGTACTAAATGTGGATAAAATCAAAAACTAATTGTACAGTTTGGTTGTACTTTGCGAGACGAATGTTTTGAGCCTAATTAGTCAATGGTTGGACAATTATTACCAAATACAAACGAAATGCTACAGTGTATTTTGACACTTCAAAATTTGGATATAAACACAGCCTATAACAAAAAATTTTGAACTTTGCATTGTGCCCTGGCTGACCGTTATCTAGGTCCGCCCCTGATGCATAATTCTTAAGGGTGGTTCCAACAGTAAATTTAGGGGATTAATTTTCTAGGGGATTAATTTTCATAACAAACACATTGGTGAGAAAACCATCTCTAGAAAACTACATCTTCCATTTCATTTTAAGTTTGATGTTATCTCCCTCCATCTATACTTTAGATCTCTATCTCTCTCGTGACCGCTTCTTTCTCCGTCCTCCATCTTATCCCAAATAAGGCGTGCGACGAGAACGGGCTCGTAGCCCAGTTGGTAGCGTGCTCCGGTGGGAGCGCTACCCGCCCAAGTTCGATCCCTAGGATCGGAATCGGGTGTCTCACCAGGATTTATTCCCAAATAATGAACAGTCTCTGCCTGGATTGTTTCCGGGCCTCTGCCTCTCAAGAGGAACGCCACAAGAGGAACGCCTACGGGGTCAGGGGATTCCGGTGATAAGGACGCGGTCTTGGATCTGTGTGTAGTTGTAGGTTTATTTGTACACGTATGGTGTGTGGTGGTGTGCGTGTGTAGAGTGGGCGTGCGTGTGTATGAATAGATACTACAGCTGTACCAGATGAGAGGCTTTCAAAAAAAATAAGGCGTGCGACCGATGACAATGGGGGTGCGGGTCGCGGACTAGCACACGGGTGCTGCCACCACACATGCCACGTGTGGCAAGACCGGCTACTTGAGGCCGGACGAGGGCACGACAGCAGGGTAGCGCAAGGGTGCTCCAGATAGGGCAGGTGCAGGGCACCGCATGATCACGACGGGCGACATGTGCCACCCGCGCCAGGACTAGCTACACGGGGTTTGACAAGGGCACGATGATAGGAGTGGTGTGGTGTGCGGCCGGTGGCAGCAACGCAGCACAAATAGGTGCGTATGGTGGCGGCGAGGAGTAGCATGGGTGTGCACGAATGGGTACCCAGTCGTGAGGGAGGCCGCAAAACATGTGGAAACTACCGCTCTCTTTCCAACGCGGAAAGACTCGTTTCTTAGATGTTCCCACTCGAGAAACGACTTCTCCCCCTTTTTCTTTTCTCTCCTCATTAACTATACTACAACATTAATACTACTATGAAATCCTTAGCTCTCAACAACATCAAATATTCACAGAAGCGGGCGGAATTAAGATAATCTTTTCGTAACGGTACATGTAGATAGATAATCCAAAAGTAATACGTATTGAAAAAACGAATCGTCCCGATTAGTGCATCAAGTGGACTAGCTAGGTCCTTGATTTTCAACCCGCAATAACCATTGGATCCGGTGCGAGATGTAATTTTCTACCCACACAACTGAACCCTACCTAGAATTCCGGGAAAGAAAAAACCTGATGCGGATGGGGGCGCATAGGGGCCATCCAAAATATGTTGGTAAGAAATAATATATTCTCCGTATCAATTTCGACGACTTAAACACAAGTTTGTTGATGAGTAAATTAAACACCCTACCCTGTTGGGTGCACGATGGCTAATAGCTTGTGTTGCAGCTTGTCGCAGCGTTGCCGATCCCAGGTAGCCGTGGGGTGAGTTGGAGACGGCTGAAGGTCAGAGATGGAAATGGATGTCGGTGACGGTGATCAACACAAAGAAAGAAAGAAAAAACAATCAAAAAGTTGATTATGAACCGATGGCGATGGGGCATCGCATCGTATCGATCGTTGGACGCGGCGTCCCTCTCTGTAATGTATCTGTGAGTCTGACAGTAACACAACACATTTGCGTGATAGTAGTATTGCATAAGCTTGTTGGAGGATCGATCGATGGAGCGGCGTTCGTAGACGTAGATAGGATGTAGCTATGCATGCACGAGAGAGAATCAATGCCCAATCATGTAAAGTACGTTAGTAGAGCATATTTATCGTATAATAAGATTATAATATAATCATGAACAATTTATATATATACATATATGAGTACTGATGAGAAGCCGTGCAAATTAACGATTAGGCAGGCAGGCAGGTAGCAGGCCCGTCGCCATCGGCATTCGGCGGCGCACACTGCATGCATTCGGCGGCCAATTCCCCAACGGTCACAAGAGACTAAAAACCAAACTATACCAGCGGCGTACGCACCAACCAACCGTGGACCGAGTTGAGTGGTGGCCGGAGCACTGCAGGCCATCGCCCGGCGCGGGCCTAGTGCTAATAGTCTGGTTTGCAGACTGACAAGTGACAAGCCCGGAACTGGCGCAACCACCTCCATCCCTTTCCTCTCTCCCTATAGGTTTTCACTTTTCTCATATGCGCATTTATATTTTTATTAGAGTAAATTGCACTCACCATACAACAAATATTCAAGTAGGTGCATGTCAGTCCAACATCTTGTGATTTGCCTAATTTAATGCGGCAACTATCTAGGTTGGTGCGACCATCTTGTAGTCTGTTTAATTAGATGCGAAAACTTGGCTCATTGATGCATATACAGTCCAAATACATGTGTCTGATGTCATTGGGAGCTACTACATCATAGCGTGCTCAGCTCATCCAACGCTTAGCTGGAAACACTGGGATAATGACTCATTTGCAGGCAAGGTTGATCTGTCATTGGATTTAATTTAGGCTTGGTCCATATTAAATTCAATGAAATCAAATAAATCTTAGCCCATGTTAAATGTTATAGTGCAATATTGTTTAGTCTCATATAGGTGACCTATATGTGTTCCTATTAAAAACATGAAGGGCGCGCCACACGCGTGCGCGTGCCACCGTCATGCCGAGCCATGAGCATGCACAAGCCGGGCCACACCACGACAATGCTCGAGTGTGCCAGGCGATCAAGTTTTTGGGGTGTGCATGGTTGAAAGTGCATCTAGGACCCTAATGGATTTTGGCACATTGATCTTAGTACAATTAAGGGTGTAATGATATTTGTGAGATATAGACATATTATAAGCATACGTGGGTGCATGACAACACAAGAAGAACCCCCCATTCAAATCACTGCAGCATATTGCCCATCGAAGGCTTACTTTAAATTTTCGTTTTGAATTTAAGTATAGAAAAATCATACTATTAAGAGGGACACAAACCAATAAGCTTAAGGGAACCGAGTGCTCACTACCTATCCTTTTGAACAAACAATCCTAAAAAAACCAGTATTATAGTACGGAAAGAAAAAACCACTATACCGAATTTCATGAAAACCAAGAACGAAACCGATCGGTTTCGGTTAACCGAATGCCCACCCCTAAACAGAGTTGAAACTCTACCTCCATGATGGTCAACCCACTTAACAGCTTTAGCAAGCCATGAATGACCATGTCCTAGGGGTGAAAACCGATGAAAAAAGTATTATAGTATAGAAAGAAAAATGGCTGGTTTGGTATTTTTTATATTTATGAAATTAATGGCAGTTTTTATATTTGGCCAAATTTAGAAATAGTATCACAATATAGTAAAGAATTCAGGCTAAGTGATGGATGACATGAGTGTGCTACGGTATAGCTTCCAATGACAATGATTCGGAGTGTACAAAGACACGCCATTACAATGCTTGGACCGCAGATGCACCAATAAGCCAAGTTCTAGCATCAAATTAAATAGATCACAAGATGTTGGGCCAACATGCACACACCTCAATAGTTATTGTATTAAATTGGACAAATTACAAGATGTTCAACTAACATGCAACCACTTGGACAATTGTTGTATGGTGAGTGCAATTTACTCTTTTTATTAAGGACTCGTATATTCTTGCTACTATTTTGAAGTCTAACTGATTTTTCCTTCATTTATTTGACTTTAAATTTATGATTTTTCCCATCCTTTTTCAAAACGAAGAGTTTACCCATATTCCTTTTAGAGGAGTCATAGTAGTGTGAGTTTAGCAACAAAGAAAAAGAGAGAAAAAATTGTTTTCCTATGTGAATTTGCATATAACTCACGTTATGGGAGATTCATGTTTCAAGATAAAGTGGAATATGGATAAGGTCGAGTGAGGCCATTTATTTCTTATGGGACACATCATAGATGCTGACGCTCATACATATTCAAAGGCGTCGTTTATCCCTACAGACACACACATGCGCGCATGTCATATCTCATATATCTCTCTGAGCACATTTGATGCCGAAACGAAGACATGCCAAACGATTGATGCCGAAACGGTTCTGGCAAAGAAGCCCAGAGGAGCCAAAGCTGGAGCTGCAAAAACGTGGTTTCAACCAACTCCCCCACAAACTTGGCACGAATTATAACAAAAATGCTATTAGAGCCATTTTTGCCAAACGTTTTCCAAAACGGCTTTAGTTCTACAAGAGGAGCTAGTCCACAAGAGGAGTAGGAGCTAAAGCACTTTGAAAAGAGTCCTAGCCCTGCCAAATTGTTCCTTAACTCTGAATACAAGCACCCATATTAAGTTAGATAATCCAACTCAGGTAGATAGATTTCACTGTTAGAAATTTAATTTTATGTCACTGAGGGAACCATGTATCACTGGTTTAGCAAACAAAGTACTCGTAGATGCCAAGCAGGCATTGGAAAATGTTAGGTTTTCTCTTTTTGAATTGGAAAAAAAAAAGGTGGATCCTGCGTCGGTCCTTACTGGAAAGGAGAAAGGGACAAAACTTGGTCATGCATGGCACTTTCCTTTGGACGCTTTTCCCCTGGATTCCGGTTCCTACTATTTCTGATCATCACTTCCTCTGACGACGCTGCAGATCAGCAGATGCCTTTGCTTTGCTTGCAGCCGTGGCATTCTTCCGATTCAATCCTTAGCAACCCCCCTCGTTGGGTACGATTCTTTGTCGCACTGCACCACCCAGCAACAGCACGACAATTGAATCGGCAAATTACTAGTAGAAAATACTTGGCGGAGTACCGACTTTTGTGATGAGTCAAAAATAAAACAAAAGGTATCTTTAATTTAACCAAATTTATATAAAAATACAGTAATATGACCTCTGTTCCAGATAGTAATTGGCTTGTTTAAATACATAGTTTTTTATACACTTAGATATACATTATGTCTATATACTTAAAAAAACAATGTATTATAATTTGATAGTATACAAAATAAATTCGCTAAAAATGTTTTCACTTGCATCTATTTGGTGTAATAAAGATTGATGTTCTATCCTATAAATTTGTACAAATTTAGGATGATTGACAACAAAACTATCTTTTTTGGTTACAACTATTCATTGTATTGTGAAATTACCCCACTAGCCTTTCTATTCTAATAATTTTCAGTTGGAGGCACCTTCTACTATGGACCGTTAGATGACAGGTAATGAACGGTTCACAAAACTCGCAAACACCGTAGCTTCGTGCACCACTTCGCCTCGTGCTCCACGCCTACTGTCCACCCATGGATGTAGTTTCGTGCTCCGCTTCTACTGCCACACCCATGGATACAGCTTTGTGTTCCACGCCTGCTGTCACGCCCGTTTTGCTTCCCGCACGCACGCGGGGACCTCTACGCCCGAGGGGACCACCTTTGCCTGCGCCCCCTTGCCGCGCCTGCTCATGAAACACTTGCAATATAAAACATTTGCTGCAACATACGTCCGAAACAAATGAAACATTTACAGCATATATTTGTAACATGTGTATGTGGACACTGCAACATATGCAACATCCAGATAAACGCTTGCAACATACGTTTGAAACAACTGAAACATTTCAAACATATATTTGTAACATACATGCATAGCCAGTGCAATATATGCAACATCCAGATAAAACAATTGTAACATACGTTTGAAACAGCTAAAACATTTAAAACATTACACTTACAACATACATGTGTATAGTCATTGCAATATATGTAACATCATATCTACATTTGCAACATCCAGATGAAACATTTGCAACATACATCTGAAACGCACAAAATATACGGTTGCAACATGTGTTTATCTACTTGCTGCCTCCCAATGGACGCTTGTTGATGCAGAGCTTGACGCCGGCACCGAGCTCGATGCCACGTCGTGGAGGTCGGACCTCAGCTGTGAGGAGTGCGAGTCCGGGCAGGAGGCGCGAGGTGCGGCGGAACATAGCACGAGGCGGGAGGCGCGAGCGGCGTGAGGCAAGAGGCGCGGGTGGGGCGCGCGAGGCACGAGGCGCAAATGGGCTCATCCCATCCGGCTGGACGGACGCTTGGTAGAGACCGTTATCATTACAATAATGCCACGATAATTGCGTGGGCCTATTAACAAAGTTGGATCGATGACGACCCTCAAGTGCATGCCTCTTCAGATAGATGCTTTCAACATCGTCACGTTTCGAATTTAGCTCGCTTTTCTATTTGTTTGCTTGGCCAATCAATCGACTATAAAGACCTGATCTGATTCCAATCAAAATGTAGGTAGGCCGTACGTGCATACGTGCGTGTATAATTTGGACCATTGAGGGCGTACACTGAATAAGATGTGATATATATGGGATGGGATTGCGACGGCCGAGGAGCAACGGAGCATGCAGCAAAATAATTCAATTCGAGAATGAGCGCATTAGCACAAGGTTTAATTTCATTAATCACATATAGGGCCTTGTTTAGTTCCTCTCAAAATTCCAAGTTTTTTCACTCTCTCTCCATCATATCAATTTTTAGCCATTTGCATGGAGTATTAAATGTAGGTAAAAAAAATAACTAATTACACAGTTTAGTTGGAAATCACGAGATGAATCTTTTGAGGCTAGTTGGTCCACGATCGGACAATATTTGTCAAATAAGATGAAAGTGGTACTATTCATCGGGTTGAAATTTTTTTCAATCTAAACATGGCCTAGTATCTAGTTAGGTTAGGTGCGTGCTTATATTCAATCAGCGGTTGGTACAAAAGAAAAATTCAAGACGAATGCATGCATGTGTATATATACGAATTGTCGGCAAAAGCTGCCGCCACAAAATCCGAATGATGTGTCTACTATTCGCCTGATGATTGCGTGCTGCACATTAGCTTGGCCGTCGGTTCAAGTACTGTTACTGTTAGTTAACGAGAATCATTTACAACTCATTTGTAGTAAAGTAACGTAGCATGTACTCAGCTCCGTCCACAAAAGAACGCAACTATAGGATGCGTGCCGATCAATATAGTTTAAGTTTGATCAAGTTTATACTAAATATTATTAGCATTTATGTTTCTAAATAAATTTATTATGAAAATATGTTCTATAACGAATCTAATAGTATTAATTTTGTATCTTGAATGGAAGTACTTTTTTATATAAATTTAGTCAAAGTTCAAACTGTTTGACTTTGAGAAGTGAGAATTATATGTTTTTTTGTAGACGGATGTAGTATATATTTTGTGATGTTCGTGATCACGTGGAGTTTTCCATTCATTGGAGTTCTGACTGAATGGTTTATGGATGTTCAGTAGCTTGGTCGCTGGGGTAACGATAAGGACTAGCTACTAGTGTCGACAATTCCTTCAGTCCACACAAAATGTTGTGAAGATTAATATACATACAAATTAATGAAACAAAATGGCGACAAGACAGATCGTGAGATGGATCGATCGATCGAGACCTAGAACATGGAGCCATGTCCCTTTTGGCAGGAACAAGCCAAAGGACTGAAGCTTTTTGTCCTGCCTCTCTTTCAAATCATGGCCACATTTCTTTCTCCCACATGGACAGAGTCGACGATCCCTTGACGCAGCGACAACATTGCATCCGTCTGGACTCTGGAGACAGAATAAGTAAGGAATGAGGCGACGGTGACGAGGAGTCCATGGCACGCAAGAATCAACCATGATTGTCTATGATGGACATTCATAGGTCATATATAGACGTGCCAAATTGGTTCCTGTAATATATCCGTCGAAGATCAGTAGCATCTATCGTTCTTCCTTTACCCACATGCTGATCGATCTGCTCAAGAATGAATACGGACGTGCAATGCACGCTGTTCGCAGAAATGCATGGTCTCCTCAAGGTGCATTGCTCCAAAATGCTCCTCGTTTTTTTTTCTTAGAGAGAATATAAATTTTTGCATGCTCAAGTTATACTTTTTTTCATAGAAAGAATAAATGCTTGCCTCTTGTTTGTTCTGTTATGATAAAGACAAGTGGAAGCATCAACCGATATACATATGATGATTCCTCTCGAAAACAAAAATGGAGCATCACTATGAAAAAGAATTTAAGGTACAAGGCCAAAATTCTTGTCCACTGCAAGGAATGTAGAACAATAGTACGCATTGACGCTAGTAAGAGAATTTGGAATTCGCATTATTAATTAATTCTTGGTGCATTCGTAATCTAATAATGTACTAAATGCTGTGGATTTTGGTTGCATTAGTTTTGTGTGTACTTGCTCACTCTGGTTGGAACGTGTGAACGTGGTGCTGTAGAGCGAAATGACCTCTGTTGGCAGGAAAGTGGTACTGTTTAAGATCAACATCAAGGATGGATATGGCGTGCATAGCAAATTAATTTGTTGTTATGAGAACACTAAACTAAATCGACCTAAGGCTCCTAGCAGAACAAGAAAAGAAAATGAACATTTGTTCTCTTAGTAACAATGTGTTTGTTCCTCCTGAGAACGTGCATGTAGTGTAGTGGTAGGGACGCAGGAAGTGCAACCTACCAAAAAAAACCACTCTTGTTAGTGGCATGTCTTGATTAGTTGAGGTTCGTGGTTTTTTCTCGACCCTGCAGGCTGGGAAAAAATTTCATCTTCCCCTTAAGTTTCGTGGCCTTTTCTCGGCCATGCGGAAGAGAATCTTCTACCTTTTCGTCAATGTATCAAGAGAGATCCTATCCTAGGGTCAAGTTTGGTTCCTACCCTCCCACTCGAGGAGGCATCCAGGCAGAGATATCCCAGGGCTAGGGACAACTCATAATGGTAACGATAACAATGTTTCACCTTGTTTAGTATTCTCTCTATTCCAAATTATAATTCGTTTAACTTTTTTTACCCCAAGTTTGACCGCTCATCTTATTCAAAAAAAATTTGTGTAAACATAGTCAAATTTAAGTCATTCTTGAAGGACTTTTGTTATTTATCACAGATTTTTGAATAAAACGAGTGGTCAAACTTAGGATAAAAAAGTCAAACGAACTATAATTTGAAAAAGATTTAGTATGAATTTTAAATCCGATTTAGCAGAGATCTAGCATTTAGGCCTAAACCAACTTATGATTTTCCTCGTCACTTGGACCGGAAGGATTTGTTTTGCATGGGCGCCCGCGTGTGTTTAGTTGCTAGGAGGCAATTGCACGGCTATCCAAGCGGACAAATTAAGGCGAGCTGAGCTCCCTCCACGCCACACCTTACCAAAAGCTTAACCAAGTGAACTAATCTAATAATTTCCAGGACAATCATTAGGGTTATGCACTGATGCACATGCCATTGCATTAAACAACCTTTTGGTACCGAGAATTGAAAGAACAGAGAAATGAGCAACAGTGTATTAGAAATATGCTTTTTCAAAAAAAAATGAAAAACAGCTTACCAACGCCATTATATTGCAACAGAAATCAAGTGAAAACCCAATAAACACTCTTGAACTCGCACATCAAATCAAGACAATATAATAAAGAACAATCCCCCCCAAAGGCCAAAACTTGGAAAACCCTGAACTCAATTGAGCAGTGCCATAACCATTGCAGTGTGCAGTGCCTCTTCTTTATATATACTCCTAATAAAAAAAAAGATTAACGAAGCTGCGGACGCCGGTGCACCGACAGAGGGCAGAAAGCGAGCGGTGGGAGGGAGGATCCGGCAGGACAGGGACGTTGGCAGTGGCCGAACACCCGCTCTGCCTCAACCCCAGTGGCCAGGGGATCGGACGGACGGCACCTCGCTGTTGCCTCGCAGTTGAGGCGTCGCGGGCCTGTTGGCTGTTGCAAAGCCGGCCGGGCCGGACGGCGACCCCCTAGCTATCGCGGCGACCGGTGTGTGTGTGTCTGTCTACGGCACGTCTAGGCCTTGTTTAGATGCAACAAAAAGTTAGAATTTTTTCACTCTCTCTCCGTCACATCAACTTTTAACCGTTTGCATGGAGTATTAAATATAGGTAAAAAAATAACTAATTACACAGTTTAGTTGGAAATCACGAGATGAATCTTTTGAGCCTAGTTGGTCCACGATTGGACAATATTTGTCAAATAAGACGAAAGTGGTACTATTCATCAGGTTAGAAAAATTTGCAATCTAAACGTGCCCTTGCGCTGTCGGTTCGAGGCTACTCGTCTCTGCGTTCCGTGTTGGCTTGCAACGATAGATTCTGCCTGCGTGGCATTGTACACACGCCGCAGATCTCTGCTTGTGTAGATGTGATATTGTGTGCCCAGCGAAATGTTCCGAGACCTGAAAACTTAAACAAACTTCCCTTCCAAGATGAAGATATCGACTCTTAGTTGCCTTTTCCAGCCTCAAAGAAGCAACTGAGGAGATGTTTGCTCGCCGACAGTACGGTTCAGGCTTCAGCAGAAAGGCACAAGCACAACCTACCTAGCAAAGGAACAACAATTGCATTGCAACTGCGGCTGTGTTTAGATCCAAATTTTGGAGTGTCAAAATACACTATAGCATTTCGTTTGTATTTGGTAATAATTGTCCAACCATTGACTAATTAGGCTCAAAACGTTCGTCTCATAAAGTACAACCAAACTGTGCAATTAGTTTTTGATTTTATCCACATTTAGTCAAAGTTTGAGCCTAATTAGTCAAAGTTTGGACAATTTTTAACAAATAAAAACAAAAGTTACTACAGTACGATGTGACCTACACTATTCCAAATTGGGTCCCCAAACTTAAGATCTAAACACGGGCAAAGTTACCAACGACAAATGTCATGTCCCCCCAAGACCTTTGCATTTGCTGCCAATGCGCCCAGAATAGTTCGAACCAGAATCTAGCTCACTGGCAGTGAGATACCGGCCAATCTGGGCCTCGTTTAGATGAGAGAATTGGAGAGAAAAATACTGTATCAGAATTCTTGTAGCATTTCGTTTGTATTTGGTAAAAATTATCTAAAATTTAACTAACTAGGCTTAAAATGTTCGTCTCGCAAAGTACAACAAAACTGTGCAATTAGTTTTTGATTTCATCAACATTTAATACTCCATGCATTTACCGACATTTTGATGCGACGGAGAATCTTCTTTTTGCATAGTAGAATTTGGAGGAAGAATTGGGGAACTAAACAAGGCCCTGAAAACTTGCAGAGAACTCAAGCTTGTGAGGTTTCCCATCCGACATCTTTCAATTTTTCATCTGGTGTAACAACTTTCACTATACAAAGACAAAGATCATACAACTTCATCTAGTGACTAGTGAAACAACAAAAGGCAGCTTTCAGCCTTTTTTTTTCTTTATACTTGTCATCACCAAACTGTCTATGAACAAAAGGATTAAGGTGCATGAACAAAAGAAGAAGAAAAACGAAAAGGATATCTGCAGCACACAGCATTTTCCGCAGCATCACCCACGGCCGGACAAACTCAACCTCACGGCAGCACATCTATGTAGCTGTTCCGTTGCTCTAGGGTTGCTTTATCGTAAGCTCGGCTCTCAGATGCAGCATCCCGTCGATGAAGAAGAGGCTGTCATCCGCCATGAACGTCTGCCATGGGATTGCAAAGAGATTCCTGTACCCAACTGCCTTTCCGCCGGTGAACGTGTAGTTACCCTTGTACTTGCTCACAAACTCGCCAGATGGTCTCGTCCTGGCAGCAAACTCATAGTCCACGGTCACGCTCATTGAGCCCTTCTCTTGCATCCCCAGGAAGAGGCCAAAGCAGTAGAACGTGCTTTGCTGCTCCATGTTGCAGTGAGCTGAGAGGAAGAAGCCCTGCCCTGCGAGGTGGAACGCTTGCGAGTATATCCGGCCTGCAGGAAAGAGTCGAGAGCACTCCTCGCGCTTGAGGTCCAAGTATGCTATGCACTGTGGGTAGGGCCGATCAAACTCAACGACTTTGAGTGGTCTGTACTTGTAAGCCCGCTCAGCGAATTTCCGACAGGTTATTGTGTCCACTGCAAGAGCTCGTTGCCGGTGTGGTGCATCAGCTTTGTACAGAAGAGCCTCGGTGACACACTTGGTTGCTTGCTCGTGGTCTATATCCGTGCACGTTAGGACCTTCCGCAGCTTCCTACATGTCATGTGACTGAATCGCACAAGTGGGAGCAGCCGAGAACTAAGGATCTCACGTCTCTCTTCTGATTTCGGGTATTGTGCACGGGCCCATCTGAGCAAGAAGTCATAGATGGTATCTTCAGATGCCACCTGGAGGTCATTGCTTGACAAGATGGCTTCAATTCCAGCAAGAGGGATGTTCATCACTTCATCTTGGAACCTGAAATGAGGAAAAAAAAATCACCTTTAGTATGTTCACAATGATCTTATCAGAACAATGTTGGGCTAAACTTTCCATAAAAGTAAAAATAGTTCTACATCCAATGTATATCACTCACTTAGTCAAATCCTTGTATTTAACAGCAAGGAAATCCTTAGCTGCATCTGTCAGAGGTTGAACTGCAGCTGCCATTGAAATTGAGCAGGGGAGATCTAGGTAGAGAAGTGCAGATTCTGTGGTCATGGGCAAGCTTGTGAGCAACTGGCTGCAGTACCTCATGCACGAAACAACCTCAAATTTGTCGGCAGCCATCAAGATATCCAGCAGAAGAGTGGGCTCAGTAGTTGTCAACTTTCCACTATACATAAAGCTTAAAAGCTCCATGAGGGCAGTTTCCTCTGTTCCAAGAGAATTAAGAGAAAAAAAAGGATGACGCACAAAGCAAATATCCACTAGAGAATGATTTCTCTCTCTTTTGTGTGTGCGTATGTATGGCAACTGGTTATCAGAGAACAAATGACGAAAGCTGTACATAAAATGTTCTTTGCATATATAAGCAGGATGTTCTAGTTTCCTAAAGTTGTCACATTACCTGAATCAGTAATTCTAAGGGTTGCATGTCTCTGATCCGATTCTTTCATGCCGTTTGAGAAAAGCTAAGAAAAACACATTAAGATTATCAGAAAGCAGCACTGACTGGAGTACAGAACAAATGCATTTGAGTAGGTTACCATAAGTCCATAACTACCTTGAAAAAGAAAGGACTCTTCGCAGCAAGAATCGCCGAACTGATATAAATTGTCTTGACTCGTAAAACTGGCGTACCCACCACAGTCCAAGATGAATCAATACCTTGCCCATCATCACCTGCTATTAACAAGGCCAGAGGTGTATAATGGGTAAACAGGGAAGGAAGAAAAGGGTACAAAAAAAGTGAATTAGACAGATATTCTGCAATCAGAACACTTGGAGCAAACTGTTTGTTGCATCCAGATTAGTTTTCTACCTTCAGAAATACAGAGTAACGGGAAAATAAAGGCAGAACAAAATTATAAAAACATGTATTCTGCAATCAAAACACTTGGAGCAAACTGTTTGTTGCATCCAGATTAGTTTGCTACCTTCAGAAAGATATGGCAATGGGAAAATAAAGGAATTTTAATTTTTAAAAAACACAAATAAATACTCATTTTGTACACTTTTAGCAATCTAAGCATGCTTATTGTTATGTGCTGCTAGGATTGAGAGGAGAGAGTCGAGGGGGAGTGGCGGCGACGGGCGTGCTACAGTACCCGCGGAGCTACAGTACCACGGGTACTGTTCACAGCGGCTGCTAGGGCTGCTAGGGCAAGAGGAGGCCGGCCACGGGGCCTTTGCCCACAGCCGGGCAAGAGGGAAGGGATTTCCTTCTTAATTCTTGCTTGATTAGATTGATACATCTGCTCTCCTTATATAGAGAGGTTTACTTGACTTACAAGTAAGGCTTATTTGACCCCTATGCAAGCGACCCTTATCTCTAATTAACCTTAACACTAATGGGCTATGCCGCAAACCCAGTCCCAATAGGCCCCTAACGTAAACACTACACCCCCTGGACATGCAGCTCGTCCTTGAGCTGCAACCTAACCAACTTATTACGATGAATCGACTCACACAAACCTAACACCTAAAAACAAGTCTTTTACATCTCAGCTTATTTTATTATTTTGAACCTAAAATGGACTGGGAATCATTAATTTTGGCTCTTGGACAAAAGGTGTACACCATCCCCACACTGGGCCTGCACGCATACAGCCACTTGGATCCCATGGACACCATCTGGACGAAAGGGGTGCATGTGTATGGCCACCTGGAAGTGGTCGCAACAGCGACCTGTGGAGGCGCTCTCGCGGCGGCCAGTGGCGGAATGCAGCGGTGCTACACGGTGTGCTCCCGACGGTGACCCCATGTCTTCTCCCCGCTGGACAGCTGCTAGGCTGTACCGCACAGAGAAGCGCGGAGAGCTTTCGATGGAGAACGATTAGGGGTGCGCCTCCCAAGCCGCTGCCACAGCAGACTTTGAGTTCGCCGCCCGCAGGGAAAACAGTATGCTCGCCGCCCGTGGGGGAAACCGCATGCCCAAGATCCCTGACGCAGCGGACGAGATCGCGGTCCTCCGCGCAGCGAAGCGCAACTTGGAGGAGCTGCGAAGGGGTGCAGGGCTGAATCAGCTGCATATCGCGCATCTCCCGTACCAGCCGACGCGCTAGGAGGCCGCGCACAGCAGCCTGCAGCCGCACTGCTGCCGACACCTGGTGGGTAAGCATCTTCCCTGCAGCGCCGTCGTGATGTCCATCGGCTGCTCGATCTGCTGCAACTTCTCGCCCTCGCCTTGGATCTGCTGGCCGCCGATTATGGAGACGGCTGTCGTCCCATAGCCTGCCCAGGGGAAACACCGGCGGCATGGTGGTGATGGTGGTCGCCGATTGTCGGGCTTCCATAGCATCCAGACGCACCGAGAAAGACGCCAACTGCACCAAGAGAGACGCTTGCTGCTCCGAGAGAGACGCCAGCTGCTGGTATACGTCAGCCAGCCCCTTAGCGATGGGATCCGGCAGCGGCTCATCGGAACCTGGCAGCTCCGATACCAGATGTTATGTGCTGCTAGGATTGAGAGGAGAGAGTCGAGGGGGAGCAGCGGCGACGGGCATGTTCATAGCGGCGGCTAGGGCTGCGAGGGCAAGAGGAGGCCGGCCGCGGGGTCTTTGCCCACGGCCGGGCAAGAGGGAAGGGATTTCCTTCTTAATTCTTGCTTCACTAGATTGATACATCTCCTCTCCTTATATAGAGGTTTACTTGACTTACAAGCAAGGCTTACTTGACCCCTAAGCAAGCGACCCTTATCTCTAATTAACCCTAACACTAATGGGCTATGCCGCCAGCCCAGGCCCAATAGGCCCCTAACGTACTCTAACACTTATAGCTCACCAAGTAACAATCATAGATGTTTACCAACCAAGAATCAATTTATAGAATAAGTAACCACTAGTATGTCAGAAGATCGCACCTTAGCTCACCAGTGAATGTCACATTGTGCAACTAAATTGATAAGTTCTTTCTACAAACCTATCTAGTTTTTTGTTAAATATATAGAACTAGCAATCAGCAAATTTGAGGTAATGATCAAGCAGAATAATTCAACAAATTGTATGACATCTACAGCTTTTGTGCTTAGTTTGGGGCTCAAATAAAAAAGAACATGACAATTCCAGAAATAAGACAGCTTTGGGCTCCAAAACAGGGCCAGCTTAAAATTTTGGATGTTTCGATTTAAGAATTTAGTCTTCGATTTTTGGAATGTAACCTACAAGTTAAAAGAAGCATATCTAGCAACAAGAATGAAGTGACCAAAATAGGGGGTGAAAACTGAAAAGGCCTCAATAGGAACTCAGGAAGTGCTTTAACAAACTGCAACCATGCAACCAGGCTCATCCTGATTGCTCAACGATTTTTGTAAAAATCTCAATCTAACTTAACCTCCAAAAAGTTCAATTCATTAGGACACATAAAATTTCATTAAAAAGTAAACTTGCCAAAAGCCTAAATAGACAATAATTTTCCAACAGCAGGACCTTTTGCCTAACTTCACTAATAACCATAAAAATATCAATATTATATTCACAAGCAAAAATTATAAGGGATGCAATTTATGGTTATACAAACCATCTTGGCCAACATTGGGTGGAGATTCTTCTATCATTGCTACAGGTTCCTCTTGATTTTCTTCATATGCATCACACTCTTCTGCTTCGACTTCATTGCAACTTGTTTGGTCTGACATGTGAGTTGTAGATTCTACAGAAGAAATTGATAATCAAAATAAATCACAAAAACAAAGACGAAACTGGCATAGCCGAAAATCAAATGAAACAACAAAGGATCGCAATAATAGAACAACCAATAGTATAATAGGAAACATTGTTGCATAGTAAAATGGTCATATGTACACAACAGTAGCATTATTAAGGGGAAAACGGATCATAAATCAAAATTTAGCATCCATAAGCAACACCGATGACTTGTATAGCTAACGTGGAGTCAAAGTGGAGTGTGGAAAATGTCATAAGCAGAAGAAAGCAATGCAGATTGTGACTATCAGGATCACAAGCCTACTGAATATTATCTTTAAAAAAGTATAGAATTTTCAGAAAATCATTTGTATCTTGATTTAAAATTAGCATATTACACCACCCCCATTATGTTCAAGAACCTCAATCTTGTGGTCTATTAATCAGGGCAGTTGCTACCGTAAAAAATATTATTTCACAAAATCCACCAGCAGGAAAATGATTGCAACTGAACATTTATAACCTTCTGACCTTCAACAACTTTGAATTTATCATTACAAAAATCATTGGGTTAACTGTCATATATTCTTTATCGAAATTTGCTTTTGGAGGTTGGAGTGAACATTCACAATTAGAACGATGGTTATAGGAAAATGACAAACATTATTTTATATAACTACTCGATAACCAAATTACATACCTACAACAGGAAAACTACCCATAAACACATGAATAAGATGGTAATGCAGCAATTAATTTCTTTAATAAAAAGGAAGGTAACCCAAACAAAGATTTTTTCACAATTTCCCATGCTAATCCTCGTACATAAATATAATATATGGCTGAAAAATGAGGAAAAGGGGACCATTACAAATTAGAAAATAAGAAATTTTAGACACTGCCAGTTGGACGCTCGATCATCTCGATGCACTTGTTTAGGGTACCTTATGTCTTATGAACATAGTTATCAAGGCAGCAAAGCGAGATAAGGCGACTGATTACCGCTTGGACGCTTATAAGCGCTAAAGTATAAGGCATGGTGACGCCATACTAGTATGCCAGCCGAGGGATTGTGAGCACACCAAAAAGGAAAAAGACAAAAGGGGAAAAGGAAAAATGTCACCAGGCCAGGTCACCCCATAGAAGACCAACAGTCGAATAGGTCCACAAACCTAGCTGGCTAGGCTAGAGGTCAAAAGGGTAGCAATTGTCTGCTTGTCAATGCTGGAACACAGGCTGGAGGCGACGATCCCTTTGTGCTGGAGCACAGGCTGGACGCGGTGTCCCCTGCTACTGCAGCACAAACTGGAGTTGGCGCGCCCTGCTGCTGGATCGACCAGAGAAGGTGGCTGCCGCCACAGTGCTGCTGGATCGGGGGAGGAGGACAGCAACTCCTCCTGCACAGTATCCCGCAGATCTGCCACACTCCCTGTCTCCCGCACACTTCCTCTCTCTGTCTCGCACTCTATTTCTCCCATGCTTCCTCTATGATTGTCTCCCGCCAGAATCTCCTGCTGTTTTCCCCCTCATCCCACCTTTTGCCACAAGTGATTTCCTGCAATTCGGACGCTAAAGCGACAATTTTGAGACGCCACACCCAAAAGGTGGACAAGATACACATGTCAGACGAGTCCTTGGGCATTGCATCACCCTAGACCTCTCCAGCACGTAGACTACGCCTTAATAACCATGCTTATGAAGCACAACTGCCATTCTCAGGGTATTTTATCAAGCACAGAATAACTCTTCCAAGGGTACCTTATTAACAGGGAACACATAACCTACATCTCCATAACCAGAAGCATCTATATGCTGTCAACCTAAAGAGTTCAGATGCAGCTGCAAATGGTTTCTGAATTGCACCCCTCTGGTTGCCCCCAAGATTCTCAAGTAGATTAATTAGAATATTTCGGTGGGTGAATTCTAATTCAAAGTATGCATATCCTAAATTAGGCCTCGTTTAGATGCGCTCAAAAAGTTGAAATTTTTTCACTCTCTCTCCATCACATCAATCTTTGGATCCATGCATGAAGTAGTAAATATAGGTAAAAAAAATAACTAATTACACAGTTTAGTTGGAAATCACGAGATGAATCTTTTGAGCCTAGTTGGTCCACGATTGGACAATATTTGTCAAATAAGACGAAAGTGGTACTATTCATCGGTTTGAAATTTTTTCAGCATCTAAACGAGGCCTTAGTTCATTTATTCTGGTACATACGATCAAAATGTCAGGTAATTCGTACAGGTACATCATGACAGCTCAAAATTGAAATCATTCCTCAATTCCTTTTCCATTATAACCTATATATATTGTCGGGTGCCTACGGAAATCAGATTTTACTCAAAAAAAAAAAACGAGGCACATAACTCCCCAGCAAATTCACAGCCGAATCGCATCAAACGTCACAAATCAACACACGAAATCGCCCGATCGCAAGGCAACATCCTAAGGGCAACAACGGCATGCGCACCCAGAATCCGTCGACGTACCTTTCTCCTTGAGGAGTTCCTCGCGGCGGCGCTTGCGGTGGCGCGCCCAGTCGGCGAGGCCACCTCCTCCGGGACCGCCGCCGCTGGAGCCCGGCGCGTCGTCGTCCCCGGCGACGACCTCGATCCGCAATTCCCGGTCGGAGAAGTTGACCTCGTTGAAGGCGAACTCAAAGCTGGGCCCCCCGCCCCCGGGCGAGAAGTCCGGGTCCATCTCCGCCGCCGCGGTCGCGCGCACACCGACCAGCCTCCTCCTCCGCCTACGGCAAGTGGGGGAGGCGTGGAAGGCGGTGGCCGTAACCCTAGCCGGCGGAGGGCTCGAGGGGGAGGGCGTGTGGCCGGGAGGGGAAGGAGGAGGAGGAGACAGAAGGGAAGACGGTGGTGGTTATAATAAGGAGGCAATGCAGGGGGTAAGATGGGAAAAAGGGGCTTCAAACGTTTTGGTCGTGGTGGTGCCGCGATAGCAGCGTGGAATTCGTGCTCGGAATTGTTGGTTTGGCTGACCGTGTGCATGCCGTCTTTGGCGTTTCGATTCAAAAATATTATTCATAAAAAACATTCAATTATTTCTGCATATGTGTGGTGAGAGGGTTTGTATTTTGGAGCTCATGCAGTTTTTTTGAACGGATTGTTTGTCTTTCCATGCTGAGAAATGTATTTGTAATTTGGTATATTCTAGAAATATCTCTCAACACACTCAGCTCTAGATTTAACTACTTTATGTAAATAATTTATCAAAGGCAAAATTTGCTGGCGGACATGCAAAGTGATGGCTCTTTGCTGGCGGACACCCATTTTCGAGCGTTTTGCCACCAGACACTCTGGTTTGTTGAAATTTGGCCACTGAACACCGCGCTCTAGTTTCAACCGGTTTTGGAGAGAGAAAATTTCGTTTTAGATATCGGGTGCCCCTGAGCGACACTTGGGTCCGTCCCCAACCTGATCTGGTTGGACCAGTTTATAACGGCCGGCCCGGACCCGACGGCACTCTCCAACGGTCTCTTTCTCCTTCCCCTTCTCCACGCTAATGGTTGTGGCGGCGGGCGTTTAGACGGGCGGGCGCGGCGTAGGCAGGCGAGCGTCGTCGACAAGAGAGCACAAGCAGAGGCCTGTAGAAGATGGCGACAGGCTCGGGCGCTTCGTCCTCGACAGGTTCGCGTAGAGCGAGAGAGGGACAGCTGTTGTGCCCTTTCTGCCACACGGCGACGGTTGTGGAGCGCACGTCGAGAACCCAAAACAACCCAGACAAGTAGTTCTACACTTGTAGGAATCGTGACTGGGTGAGTTTTTTGCATTTCTTGTTCGTCCATTTTGGCATTTTGAAATCGGATCTAGGGTTCATCCCATTGTTGTGATCTTTGGCGTGAACAGGGCAACGGGAACTGCAGCTTCTTCATGTGGAAGCCAGTGAGCGCTGGAGATGGCATAGATGCTGCAGTAGTGATAGCCGCCTTGAAGGCTTTGGAGAATTCTCTGTTGAATCTGAACAATGTTGTATGTGTTCAGAGGGATGCTGTGATTAGAATAGGTGGAGAGCAGAGAGTTGTTAGAGGGATGTTGGGGCTAGTGTGTTTGTAGGTGTTGTTTGCTTTGTTGCCATGTGCATGGTATTGTATAACAAAGCATGACTTTGCTTTGTAATGTTTGTCAAATGAATGAAATGTAGTTATGCTTCTATTGCCCAGTTAAATTTTCAGACGACAAACTTGAATAAGGTCAGCAATAGTTTAATTTTCAGCATGACAAACTTGAATACAGGCAGTAACAATAACCTTCAATTGACTACATTACCAAGCCTTCAAGTTCACTAGAATACCATACCAAGTTCACTACATTACCAACATCTAGCAAGTTCATATGCCAGATTACAATACCAAGTGCAGGCCAAGTTCATATGCCAGATTACAATATCAAGTTTTGCCAAGTTCACATAATCACACAAAAGCACAGGTGGCTTAAAAGCATACAGAATGGCACCAAAGCACAGGTGGCTCAAAAGGACAGAAGTCAAAAGCTTTCTTCTGTCTGGATGTTGCTCCTATTGCATCAGGGCCCTCCCCTCTTGCTCTTAGTGTAGGCACTTGGACTGGATGTCAACAATGAGGAAGCCTGACTCCTAGTTAGTGCCCTTGGTGAAGGGTTAAGATGGCGCACTAGAGGGGGGTGAATAGTCTTTTGTAAAACTTAATTGCGTCGATTAAGCGAAACAAGTGCGGAATTAAACTATCGATTTAGCCAAGACTACACCCCTCTATCTAAGTTCTCTAGCACCTTACAAAGATCCTAATTAAGCAACTAAGGTGCCAAGCCTAGCAAGAGCTCACCTAAACAATTCTAGAGCAAGGTCACATAATATATGCACTAGTACTTTACTAACCGGGGAAGCTCCTACACAACTAGTAAGCAAAAGCATAAAACCCCTAAGCTCACTAGCAATGCTCAATAATAAGGCAATCAATGCCAAATTAGGGAGTGCAAATTACTTAGTTACACAAACTAAGCAATGTGACTAACAAGGTTACACAAACCAAATTAGCCATGCAAAGATGATACATCTAGCTACACAAGCAAGAAGGTAACTAGCTAGTTATACAAGCAAACTAGTTACAAGAGCAACTACACAAGCACTATGTATATAATGTAAATACAAGCTTGCATAGAGAGGATGCAAACCACCGTGAAGAAATACACAAAGTTGATACGATGATTTTTCACCGAGGTTCACTTGGTTGCCACCGAGCTAGTCCTCGTTGTGTCAATCAACACCTCGTGGTTTAGCGGCTAATCGGTATCCACAACCGAGCCTCCCAAAGGCGCCACAAGAACCTACCACAAGTGTGGTAGCTCAATGACACACTCTACTAGAGTTGCTCTTCGTGATCCCCATGGGGTGAGCATAATCTCCTTCACAAATCTTCTCTAGAGCCTCACACAATCTTCTTGCGAGCTTCGACGGAGCTACAAGCCACCAGGTCGTCTAGGAGGTGACAACCTCCAAGAGTAACAAGCACCACCGGCTTGCAACACGAACACCTAGTGCCACTCGATGCAACCTCATGATGCAATCGATTTAGAATCACTCACTCGCTTATTGATTCGTAATCTAGTAAGCACAAGTGAGTTGGAAGCTTCTCAAACCAAGCACACACACAAGGGCAACACATCCCTAAGGTGCTCAGCCACAACTAAGGCCGGCCAAAGGGCTATTTATAAGCCTCTCCATGAAAAGAGTTGTTGTACCCCTTCATTAGGCACAACTCGCGTCGACCAGACGCGCAGGTCGATATGACCAGACGTGTTGCCTTGCTTCTGGTCATCCCGCGTCGTCCACATGTCACCCGCGTTCAACGTCGAATGCCCGATCTCAATGGTCACCTGCCATGCGCCAACGATCAAGACCGACCGGACATGCAGGTGCAACGTACCTGACGCACGGCCAGTGTCTGATCGCTCATGCACACGCACTCGCGAAGCCTGACCGGACGCGCCGCTCGCTCGACGCACCGGACGCTACAGGAGCCACGTCTGGTCGTTTCTAGTAAGGGTCCAGAGAGCAAAATTAGCGACCGAATGCGTCAAGTGGAGGGTGAACGGACGCACCTCAGTGTCCTGTCAACACTTCGAGTTTCACTACTCTCGCGCGCTGCTCGCATCACTCGGACCGGATGCTGACGAACTGCATCCGATCGCTCACACCTAACGCGCAGGTGTGCACGCTACAACCTCGCCCGCGGCTTGAACTGACCGTACGCGACCCTAGCGTCTGGTCGATTCGACCACCGCGTCTGATCAACAGAAAACAGCGCATTCACTTCCGTTTCTTCGCCGAGTTGATCCGTTCCAACTCCAACTTATTCTCCTTTGTAAATGTGCCAATACCATGTGCATGTGTGTTAGTATTTTCATAATCATTTTCCAAGAAGTTAGCCACTTAACTTGCCACGCCACTCGATCCTAACAACGATGCAAAGTTAGATCACTCAAGGACACTAGATGACCAATATGCAAACAAGTTTGTCCCTCACTCCCTCTTGATAGTACGACCATCTATCCTAAATCCGGTCATGCATTTCTCTACACAACCTTTGATCGATGAAATGAAATGCCCTAGGTTATAGCTTTGCCTTGCACATTCCATTCCATCTCCTTTGATGTTGATACAACATATGCACCAACTAATCACTAAATGATATGATCCACTTCATATTATCACGTGATCGTATTGGTTCATCGATCTTGACCTTACTTGCTCTTCACCACTGCGTCGGTCCATCGGTGTAAAGTCTTGCTCAAGCTTCACCGTCACACGTGGTCCCTCGCTTTAAAGCCTCTGACTTGCCCTTCACGCTTGCAACCAGTCCGTCAAGCCAAACCTCATCTTGATCTTCTTCACCTTGGTCACATGACTCTATGTCGTATCTCATATGCAATAAGCTCATCCATCATCACATGTGCAAGCTTTGCAGTATCTCCAAGCCATTTCCATCTTCATGGCATATGTTGCTCACACACATGTACCTGTGGACTAATCACATATGTATCTCACATAAACACAATTAGTTCACCTAAATTGTCACTCAATTATCAATACCAAATAAGGACATTTCACTTGGGCTACCTGCCACTTGCTGTTTGGCCTGCCTCCTAGTGACCAGGGAGCTTGGAACCCTGCAAGATGAAACATGTGAACATGTTTTCAACTACACATGCCTTTAAACTAAGAAAAATGGTGGCAACATATGGATCACATATTGCTCAGATTGATTAGGAGGTGTAGGCTTAGCAGGAGTTGTCTTCTTCTTCTTGTTGGGTTATTTCCCCTTAGAGGAGGCCTTCCTCTTCTTCTTAGATGCATCATCTGTGGTTTCTATAATCTCAACCACTTTTGGCTTGTAGGTCCTTTTCTTCTTCTTTGGAGGTGCAGGTGGTGGTGCATCAGGTTCTGCAACAGTTTTATTGCAGATTTTCTACAGGTGGCCAAATCCACCACACCTTTTACACCTTCTCTTGTGCTTGCTGGTTGACCTACCTTTTTCAACTTCAACTATCCTTCTCTTCCTTGGCCTTCCGCTACTCTGTTGAATTTAGGAGGAAGAAGCTTAAAGCCAATGTCCACCTTTTTCCATTCTTCCTTGCTTGGCATAGGAGGCACAACACTTGCATAAGTTGCTTTGAACATTTCTATAGAGTAGTAATGGTGAACAAAGTCCTCCAAATCAACTTTTCTTATGCCAATGAAAGCTATGGCATGCACACAAAACAAACCAATTAACTGTCGGCCTCTATAGGTGCACTCTTTCTTGTCCAGATCAACAACGAACCTCTTAGGGACTAGGTTCTTATTGACTCCTCTTACTTCTCCCACCATTGGGCCACTCTTATGAATGGTGTACCTTAGATTTCTGCTCTTGTTGTGCAGTTCCTTCATGACATGAGGCAAAATCTTGAAGCCAGATAACTTGGACACCAGTTGCCTCCTTGTGCAATACCTCTCCATGATCAACTGCCTTATCTTGTCCATGAGTTCTACAACAGGTAAGGACTTCTCCCTGATCTAACTATTGAAGATTTTAGCTATGTTATTGGTGACATAGTCACATTTGCTTGTTGTTGAAAGTCTCTGTAACAGAATCGACCAATTATACGAAATTAAGTAAGAAAATCACTCGCTGGAGCAGACGATTTAGCGAACTTAAGCCCGTATAACCCGGTAGTCCGTGAAATCACGAAGGATTTTAAATCAACTCACATACCAGCCAAGATCGTAATAAGTTTAACGGTCACCATCACATATTACATAAAAGTTCGCATCACAGATACATCAGAGTTTAAACATAGTTATTACAAATCGAGTTTGAATAGAAAATAGCGGAAGCATTTAGTTCAAATCCACACACACTCACATTGATTTCGAAATAAAGTGCTAGATGATGATCATCTCCAACAAAAGCGTTAGATGAGACGTAGGGAACGACCACTGCCCATGGTCCTAAGCATCACCCATCACAGGATAAAGGCAGTTGATACAGTAGCCGTAATACATCTTTCCATCTGCAACAAGTGGGAACAAAACCCTAAGTACGAGAAGGTACTCAGCTAGACTTATCCGACATAACCAAAAATAAAGTGACACCAAGGATTATGAAGGGCTTTATAGTGGGGTAGCTGACTCATTTGCTAAAAGGCATTTTTAGCATTTCAAGAACCTTTTCCAAAAACATTATATCAAGTTAATCATTATTAACCTGTCGGCTACATTTGCACCTATACTAGAGCAAGCATGTGATTAAGCAATTAATGATAACCAATGGTCATTAGCACTTCCATAATGTCATATCCATTATAACTATCCAAGTGTTCCATCAACATTACTACGATGAAGTAACTCAAGTCAAATGTTCACTATCCAGTGAACGATGGTGATTCGAATCGATTATTAACCAGCTGGTAATTTATTCCTCACACAAACCTCACTCACCCGCTAAAGTGAGATATTGATCACCGAGTCAACTATCCAGGTAAAATCTCGAGTTTGCCAGGAACCACATGTACCCGGAGGCCGACCGACTGCCCTTTGGTCTTATCATTGCGCCCCTGTGTCCTACCACACCTTCTCCGGTACAGTGCACTGCGGGCAATCTACTCGGCCCGAATAATCTCCCAGTCGGAAGGTACTTTATCTGGCCAGTTAAATATGAGGCATGCATTCAACATGACCTGAGGCCCAACAATGGTCAGTCCTTAATCAACACAGACGGAAATCACTACAGTCTGAAACTCTATAAGTTTCCGTCCGGTCTTAACTTTAAATTAACACTTAGTTATCCCATGATGATATAATTATCTAAGCAAATCCAGGTAACCACCTATAGCTCGCAGGTGACAGAAAATCACCCGACTTCTACCGTCTAAGCCAGCTAAGCATTGACTCGACTGCGAATACCAGGGTAACAAGGATATAGTATAACAAAGGTAAACAAAGTATAATGCAGCAACGGTTGCAAACAACTCCTGAACATAATGCATCAATTAAAGTAAAACATTAATTAAATATTTGCAAACCGAGAAAAAATGCTCCGGGGCTTGCCTCTCTTGAAGGAACTCAGGCGATGATCAGGGCACTCCTGAAGCTCTTCAACGTCCCCCTCGGCGGCCTCGGGCACCTCCTGTTTGGGCACCTCGAGCTGCTCTTCCTGCTCCTCAGGAACTGCTACCGAGTTCTCCTCATTTGATCCTGTATGATGCAGGTGCATAAGTGCAGATAGAATAGTGCATCGGCGAAAAGATGATGACATGAACTAACAATGTGCCATGAAATATAGATGCAGTAAGTTGCATATAATAAAAGGAATTCTCATAACATCTATATACATAACATGGCAAAATATAAAATAGCAACCTATGCTACAATACCAGCATGTATAAAGTGCCTCAAAGATACACCAAAGATTTACTACTTCACTAATCATGCACAAACAAATCACAATTAAACCTTAATTAGAAATAGAGTTGAACAGCAACCCTTATTTAGTAGTTACAGAAAAATCTAGAAAAATTAGAGTAGCTTCCTGGTACCTAACATAGCATGCCACAAAAAAATCACTACATTTAGATAAACGGAATAGCCTACACAAAAATGACAAATAACAGGACAGAATGCATATGAAAATACTTTGTACTATGAAAAGTATCAAACAACAGATTTATTATTTTTACTATGTTCTACACAGTAAATAATTTTTGTACAAAAATTATCATGCCAATATTTTATACATATTTTTCTCTCCATAAAAAATAACAAAAATCAGCCATAAATAGCACTTAAACTAGACATCATAATTTTTCTATAGAAAATGCATGAAATATATTTTTTTCTAGAAAGTACATTACACAAGAAGAGTAACAAACTTGGAATCATATTTTTCTGAGCTTCCTATGATTTATTATACATTTCCTAAGAAAATAGCAATTACAAGAATTAAATAAGACCCTATACAAAAGTATCACAAAATTGACATGCAATATTTTCCTACTGTAGATATAGTGCTAACCAACATTACAAAATTTAGTTCACTTGATTTGGAGCAAAAATGAGCACAAAACCATTTTCCAAATTATTTCCTTGCTTATTTAATAAAAGAAAAATAGAAAAGATATTTCCTATCACTACTGGGTCGGCTCAAGGAAGCCAACCGGCCCAAGGTTGCTTTCAACCTGAGCCAAAAGGGACAGAGACGGGCGAGACGGCCTGGCTCGGGCTCTCGGCCTAAGGCCGAACTTGGCCCAACGGGGAGGGCCGAGAGGGGAGACGCCACGCCGGCGCTCATGGCGGGTGCGGCGGTGCTGCTCGCCGTCGGCGGCCTAGCCAGACCACAGTGAGGCGTGGGGAAATGCGGAAAGCATCGCGGAGTCGATGGTGACCTGCTGCGCACAAGAAAGAGGAAGAAGGAAGGGCGGAGCAGGTAGGTCGGCACGGCCGCGGGCTCCGGCGAGCTCCGACGGGCACCACCGTGATAGGCATGGCCATTTCGGCCCTCACCTTGGAAGAGCAGCGGTGCCAGAGGCGCGCTACGTCGAGGCGAGGCTCGCGCAGGAGCTTGTGGAGCTCGGGCGAGAGCAAGACGGTGCGGGCGAGCTTGGCGGCGGTAGCAATGGCGCGGCGGCTGCGCGATTGAAAGCCCAAGTTTGGTTTTGGTAATTAATGACACCAAGTTGCTAATGCCATGTGTTAAGTGTTTCGAGTTAGGCATAAGCAACACATGTGATGAAGGTGTACATGGCAAGGAGTGGTGGCCACAAAATCACAAAGAAATGGTGCATGGACATAAAATGACGATCATGGTGAAGATGCACATAATATGATGGACATGATGATCAAGTGGAAGAGAATGATCTAAGAGCACAAGGCAAAGGTATAACTATAGGGTTTTCCTTTTGCCGGTCTAAGTTGAGTAGAGAAGTGATTGACCGGGTTTATGATACATAGCCGACTATCAAGAGGGGAAATCACGGTTAGCTCGGGAATCAAGTGCCACTAGATCAATGTCTTGAGCATATGCATTTAGGATCTAGTAAAGAGCTAACATAACGCCTTGGAAAATGTTTGTGAAATGCTAACACACATGCACATGGTGATGTACACTTGGTGGTGTTAGCACATTTGCGAAGGCGGTGGAGTTTAAGCGGTAGAGAGGGGTTTGGGTTCCTCTCTCCCTCCCGCCGAGCTTGCGAGGCGGGATTCGGCGCTTTTTGGAGAAGTGAAATGCCTATTTTCTATTGCGCCGGAAGTCGGAAAAGAAACGGAGGCGAACGGAGGTCACTGCGTTGACCGGACGCTGCACCGGACGCGGTCTCGGTTTGACCGGACGCGTCCGGTCAGTTCAACGCGGCTCGGTGCTGCTAGGGTTTGTGACCGGACACGGGTCTGGCCTGACCAGCGCGTCCGGTCAGTTCAACTGGGCGTAAGAGATAAGCGCGCGACCGGCGCGTCCGGTGCCTCACGGGACCGGAGCGTCCGGTCAAGTGTCCAGAGAGGCCGAGCGCAGCGAAGCGCGATCGGACGCGGCTGACGCGTCCGGTCACGTGTGATCGGACGCGTCCGGTCACGTGTGATCGGACGCGTCCGGTCACGTGTGATCGGACGCGTCCGGTCGTGTCGGGTGCTTACTGGAACGCGACCGGACGCTGGCACTGTCGCGTCCGGTCGATCGAAGGAGCGCGTCCGGTCACGGTAACGGCTAGTTCTGACGCGCACTGTTCACGTTCGTCGTGTAGTGACCGGACGCGTCCGGTCACCCTGACTGGAGTGTCCGGTCAGCGCGATTTCTGCTGCGTCACCCGTAACGGCTAGCTGCGTACCCCTTCGTTATAAATAGATGGTGGCCGGGGTTTGAGGGTAACTCTTGCACATTTTGAGACCTAGAGACATCCTTTGAGCTAGAGAACAACCCCTCCACTCATCTCTTTGCATAGTTGCACATCTTGAGTGAGATTGAGTGAGATTCAAGTGCATTGCTTGAGAGTTGCATTCTAGAGGCACTTGATCTTCGAGTTGCTGCGGATTTCTTGTTACTCTTCCGTGTTTCCCGACATGGTAGACGGCTTAGAGCAACGGAGGTGATTGAGCTCGCAATTAGAGATTGTTGGAGCCCTCACCAAGTGTTGTAAGGGGTTCTTGATCCTTCCCCGCGGGAGTTCGCGAATTGGATACTCTAGTGGAGCTCGTGGCTTGGAGGATCCCCATCTTGTGTGCGGTTGTGCGGTGCCCGCCGAGGGCTCGACTCTTGATAGTCGATTAGCTCGTGAACCGACAAGTGGGTGTATCGCCACAACGGGGAGTAGCTTGCCGGGAAGCAAGTGAACCTCGGGATAAATTCTTGTGTCATTCTCTTCCCGAGGATTTCTCTTGTGTGATTGATTGATTGGTACTTCTCATCTCTACACGGCGGTATATTCACTCGAAGCTCTTCTCTCGTATTACTTCTCGTATCTAGCTTGTTGTTGTTGTGTTTAGTGGATAGCCTTGAACTAGACTTGTGTAGGTGGCTTGCTTAATTAGTTAGTGCTAGTGCATTTCGCTTCGCCACCTTTTATACTAACTTGTGGTTAAGTAATTTGTGTAGAAGTTTTAATTAGGCTATTCACCCCCCCTCTAGCCTATTTGGACCTTACAAGTGGTATCGGAGCCGAGGCACCGTTTATTTGAGGCTTAACAACCTACGGTGAAAAAGAAATGGCTCAATTAAGCTTGCACATCAACAACACCAAGAAGGCACCTCACTTTGATGGGACAAATTATGCTTATTGGAAGGTTAAGATGACCGCACACCTCAAGTCAATCAATAGAGAAGTGTGGAAGGTCACCGAAACAAAATTTGAGGTTGCTAATCCGGAAGCACCTACACCGGTGGAAGAGAAGAAGCTCCAATGCAATGATATTGCCATTAGTGCTCTTCATGAGGCATTAGATGACAAGACATTTGAGCAAGTGAAGAACATAGAAGTTGCACATGATGCTTGGGCCAAGCTAGAAGAAACATTTGAGGGCACCGAAGGCACAAAGACCGCTAAGGCATATATCTTGCAAGAAAAGTTTTCTAGCTTCAAGATGCAAGAAGATGAGAGTGTACCGGAAATGTTTCATAGATTGCAAGTCATTGTGAATGAGCTCAAGGCACTTGGTGAGGAAGTCAAGGACAACCAATTCTCTATGAAGTTCTTGAGAAGCTTGCCCAAGAGATTTGATACATTGATCACCGTGCTAGTGAGGACTACATTGAAGGATTCAACTCCTCAACAAATATTTCAAGAAGTGATGACCGATGATTCATATAGAGAAGATGATGAGAAGGATGAGTTGGTCAAGAAGAAGAAGAAGGAGAATGAGAAGAAAGATGATGAAAAGAAGAAGAGTGTGGCATTCAAAGCCACCACATCCAAGGGCAAATCCAAGATTGAATCATCAAGTGAAGAAGACTCAAGCTCTTGTGATAGTGATGACATTGATGAGAAGATGGCTCTCTTTGTCAAGCAATTTGGCAAATTCATGAAGAAGAAAGGCTTCCGTGCAAGAAGGAGAAAGAACTCATCCAAGAAGAATGAGCATACCATGAGATGCTTTAGATGCCATAGCAAGGACCATCTCATTGCAAAGTGTCCTTATGATAGTGATGATGAAGATGCTATCAAGAAGGAGAGGAAGAAGCAAAAGAAGAAGCAAGAAAAGAAGGAGAGCTCTCATAAGAAGAAGAATGATTCTCATGTTGCTACATGGGATAGTGATGATTCCTCAAGTGATGATGAGGATGACAACAAGAGCAAGAAGAAGGGACATGCTAGCATTGCCATCCAAGAGAAGGTCTCCCTCTTCGACACTCCATCGTGCTTCATGGCTAAGGCTGCTAAGGTATCATCCGATGATGAGAGTGATCATGATAATGCTAGTGATAGTGATAGTGATAGTGATGAAGAAGAATTCACTAAAAATGAACTAATCACTATGCTAGAAGATTGCACTCAACATTTTAAAGAATCTAGAAAGGAGTGCAAGGGCTTGCTTAAGGAAAAGAAAAACCTTATGCAAGAACTTGATGAGCTTAGAGCATCTTATGAGAGTCTAAAGGTAGACCATAAGAAGCTTCAAAAGTCTCACACTAAGCTTGAAGAAGCTCATTCCTCTCTAGTTGAAAAATGTGAAAACATGCCAACTAATGTTGAGAAAGCTAAAACTTGCAACATAGGCATATCATGTGATATAATTGATGAACCTTTTCATAAGCCTATTGTTATTGCTCCCACTAACCCTTCATGTAGCTCATCTACATCATCCTCATCTAGTAGTGACGGTTTCACTTGTGATTCCTCACTTATAGTTGAGAATGAAAATCTCAAGAAGGAGGTAAAAGAGCTCAATCACATCTTAGCTAAGGCTTATGGTGGTGAGGACTGCTTGCTTATGTGCTTGGGTAGCCAAAGAGCTTCTCTCTACAAAGAGGGATTGGGCTATAACCCCAAGAAAGGCAAGGCCGCTTTTGCTCCTCACAAGACTCGTTTTGTGAAGAACAATGGTAGCTATTGCGAAAGTTGCAAGCAAGTTGGTCACATAGAGCGACATTGCATGAACAAGAAATCCAATACTAATGTATCCTCAATTAAGTTTGACTCTTTCTATATACTTACCAAGGGTACAAATGGTGTTCATGCTAAGTTCATTGGTGCTCCATGGATTGGCTCAAAGAAGAAAGCCATTTGGGTACCAAAGAGCTTGGTCACTAACCTTGGAGGACCCAAACAAGTTTGGGTACCTAAAAAGAATTGATCTTATCTTGTAGGTCAATTACAAAGCCGGAGGAAGGCATTGGGTGCTTGATAGTGGGTGCACTCAACATATGACCGGGGATTCTTGTATGTTCAAATCAATTGATACAAGTCAAAATGGTGGTTTTGATGCTATCACTTTCGGCAACAACAAGAAAGGCAAGGTCAAGGGGCTTGGTAAAATTGCTATCTCAAATGACATGAGCATATCTAATGTGTTGCTAGTTGAGAGCTTGGATTTCAATCTTTTGTCGGTGGCACAACTTTGTGATCTTGGCTTCAAGTGCATATTTGGTAGTGATGATATTGAAGTCATAAGTGTTGATGGATCAAATTTGATATTCAAAGGATTTAGACATGGTAGTTTATACTTGGTTGACTTCAATGATAGTGAGACACAATTGACATCATGCTTGCTTAGCAAATCTAGTATGGGATGGTTGTGGCATAGAAGGCTTGGTCATGTTGGAATGAAACAATTGAACAAACTTTTGAGGCATGACTTAGTTAGAGGTTTGAAGGATGTCACCTTTGAGAAGGATAAACCTTGTAGTGCTTGTCAAGCCGGCAAACAAGTTGGAAATACACATCCTAGTAAGAGTGAAATGAGTACATCAAAGGCATTTGAGCTATTGCACATGGACTTGTTTGGGCCAACAACATATACTAGCATTGGTGGCAACAAGTATGGCTTTGTGATAGTGGATGACTACACAAGATACACTTGGGTGTTCTTTCTCTACGACAAGAGTGATGTTTATGATCTATTCAAGTCTTTTGTCAAGAGAGTGCAAAATGAGTTTGAGACTACCATCAAGAAGATTAGAAGTGACAATGGTAGTGAGTTCAAGAACACAAGAATTGAAGATTTATGTGATGATCTCGGTATTGGACATCAATTCTCTCCAACATACACTCCTCAATCTAATGGTGTAGTTGAAAGGAAGAATAGAACTTTGATTGACATGGCTAGATCAATGCTTAGTGAATACAATGTGAGTCATTCATTTTGGAGTGAAGCTATCAACACGGCTTGCTATTGTAGCAACCGTCTCTATTGCCATGGAAAGCTTGGAAAGACACCATATGAGCTATTAAATGGAAGAAAGCCCAACATTGCATACTTTAGAGTGTTTGGTTGCAAATGCTATATTCTCAAGAAAGGCACTAGATTGAGCAAGTTTGACAAGAAATGTGATGAAGGGTTCCTACTTGGTTATTCTACCACAAGCAAAGCATATAGAGTTTGGAATCTCACAAATGGCACCTTAGAAGAAGTTCATGATGTTGAGTTTGATGAAACCCAAGGATCTCAAAATGAAGCTCAAAACCTTGATGATGTGAGAGGAGATCAATTGTCAAATGCAATGAAGAATATGGACATTGGTGATGTTAGGCCAAGGCAAGTTAATGATGATGATATTCATGTGATCAACCAAAGTGTGCAAATTGATACAAATCAAGCAAGCTCAAGTGGCACTCATGATGAAGCTCAAGATCTAAGTCAAGCAAGTGGAAGTAATCAACTCCCAATACTCCAACCTACTAGCATTGCAAGAGATCATCCGTTGGATCAAATCATTGGTGGAATTCAAAGTGGTGTTCAAACTAGATCAAGGCTAGCATCTTTTTGTGAGCACTACTCATTTGTGTCACTTGAAGAACCTAAGAAAATAGAAGATGCTTTGAAGGATTCCGATTGGGTAAATGCCATGCATGAAGAACTAAACAACTTCACTAGAAATCAAGTTTGGGAACTTGTTGAGAGGCCAAAGAACTACAATGTGATTGGCACTAAGTGGGTCTTTAGAAACAAGCAAGATCAAGATGGTATGGTTGTGAGAAACAAAGCAAGATTGGTAGCACAAGGTTACACACAAGTTGAAGGTCTTGACTTTGGAGAAACATATGCACCGGTTGCAAGATTGGAGGCAATTAGAATCTTATTAGCATATGCTTGTGCACACAACATCAAGCTCTATCAAATGGATGTCAAGAGTGCATTTCTCAATGGCTACATCAATGAAGAAGTTTATGTTGAGCAACCTCCCGGTTTTGAAAATGACAAGAAGCCCAACCATGTTTACAAACTCAAGAAGGCATTGTATGGTTTGAAGCAAGCACCTAGAGCATGGTATGAGATATTGAGGGACTTTCTTCTCTCTAAAGGGTTCAAGATGGGAAAGGTTGACACCACTCTCTTCACCAAGAAGCTTGGAAATGACTTGTTTGTGTTGCAAATCTATGTGGATGACATTATCTTTGGATCAACCAATCAAGATTTTTGTGAAGAGTTTGGAAATATGATGGCAAAAGAGTTTGAGATGTCTATGATTGGAGAGCTTAGTTACTTTCTTGGACTTCAAATCAAGCAAATGAAGAATGGCACTTTTGTAAGTCAAGGGAAGTACATCAAGGACATGATCAAGAAGTTTGGATTGCAAGATGCTAAGCCAATGGGTACACCAATGGGCACAAATGATCAATTGGGTATTGATGCAAGTGGCAACATGGTAGATCAAAAGCAATAACGTTCTATGATTGAAAGTTTGCTCTATGTCACCGCTTCTAGACCGGATGTGATGTTTAGTGTGTGCAAGTGTGCAAGATATCAAGCTTCACCTAAAGAAAGTCACTTGAAAGCAACCAAGAGGATATTGAGATATCTTAAGGGCACTCATGATGTTGGATTATGGTTTCCAAAGGGGTCTAATTTTGAGTTGATTGGATATTCGGACTCCGACTATGGTGGATGCAAGATTGATAGAATGAGCACAAGTGGCACTTGTCAATTGCTTGGAAGGTCTCTTGTTTCATGGTCATCAAAGAAACAAAATAGTGTTGCACTATCTACCGCCGAGGCCGAATACATTAGTGCCGGTAGTTGTTGTGCACAATTGCTTTGGATGAAGGCCACTTTGAATGACTTTGGAATAAAATTCAAGAATGTTCCGTTGTTTTGTGACAATGAAAGTGCAATCAAGATGACACAAAATCCGGTTCAACATTCAAGAACGAAGCACATTGACATAAGGCATCACTTCATAAGAGACCATCAACAAAAGGGTGATATTAGCATTGAAAGCATTGGCACCGAAGATCAACTAGCCGACATATTCACAAAGCCACTTGATGAGAAAAGATTTTACAAGTTGAAGAATGAATTGAACATACTTGACTTCTCCAACTTGAAATGAGTGCACCCCCACATTCTTATATGACATGCCTCTCCTCCGACATAGCAAGGTAAAGTTGTTTGGCATATCATCCATACTTTGCTAAGGACATGTTTAGAACATATAGACATATTTGCATGACAAATGGGCTCATTCATGAAAATCAAATGAGTTTAATGTATATATGGTACCACTATTGCTTCTATGTTTTGATTGATCTAGTGGTAGCATATGACATGTTTGTGGGCTTGCAAACCTAGTGTTGAATCTAGAAAATGAGCTCATGATGTGTAATTCAACATGGTCAAGATAACCCTTATACTTTATGAGGTGTGAAGAAGCTTGTCCTTAGTTCAAAGCGAATTACATATTCTAGGCAAGTGATCTAGATTGAACCATAATTTGGACTCCCTCATATTGATTGACTTAACTCTCACTAAAATTAGCACCTTTTTGGTGATTGTTGACAAAGGGGGAGAGAAAAGTCACAAAGTTAGAAAAGTCATAAAGGGGGAGAAAGATATAGTAAGGGGAGAGAAATTAAAAAGTTAAGTTACTAAGGGGGAGAGAAAGTTACTAAGGGGGAGCAAGCTCATGAATTGTTTGTTGCATTTGTATGTGCATTAACATGATGAATTGTTGCATTGCAAAGCTTAAATCCTTATTCATGTTTGTTTGGTGATTGCTAGAACTAGAACTTGAATGATGTTTTGTTAAGAGTAGCTTCACAAGTGGTATCTAGACACCCTTTGCTTTTAATGTTGATCTCACGGGGTACTTTAGTGTTTGTGATCTTTACAAGTGATGAATTACAAGTGGTGTCTAGCTACATCGATGCTAAGGATGGTATATAAAGGCAACTCCGATTGGTATCACGCTTCAAAGGTCCATTCTATATACCTTAGTATCAATTTGATAGTAGTAACTCTCCCAAAATTCAAATCCATACATATGTGCACAATTGAACCAAACTCATGGTAGCACATATGTAGGGGGAGCTAATACTATCGAAATTGAAAATTGATTTCATATCATATCTTTGTGATGGTTGTCATCAATTACCAAAAAGGGGGAGATTGAAAGCCCAAGTTTGGTTTTGGTAATTAATGACACCAAGTTGCTAATGCCATGTGTTAAGTGTTTCGAGTTAGGCATAAGCAACACATGTGATGAAGGTGTACATGGCAAGGAGTGGTGGCCACAAAATCACAAAGAAATGGTGCATGGACATGAAATGACGATCATGGTGAAGATGCACATAATATGATGGACATGATGATCAAGTGGAAGAGAATGATCTAAGAGCACAAGGCAAAGGTATAACTATAGAGTTTTCCTTTTGCCGGTCTAAGTTGAGTAGAGAAGTGATTGACCGGGTTTAGGATACATAGCCGACTATCAAGAGGGGAAATCACGGTTAGCTCGGGAATCAAGTGCCACTAGATCAATGTCTTGAGCATATGCATTTAGGATCTAGTAAAGAGCTAACATAACGCCTTGGAAAATGTTTGTGAAATGCTAACACACATGCACATGGTGATGTACACTTGGTGGTGTTAGCACATTTGCGAAGGCGGTGGAGTTTAAGCGGTAGAGAGGGGTTTGGGTTCCTCTCTCCCTCCCGCCGAGCTTGCGAGGCGGGATTCGGCGCTTTTTGGAGAAGTGAAATGCCTATTTTCTATTGCGCCGGAAGTCGGAAAAGAAACGGAGGCGAACGGAGGTCACTGCGTTGACCGGACGCTGCACCGGACGCGGTCTCGGTTTGACCGGACGCGTCCGGTCAGTTCAACGCGGCTCGGTGCTGCTAGGGTTTGTGACCGGACACGGGTCTGGCCTGACCAGCGCGTCCGGTCAGTTCAACTGGGCGTAAGAGATAAGCGCGCGACCGGCGCGTCCGGTGCCTCACGGGACCGGAGCGTCCGGTCAAGTGTCCAGAGAGGCCGAGCGCAGCGAAGCGCGATCGGACGCGGCTGACGCGTCCGGTCACGTGTGATCGGACGCGTCCGGTCGTGTCGGGTGCTTACTGGAACGCGACCGGACGCTGGCACTGTCGCGTCCGGTCGATCGAAGGAGCGCGTCCGGTCACGGTAACGGCTAGTTCTGACGCGCACTGTTCACGTTCGTCGTGTAGTGACCGGACGCGTCCGGTCACCCTGACCGGAGCGTCCGGTCAGCGCGATTTCTACTGCGTCACCCGTAACGGCTAGCTGCGTACCCTTTCGTTATAAATAGATGGTGGCCGGGGTTTGAGGGTAACTCTTGCACATTTTGAGACCTAGAGACATCCTTTGAGCTAGAGAACAACCCCTCCACTCATCTCTTTGCATAGTTGCACATCTTGAGTGAGATTGAGTGAGATTCAAGTGCATTGCTTGAGAGTTGCATTCTAGAGGCACTTGATCTTCGAGTTGCTGCGGATTTCTTGTTACTCTTCCGTGTTTCCCGACACGGTAGACGGCTTAGAGCAGCGGAGGTGATTGAGCTCGCAATTAGAGATTGTTGGAGCCCTCACCAAGTGTTGTAAGGGGTTCTTGATCCTTCCCCGCGGGAGTTCGCAAATTGGATACTCTAGTGGAGCTCGTGGCTTGGAGGATCCCCATCTTGTGTGCGGTTGTGCGGTGCCCGCCGAGGGCTCGACTCTTGATAGTCGATTAGCTCGTGAACCGACAAGTGGGTGTATCGCCACAACGGGGAGTAGCTTGCCGGGAAGCAAGTGAACCTCGGGATAAATTCTTGTGTCATTCTCTTCCCGAGGATTTCTCTTGTGTGATTGATTGATTGGTACTTCTCATCTCTACACGGCGGTATATTCACTCGAAGCTCTTCTCTCGTATTACTTCTCGTATCTAGCTTGTTGTTGTTGTGTTTAGTGGATAGCCTTGAACTAGACTTGTGTAGGTGGCTTGCTTAATTAGTTAGTGCTAGTGCATTTCGCTTCGCCACCTTTTATACTAACTTGTGGTTAAGTAATTTGTGTAGAAGTTTTAATTAGGCTATTCACCCCCCCTCTAGCCTATTTGGACCTTACAGCGATGGCGAGCGAAAGAACCCGCTTGGGTTGCTGCGGTGGAACGAAGGAATGAGGGGGGGCAGGGAGATGTGGAGTGTCCTGGGCAGCTTTGAAGGCGGGCGAGCGCGGCTGCGGGGGCCACAGATGGCCAAGTGCCGCCGGCGAGCGGCGCATGGTGGCCACGAGGCGCTCTGCTCCTACCGCAGTTGGGACGCGGTGCTGGCACGCGGGAGCGGGAGGGGGAAAGAAGGCGGCCCGAGCAGGCTGGGCGACTTTGGCCAGTGGGCCGAATGGGAGGCGCTGACCCACAAGGTGAGGAAAAAGAATTTCTCAATTTCTATTTTCAAATAAAATTTCAAACAAATTTTTAAGCAAGAAAATAGCATTTTCTAGAAATGACCCAAAAAGAAAAGTTGCTTAGAATTAAATTCTCTATAACTTTTATTAAGGGACCAACTCAAAATTCTGCATAGATTTTGAACTAGAGTTAAAAAGCTAAATAAGAAAGGTTTTTGACCATTTTTAGGAATAATTTTTAAAAGTAAAATTTGACAAAACTTTGAATACCAAAGTTGCTCCAAATTGCATGCGACGCATTTCTAAGTTATTTATACTACCAAACAAGTATATCTATTAACCTAACAAGCATAGTCATGACATAGTTTGTTTTAAACAACAATTTGCAACATGCATGTTTCAAGGTCATATTTCATTTATATTTGATGCCATGATAATGGATGCCTGACGATGCATTATGCACATGATTACAATGCATAAATACATGCGTAACACCGGGGTGTTACGGTCCCTAGTTTGGTTTTGGCTAATTGATAAAATCTAAGTACTAATCACATGTGCTTGAGTGTTGATAGCAAAAGGTGATTGATATACTACTAAGTGATGGCAAGATGCATGTTGATCATGATGACTTGGTGCCATACTTGGAGAAGAAGAGGAGATGGAGTGCAACCCTATGGAGCTTAAGGCAAAGGTATAGATAGAATTTGCTTTTGGTGATCAAGACACCATAGAGAGTGTGATCACACTTAGGATCGATAGCCATACTATAAAGAGGAGAATTTTCGGGGCTATTGATCACTTAAGTGCCACTAGATGAAGATTCATTTGCATATACATTTAGATCTAGTGGTGAGCTAACTTAACGTCTCAAAAAATGATTGCAAAAATGCTAACACACATGCACATTGTGATGTACACTTGGTGATGTTAGCATATTGTGAAGACGGTGGAGATTCAGCGTTTTTTGTAGAAGTGAAACGCCTATTTTCCAGTGCGACGGAGGCGAAGAAACGGAGGCAAAAGAAAGTCACTGGGGTAACCGGACGCTGAACCGAACGCTGGATCGGACTCGGTTGGCACATCCAGTCAGTTCATCCCGCGTGCAGCGAGTGCGCGCACCGGTGCGTCCGGTTGGTCACGGGACCGACGCGTTCGGTCAAGCCCCAGAAAAATTACGAAGCACGTGAAATCGATTAGACGCGGTGGCGCGTCCGGTCACGATCGACCGGACGCGTCAGGTCGTGAGTGGGTGCTTACTGGAATCGACCAGATGCTGGCACTGTGGCGTCCGATCAGTTCAAGCAGCGCGTTTGGTCATGTGGTCAGCAACGTGAATCAGTGGCGACCAGATGTCTAGGCGCGTCCGATCAATTTTGATTGGTGCGTCCGATCACTCTAGTGCGTGAACAAGTACATTTAGTGACTGTTACGATCGAACGAGATTCAAAGCAAGACAAGTGACGTTCATCGGGGAAGTCGTGCAGGCGCGACCAGACGCTGTGACCGCGTCCAGTCATATTGATCGGCACGTCCGATCAGCACGATAACAGCAGCACTTTATTCCTAACGACTTTATTCTTTAGGGCTGCTTATAAATATGTGTTTAGCCAGTTTGGGGATGACTCTCTTAGACATTTTGACTCTCTAACATTCTCTTGAGCTGAGCATATCCCCTCACACTCATCTTCCTTGCTTGATTGCCTAATCAAAGTGAGATTGAGTGATCTCAAGTGCATTTGCTTGTGAGTTTGCATCTAGTTGGCACTTGGGTGTTCTTTTGCTGTGGGATTCTTATTTTTCTTGGTGGTTGCCACCACCTAGATGGCTTGGAGTAGCGGAGCAGGTCCGACACGAGTTGGAGATTGTTTGTGGCCAGCTCCGATGACCTGTGAGGGGCTTTACACCTTCTCCGGTGAATAGCCTTATCTATTCCTTTACCTATAGTTAGTAACCAAGGAAACAATGTTAGGGCTACACTGAATGAAAATAGATCATGTAACACTGAATGAAACAGTTCATGTAACACTTCTAGAAACATACTTGTATCAGTTGAAATAACAAGACCAGGTGGGGAACCAATAGCCTTATGCAGCATCTTCATGAACCATTCCCAATTCTCCTTGGTCTCATTGCCAAATACTCCATAGGCCACTGGAAACATCCAGTTGTGGCCATCAATCCCTCAGCAGTTGCTAACTGTCCCTTCCACTTTGCTATCAAAACTATGGAATCAATGTCTAAATAAGGTCTACAACCTTAGAGGAAGCCATCTATACATGGCTTCAGTGCTACAAACATCCTACTGAATCTTTTCTTCTTATTCACAACCAAAGTTTAATTTATCGATAGCAAAAAATACCGAAGGTCACCGATAAACGGGTTTATCGGAAAATTTCTCAGAAAAAAATAAAACAAAATAATACCTAATTTCACTATAAGTTGTCTCTAAAGCATTTAGCATCAAGAACTAGCACATAATAGTATTGATATAATAGAGTATCATACTTTCATGTAGGTGGAATACTAAAAATTGGAATCTTGTCGATAAATAAATTTTACCGGACCTCAGCGATAAACGAGATTATCGGGTTTATCGAAATTTTATCGCCGATAAAATTTTCCCTGTTCACAACCTCCCACTCAATCTCTACAACACTGCCAGGCCTCATCTTCTCAATCTCTCTCTTCCAAGAAAACACATGTACAAAGCTGTCCTCCCAGCCACCCATTACCTCATCTAAGGCCATTTGCTTGCCGTCCCAAACAATGTAGTAGCTCACCTAGATACAATACTTGTCCTTCAAAACTTTAGCTCCAAGAGTTAGATCTTCCCTAAGCCAGTTTATCACTTTGTCCTTGACCTAGTGATTGGTACCATACAATTCTTCTGGACTTTGCTTGTGCTGGCACAGTTATGCTTATGTGGTAACTTCTTAATCTACATCCATGAATAAACAGTTAGGATACAACAATTGAACATTGAATCCAAAACTAAATGAAGCACTAAAATGAACGCATACCTGCCATGTCTTGCCATCTGCACGCTGAGATGCATAAATCCTCCACCTACACCTCTTGGCCATACAATATGCTCTATACTGCCATGACTCACTATAAGGAATTGCAAGTTTAACTTTATTAAGCACAACATATTGTCTAATACATCTCTTAAAGTAGAAACCATCTTCAAAAGTAATACCAAGAGCTATCTTAGGGTTATCTATGTCAGTGACATGAACCACACCCTCATAGTCCCTCTCATCATCCACAACTAGTGGGTGATCATCTTCTGAGTCAGTGTCAGGATAGTAATCACAGTCAGCGTCACCATCATCATTGAGCACATCCCTGTACTTCTCATTCTCATCATCTGCTCCTACATACTCAATTTCATCAGCCTCTCCCTAGTCATCATCAACATTAGCATGATCCTCATCAGCATCATCACCATCAACCTCAGGATTACCATCACCATCAAGATTAGGAGCCACATCAGGATTAGCAACACCTTCTGGATTAGGAGCCACATCAGGATTAGCCACACCTTCTGGATTAGGAGCCACATCAGGATTAGCGTCAACCTCACAATTACCATCACCATCAAGATTAGCAGCAACATGAGGATTACTAACACATTCTGCATTATCAATAGCTTCACCACTGTGATCATCTATTGGATTAGGCACTGGATTAGGCACTACACTATCATCAGGCAAAATCATAACTAGTGGCAGACGATTAATCTGACTCTGCTGTGTGCTAATAAGAGACTGAATATCACCAGAGGCATTGGCATCAATAACATGTACTGTCAGTGGCAGCTTCCTACTCTCCCAATACACATCAAATGCATGTAACAGAGCAGAATCAGAATCTATGCGCACTGTTCATCCTTGGTTTTGTCAAAGAAAGTAACCTGCAATTCTTGATCCTCCCCATGGACTATCTCCTGACCAAGCAACTCATGAAAATCCATCCAATTGAATGTATCCTTGTCTACCACACACATGTAGTTAGGAGTTACATGATAATCATCGAGCACATCTGGTCTTTGCTCTACATAGGCAGGGACTCTAATCGCCAGCCTACACGCGGACGTCGGATCCATCCTAAATCAAAACAAAGGAAAAGAACGAAACTAAATGATTTCAAACCACAACCTTTCTAACGCATCCGCAGGCATACAAATCCAAAGAGTACGGGTTCAAAAAACTCATCCTTTCTTAATCCATTTGAACTAAGGAACCCTATGCGGAGAACTAGGGCACTGCACGCTCTTCCTGCTGGGGGACTTTATCTTCGGGTCGCAGGGGTGCTCTAGATCCTCAGCCCCCCATGGCGAATGATGGCCGAGGCTCGAGGTGTCAGTGGCGACGGGCACTGGAGTGGACGGCAGCACGGGGAGCACTGGAGTCGAGTGGGCAGCGGCGGGATTGAGAGTGCGACTCGGATTGGGGAAAGTGGCGCGCGACTAAACCCTAACTGGGGGGGTCCGGGTCGGCCATTATAAATTGGTCCAACCAGACTAGGTTGGGGATGGACCCAAGTGTGGCTCAGGGGCACCCGATGTCCAAAATAAAATTTTCTCTCTCTAAAACCGGTTGAAACTAGAGCGCAGTGTCCAGTGGCCAAATTTCAACAAACCAGAGTGTCTGCCGGCAAAGCGTTTGAAAATACGTGTCCACCAGCAAAGAGCCATAACTTTGCATGTTCACCAGCAAATTTTGCTAATTTTCTTTTACTAGGTAAATGCCCGTGCGTTGCAACGGGATGTCAAAATACGGGATTCAAAAACATTTTATAGGACAATATATAGTGTGAATCAACATTTTACCGATCAATAGTACAATACATGTTCAAGTTTAATCAAAACAAAGGTACCGATATTTTGGCTAGGTGACCTGACCTTGCCTTTGTATGGATTTGCTCCTAGTCACCGATTAGAGCATCTGCAACAGCTCACCTATATTTCATCCCCAATAAAATGGTATTGGTAGTCACCAATAGTGCTTTGAATATTATGGGAGATGCTCCAGCATGACCATATGTGTATTCAAAGACAAATTGTAAATTTAGCTGCACTGAACCTGTATTTAGAAATTTAGTGGCTTTTGAAAACATAAATAAAATTTAGAAGACTATAAAAACATAGTAGACCTATTTTGACCATAACTGGAATCAACCACCATTTTTCCATGCCAACTGTTTGGGAACACACACTGACCCTGAGCCCAAGGCCCAACTGTTTGGGAACACAAACGTTGCGACTCTGAGCCCCAAGCCCCGAGAGGCATGACGATCTGCTGAAGGAGTTTGGAACGTTACAAGCATCATTTTTACCAAGGGTGGGAAGTATTTAAACTGGATTGAATTAATGCTTACAGAAGGTTCCAAGTACTAAGAGAGTTCCAAAAAGTTCGGCTTCTGTAGATACATTAACCTAGATAACAAAGTGACTAAATGGCGCCATGATTCAGATGGCATGGCAAAAAGGTAGAGTGGTCTTGCTTCAATATTGCGAGCTTCACGTGAACTCAAATATTCGGAATTTCCCAGATAGGTAGGCTTCGAATTTCTTGACAGGACCTTTGGTTGCCCACTTTCACTTGTCCATGGTGTACATGCAACGATAAAAATACTCTCAAAATTAGTACAATATGTTGGAGTGTGAATGTATTAGGCCCATTGAGGCTAGGCCCATGTGGCCCATGTATGGTACCTATATAGCTACCCTTCTAGGGTTAGCCCAAATCAATAGAGTCTAATCATATCCATTTCAAGGACACTCAATTCTTTCATCCATCAACAAGTATAACAGCGTGTATAACTATATTTGATTTACACTTACGGAAGCTAATAATACAAGACTGATTTACACTTACAACCATCAGGTAAACATGCCAAGTAACCAAATAAATTTTGAGCATGTCTTCTCAACTTACTAAGTTGCTAGCACCAAGGATGATGGCAAGATCAGAGTACTCAGAATTAAACCTACAACATCTACAAAGGTCCCATAAGAAAGCATGAAACTTGTTTGCAAAACAGTACAACAAACTCACAATGAAACTTGTTTGGATAGTTTCAAACTTTCAGTGCATCGGTAAATATATGTTACCTGTGAGAGGTAGTCATCTTGCTGAAGTCCCTCAGCATCAGCCCCCTTTTGCCGTTGTGTCGCTGGAATGCTCCTCAAGGTGACCTGCTGCTCCACCTGGAAAAAGGAGAACGTATCAATCAGACTAATCTGCAGATATCTGGAAGAACACATCTTCCTGAAGGCCCTCAGCACAGATGATTCCAGGAAATTCAGACTAAACATGTTGTTGTGAACTCATCTAGAACATATCAGCAGCTGGTTAATAGTTCATATATCATCAATGCTCCAGTACTACTGTCACTAAACCAATCAAAATTCCACCAAATACCAGATGTTATAAATTCAGGTCAATATACTGTTTGTGTTCTTTTCCCAAAGTTTCTGCAAACATACCAACATGCAATATTCCTAACATAATCAAATTACTTTAGAAAAAAATAATAAACATAGAAAAAGGTCTATTGCACTATGAGGAAATGAAGTCTAGATGCTGAAAGCTAAAACATTACGGGAGTATTGAAGCCTCGAGAACAATATTTTGTCCCAATCCAAGTTTTAATTGATCTTAATGTAATGCAGTGCTAACAGAGGCGTTCCAACACCTATGATGCAAGAACAAAACAAGACATTCAGAACAAAAAAAAAACCAATTTCAATGGAGGCCTCAACCTTCCACATTCAGAGCAGTGCATGGATTAGAGAAGTTTTAGATAGAGAAATAAAGAAGGCAGAGGTTGGCCTGCACTTCAGCATACCACGCTTGAGTATCCTATAGAGGCCCCGTTGAGTTTCTTTATCGTATCCTCATAACCCAATATCATCAAGCAGCAGCATAGAAGGAGATGATACTGTCGGTTACCAGAGATGTTGATGGCGAGGCTTCTTGTTGTGTCAGCCATGAATCTTGTAACATTTGAACATCATCACTGGTTGGTCTAGTCAAGAGTTCTTCTCCATCTCCAGTAAAAACATAATCTCTTGTGCTTTATTTTTTTTCTCTCTAATGCAAACAGCAACTGACAGACCACACCAATTTCAGAGGATATCACTGAATTGTGTCAATTTGTAGTGACTGAACATATATCATGAGAGCATATCCGTGATGACATAGAGAAAATATTGGTAGCAATATGACTAAAAAAGACAATGTGTCCACCTGTAAAAGAAAAATCTCAAAGAAATCAGCAGATTATATTTGCAAGAACCACGACAAATTAATGCTAGCCTTCATAGCTAGGTTTCAACTTGCACATCCAAACCATCTAGTAATTGTTGTCTACCAATCCTACCTATCCCCAATTAATCTGAGCACTTCCTCAAAATAAATGAAAGGGAAAGAAGTTTTTGATAGAAACCTTGTGACGAACAGATTGCGGGCGTTCTCCATGGGACATGTCCTTGCAGGTGTTGAGACCTTGGTGGCCACCGCCATGTTGTAAATGGATGCTGAGGGAGCCGCCAAATTCAAATTCAAGGCCAAAGACTGCATCTTCCATGCTAGCTCTAGGATGCTCCACGCCGGCAGTGTGCCCTTCCTGCGCCATGGCTGCGAGCACGTGCCGACATTTGTGGCATCACGCCGGCCCGGCATTCGTCAGCCTGTAGGAAGGGGAGATAGAGGAAAACATATCACCTGTTAGCAGATACAGGCATGGTCGATCTTGAGCTCGAGCAGAAGATGCAGGGCAGCCCCGCAGATGCACGCGTGGGACGGCCAGGCTAGGCACGCCCGAGCAAGGCGGCTGGCAGCTCCCCCGCGTTGTGGCCCAGCGGCAGCTAGCGAACAGGCCTGCGGCACGAGCAGCCGCAGCAGCCGAGCGCGCCATACATGGAGACCGGACAGATTTCACCGCTACACCCTTGGGCTCCGCGACCGCCGCCGCAACGCGCTTGAGTTCAGTGGTCGCTGCTGCCGCCGCCTCCTCCTCACTCGGCATTTTGGGGATGTGGAAGGGGAGAGGGATTTTGGCGCCAACCTTCCCGCGTGATGCACTTGATCCGCGTCGCGACGACGAGCAGTAGAGCCATCATCGCCGGATCCACCTAGGGCGAGCGCCTCAACCCTAGCCGGTCCGCCTCGTCGCCGGATCCGCCGAGGGCGGCGGCCGACGGTCTGCTCATTGGCCAGGCTGACTCATCGTTGGATCCGCCCTCGGCCAAGACATCCTCGGCGTGGGAGGGGGGAGGGGGCAGGGGGCGACGGTGGGTGGAACCGTCGGGGCGGGTGGGGGCCGCGGAGGGCGCGAGAGATTGACGAAGGGTCGACGGACGAGGAATGAACGAGGAGCCGGGGAGGTACTGCGGAGTACGGGGGCAGACCTGTGGGCCATGGACTTGCCAGGCTCACCATGTCGGTGTGAGAGGTTGGCTTTTTTTTCCGAGCGGGCGCGATTTGGGGGAGGCGGGGCGACGAGTTCTACAGAGACGATAACATTCGACTCTTTTTAGATGTAGAGACTAGCAGCAAGCCCAGTCAGTACGAGAGCATTCTCTTTCTTTCATTGCTTTGCTGGATCGTATCATCCGATATAGTACGATACGGTATCAAATAGTCAGATTGTGCTGTGCCGCTCGTCGGTTTGGCAGAGCTCCAGCTGGCAAAAACAGATTTATTTCTGACTCTTATGCTAGAGCAGATTCTCTAGTGGAGGTGAAACTGTTTTGGTAAAACGTTAGGTACTACAGCTCCTCCTAATCGTTGAAAAGTTGAATTGTCTACTGTGCCCTTCTTTTTTTTTTGCCTTTTCTACTTTTTTTTTTCTCTCCATATTTTATTCCCTCCCACGCGGCCACACCACCAGCCCACACAGCCCATCACCGCACGCATGGACCTTATCCTCTCGGCCTCTCCCACAAAGCCTCCAACCACCACCGCACCAGCACGCGAGCCGCCGATGCGCTGCGCCGCTCGACGACGCCGATGCCGTGGAGGAGCCCCGCACCGGAGGCCAAGAAGAGCAGTCGCGAGATCCACGGCTCCTGACGCGCTGCTGTATTTTCTCGCTAGGCATCGCTGCTTATCCACAAGCAGGTGCGCCCCCAGGTGGCGGCCGGAGCTCCTCTTCCCAGCCCGCATCGCCATTGTGACGTTTCGCCGCTGCGCTGCGCCGGCCTTGCCTCGCCGGGCAAATCGGGCACCTCTTGCTCGGCGGACCCACGGGATCGAGGAGGAGCCGGTCGAAGCTAACAGTCTCGGTGGCGGCGGCACACACGAGAGGGAGAGGAGGGCGAGCGCACCAGCATGGCGGCGGCCGTCCTAGCGCCTAAGCCGCCTCCTTCGCTGCCTACCAGGGCCTTTCCATCCTGCTCCCCCTCCCCCTCGCGGTTCGCCCCTGCCTGCATCTCCCCGCGGCATCCCCTGAGAAGATTGCTCCTCCGCCCCATTCCGTGCGCCTCATCGCCGCCGTCCTCCTCCGTCTTGATGCCGGACCCGGGTCCGGACCCCGACCTCGAGGCTGAGCCTGCCCACGATGGAGACGGAGATGGAGCTCAAGACGAGGCGCCGGAGTCCAGGCCCCGCCGCATCGCCCTCTTCGTCGAGCCCTCGCCCTTCGCCTACGTCTCCGGCTACAAGAACCGGTTCCAGAACTTCATCAAGTACCTCCGGGAGATGGGCGACGAGGTGATTGTGGTCACTACGCATGAGGGCGTGCCTCAAGAATTCCACGGGGCCAAGCTAATTGGGTCATGGAGGTGAGCTTGCTAGCTTTCCCCTTCTAATTTTTACTATTGCTCTCTCTATCGTCTCTGCTGCTGAATGCTGCCTGATACCACCAGTAATAACAATAATAAATAATGCCCTACCCTCTTTGATTTGATCCCAGCTTCCCTTGCCCCTGGTATCAGAAGGTTCCGCTCTCGCTAGCCCTCAGTCCTCGAATCATCGGAGAAGTTGCTAGATTCAAGCCTGACATTATTCACGCCTCTTCCCCTGGGATAATGGTCATTTCCACTACACTTACTACTGTACTGTATCCCTTCCCCTTTTCATATTCTGCTAAAACTGTTTCTTTTCTTCTTGGCAGGTATTTGGCGCGCTTATCATAGCAAAGTTGCTCTGCGTCCCTCTGGTAATGTCATACCACACCCACGTTCCAATGTGAGTTTCTCCTTCCGAATGTATCTCAATTGTCAAACAACTGATTCAGATTTATTCACCGCTCTCCACTGCCAGTTGCTTGGCATACTGCTGCTCTCACATCCACATACTGCTTTTCACCAGCATACATGTAGCACTTCTGCTGTTCTGCAAAAGAAATGGGCAAAAGAAATTGTCTTATTGCCTTTACTCATTGTCGAACCGCAAATTTCAAAAGTGAAAAGAAAAACAAGACCTGTGAGTATTTCTTGTATTTCATAACCGAGACAATTTGAATGTTCACTTCACCAAGAGGATGGCAACTGGAACAAAACAGAGTCGTCTTCTCTTAGCTTGGCTGAATGCTTAAAACCACCTCAACCTAATCAGAGGGTCCTTAAAAATCTTTGTTCGGACTTGTCAGCATTCTGTAGAGGACTCTTATTTGAATCATATCCTATAGCATCATACTTTTTACCTGCACGACTGCATGGACAGCTGATCCTTTTGATTATGGCAGTTATATACCCAGATATACATTCAGCTGGCTTGTCAAGCCCATGTGGCTAATTATAAGTAAGTTTTGAATCAACTATCGCAGGAATACATTTCTTTTGCGTGATTAAGTGACTGATATGTTTCCCACTTGATATAGAATTCTTGCACCGAGCTGCGGACCTCACACTGGTACCATCTGTTGCTATCGGCAGGGATCTTCAAGCTGCCCGTGTTACAGCAGGTTTACTTAACTAATCTATCTGTAGTTTCTTTTTCTTGTTAATTGTACCTTCTCTCAAACGTGCATGTTTCCAGCCAATAAAATACGCCTTTGGAACAAGGGTGTTGACTCAGAAAGCTTTCATCCTCGTTTTCGCAATATGGAAATGCGTTCAAGGCTAACGTAAGTATATTCTTCTTCCCCTCGCACAGTTTTGTATTTGTCCATTTCAATGTCTGAGTGTGGTTACGGTGATGAGCAAATATTTTCTTAGATACATGCCTAACTGTGGTGCTAATGTGTTCTGGTTTTCGTTGGAGCAGAAATGGCGAACCAGAAAAGCCACTTATATTTTATGTTGGGCGCTTAGGAGTTGAGAAAAGCTTGGATTTTCTTAAGAGGTGAGCCCTTTATGTGCCTGGTATTTTGAATGCTATGGACTATGGTATGTACAAAGTTGATGCTGGATCGTAGGTTTGTTATTTTGCAGAGTCATGGACCGACTTCCAGGAGCAAGGATCGCATTTATTGGAGATGGCCCATTCAGGTCAGCATTGTTATCCCTGGCCCTTATGCTTTAGTATTGAACCAAGAAGTGAATTAGTTTCCTTGTAGATTAGTGTGTGAAGATTTGAAACAGGGGGAATGTGATTCTGTCTTTCTGTGCAGGGCTGAGCTTGAGCAGATGTTTTCAGGTATGCCGGCGGTGTTCACGGGCACGTTGCAAGGGGAAGAGCTATCACAGGCCTATGCCAGCGGGGATGTGTTTGTGATGCCTTCGGAGTCAGAGACGCTGGGTTTTGTTGTGCTGGAGGCCATGTCGTCGGGAGTTCCGGTAGTGGGGGCTCGCGCTGGAGGAATACCTGATATCATACCTGAGGATCAGGAGGGGAAGACCAGCTTTCTGTACACACCAGGGGATGTGGATGACTGTGTTGGCAAGATCGAGCAGCTCCTGTCGAGCGAGGAGCTGAGGGATGCCATGGGGAGGGCTGCCAGGAAAGAGATGGAGAAGTTTGACTGGCGAGCAGCGACGAGGAAGATCCGGAACGAGCAGTACAGTGCTGCGATCTGGTTCTGGCGCAAGAGGAGGGTGCAGCTGCTGCGACCCTTCCAGTGGATGCTGCGGCTGCTGAGGCTGACAACGCCTGGGGCTGCCAATGCTGATGCCGTAGCGAAGCAATCATGAATCGTACAAGGAGGTTATTATGGTTGATGGTCCCTTTTTTCCCTTTCCTTGTATAAAATGGGCGAAGGACGCTGTGGCAGATGATTGATATGTTTCAAGATTTGGGGCTGGTTCGGCAGGTGGAAAACCAGCTGGTTTCGGCTGATTCAATAATGTTCTGTGAGAGAGAATAAGCTGAAACAAGCTGAAACAAGCCGAAACATGACCAGCAGAACAGGGCCTTGAGGGGAGGAAGCTCAAGCTTCAGCATTCTGATTCACTAAAGAATATAATGAACAGTTTAGGGTTGTTAGATTGTAAATCGTCCGCGTCCATATAATGTTCTTGGCTTGCTACACTATGTAGTACAGTGTTGATTCTTTAGTAGGAAATTGGTCTGCAGCTGACAATGATGATAATATAACAATAACCAGATAAATGCCTGTGCGTTGGAACTGAATAAAATGACACGTGTTGTACTGTTACCAAAATATTCTCTTTTGACTTACGCGATCAACACTTTTTTAGCTTATGTGAGATCACATTCTTGTTTCCTTTCAGCACTCTCTGATCAATGATACTGTCTTCCTGAGGCCAATTTTTCAGTGAAAGAATACAAATGGACATACAAAGTGATATCCCTTAGTGTATGTTTTTTTTGCTGATGATGTGGTGTTAGTTGACGACAGTAAGACAGGGGTTAATAGGAAGTTAGAACTATGGAGGCACACGTTAGAGTCGAAAGGGTTCAGACTTAATATGACTAAGACCGAGTACATGAGGTGCGATTTCAGTGCGACTCCTCGATGGGCAAGTGGTGGCCAAGAAGGATACTTTTCGGTATTTAGGGTCGATGCTACAAAAGGATGGAGACATTGATGAAGATGTTAGGCATAGAATTTCAGCCGGCTGGTTGAAATGGCGTCAAGCTTCTGGTGTCCTCTGTGACAAAAGGGTGCCTCAGAAGCTGAAAGGTAAGTTCTATAGGACGACGATTCATCCGACGATGTTATACGGTGCTGAGTGTTGGCCTACAAAAAGGCGATATGTCCAACAATTGAGTGTAGCAGAGATGCGTATGTTGCGTTGGTGTTGTGGGCACACAAGGAGGGATAGAGTCCGGAACAACGATATTCGGGATAGGGTTGGGGTGGCACCAATTGAGGAGAAATTGATTCAACATCGGTTGAGATGGTTTGGTGTAACACCCCGGGTGTTATAGTTGCTAATTAATCTGCCATGTCATCATAATGCATCGCAAAGCATCCATGTTTAGGTCAACCTTATTATGCATCAACTAAAATGAGTTTACTTATCTAGATTGGATGTGCTTTTCAGTGGTGTGATCCGAACCGAAAACCCTAATTTCGAATGCCACCGCAAATACTTAGTCCATGCCCTGTGTAATTTGAGGTGTGTGACTGTGTTACACACTAGTGTCAAATGTAGGGTATGAGCTCAAGTGCAACACATAAAATGAAGCTCCAAGTTTGAGTTTGAGTTGGAATCCAAAAACTTGTCACGAGTTTTCCGATTCTAAGTTAAATTCAAATTTAGGGAAAATGTAAAAGAATTTCAAAAGCTAAATTGGTCAACCAAGAGTGGCATTTGGTCAACCATGTCATGTTGGTCCAAATGATGCCCTTGGGTGATGGTTTGATCATTAAGTAATCACTAATTAAGGTAGCAACAAATTCCAATTGCAAATTCCTCTGAAAACCCTAAATTTCAAAACCCTGTTTTACCCCTTTTGAAATAATTCAAAATCTAAACAAAATTTGGGAAAAAGTTTAAAACCAAGTTTGTAGAACTTTTCAAGGGCTACAACTTTGGTGTTTTGAGTTTTCAAAGTTTTAGTGTAAAATGTGGAGCAATTTTGAAAATAAGTAAATTTAGATTTGACTCATTTTTGTCCCCAAACTGAAATTTCAAAATGGAGGCAGAATTTGAAAATGTTTTGAACAGAAAAGTTGTAGGTCTTGTCTAGATGTACAACTTTGGTGTTTGGAGATTTTTGAAGTTTCAATATGAAATCCAAAGTAATTTCTAAATTACCAAATTTCCAAAAAGTGTCCCCTTTTGAATTTAAACTCAAATTTCAAAATGCAGTGAGAATTTAAAAAAGTGTTCTATACAAAACTTGTAGAGCTTGAAATTCTGAAGATTTCATATCTTCGAAATTTTTTCAAGTTGTTACATAAATTTGAAAGTAATTTGAAAAAACAGTTTGAATTTCAAAATTTGGGGGGGGACAGCTACAGTGCCCCGACGAATCACCGCCAGCCACCGGCTGGCATGGGCGCCGGCGAGACGCCGGATGGCTTCCACGGCCTTCCAGGCGCGCCCTCGGCCGCCAGCGCGACGACGCGCGCCTTCCCGCGCTGTTGCGGCGGTCGTGGCCTATAAGTATGACTGGATAACTGCGAACCGTTTTTCTTCTTCTCTGTTTCCACCGCCGCCACCGTAGCTCCGCCGCTCGCCGCTGCCATCGTCAAGACTCCTCCGGCCACGCTAATTGCACCAGCAAGACCGCCTCGCTCCCGTGCGTCTCCCTGGCCATTCACCTCCACCTCTACCGCCCGTATCACGCGGATAGCCGCCGTCTTCCTCGCGCCCGGTCGGACTTCACCGCCACCGCCACCCTCATGTGGCCAGGCCACTCCAGCCTCTCCCAGTCGCCACCAAGAGCACCAGCGTGATCACTGTGAGCCACCGATGCTTTCTACGCCTTTAGTTTAATCGCTACTCGCTTGGAGACGCGTTTTCGCGGCTCATCGTCGGCCATGGTCCGCCACCGTCGTCGGTGAAAGGTCACCGGAGCTCGAGCCGAGCTGTAGGCTAGTGCCATGGATTCGTGAGAAGGTGTAGAACGTTGTGGTAGCGATGGTTGATCGACCGATGCCTTATCATCGGCCGGCCACCGCGCAGGCATCACCGAGCGCGCGGGAGTGAGAGAGAGAGCGGGAGGTGAGGGATGACAGGCGGGGCCGGGCTGTCAGTGAGAGAGAGGGAGAGAGGGCCGCGCGCGCGGGCGCGGGCGTTGCTGGGCCGCGCTGCTGGGCCGCGCGGGCGAGTGCGGGCGCGAGCGCGCGGGCGTGTGCTGCTGGGCCGCTCGGCTGGGACGGACCGAAGGGAGAGAAGGGAATCGGTCCGGTTCGGTTTTTGTTTTTCTTTTTCAAAAATTTTAATAGTAATGCTATTTGTTTATTTCATTAAAAATTGTGTAGAGCTCCAAAATTCATGAAAATTTTTGTGTGAGCTTCTCAATGTGTAAACTATCTAGGAAAAATGTTAAATGTCAAATTTGATTACTTTGTGCAGTAGATTTAATTAGTTTCATTAAAGATTAAATGCAACTTCCATGAATTTTAATAATTAATTTATTAATAAAAAAATTATGAAATTTATTGTGACACTATTTTAGGTCATTCTTAATCCATAGAAAAAGTTTAGGCTTGTTTAGATAAAGTATGATCAACTGTTAATTATGCCCTAATTAGTTAAATAATAAATAAATGTTAATTTGATAACTTTAAGTGTTGTGTGCCCTTTTGATTGTGTGATGTCCTTAGGTCACTAATCATTGGTGATCTTTGGCACCTTAATTTCATGTTTGAGCTCGTTAGTAACTTACTTAGTGATAAAAGCTGGTATCGCTAGAGTTATCGCTACTAGTTAGTAGGTTTACTGTTTTACGACTGTACCGCGAAGGAAAGTTGTACTCAAGTCGTAAATCATGGCATATCATCATGAAGCATCATGTTTATCATCGAGCATCATGTTGAAGCATGTTATATACTCGTGTAGTTCCCGCTTTCGAAGAAGTCGAAGTTGCCGAGCAAGCCTCCGGAGAAGAGCTATCGTCGGTGGGTTCCGGACCAGAAGTTGGAGTCTGTGAGTCCGAGTTAATCGTCGCGTCAGAACAAGGCAAGCCCCGGTGCATTTAAACCCTACCTTGATATTTACAAATCTTTATTATTTATATTATGGTTTACTGTATTAAGTAATTAGGAGTTGAGTGATAACCTAATTGCTGCATTGTCATCTTTGATTATGGCGATATCAACCTTGATACCTGTTTTACTGAAAATGCGTAGTATGCTTCGCTATGCTTAGAAGTTAAGCTTTTAAATGAAATGTTTACATGGCCATGACGGCATACTTAATGAATATTGAAAGATAAGAATGAACTTGAAAGATCGGACGGGTGGTTTGGCCATTGTCAACATGCATTGGGAAAGAAGTCTCAATGTAGTGTTTCCGCCTTGTCAGTTAAGGACCGTCCATTGTAAGCCTGCTTGTGTTTCGAGACTTTGCAACTAGCCTCATGCCTTGGGTAAGCCCAAAATGTTAGTGATTCCATTACGAGAACGTCTAACCTCGCACTGGGAGTGGAGAGATGGCAGGAGTAGCGTGTACCCTCGGGGCTAGAATCGGGCCGGGTTCGAGGAGTACTGTACTCTCGGGTGGCGATGGACACGTTCTGGTTTTGAGAAATCTAAATGAGGGTTGATATATGCAAGATTTGGTTCTACATATGTCGTGATGTTAGAGATCCACAGCTGGGTATAATCGGTTCGAATCGTCGTTGCTCCTCGGTTATGGAGACTTGATCACCTAATTTACATCGTAGTTAAGAACTGGAATTGAAAGAAAGAATGAGAAGTGTTTTGATGATAATTACTTTGATCTAGATTAGGATCACCTAGAATTGGTTAATGAACCATCAATGGTAAAAGTAAAATATTAAAGATAAGGACTTACTTTAGTAAGCTTTTCTGCAAAAGAAAAATTTGATTCTTGAGTACCCGTACCTTGATCCCCTAAAGCTAGCATGCCCTTGGAGTCTGTGTCTAAGTCGGGTAAGTCTTGTTGAGTACTCTCGTACTCAGGGTTTGTTGAACCCCTTGTTGCATGTGCGGTTCATGAACAAGTATGCTTTGAGCCTTGTTGCATGACCGTTGTGGCTGAAGAAAGTGACGACGAGTAGACTGTGTGGCCTTTGGGCAAGGCATCTCGCTTGTGTGTTGTAATAAAGTTACTACTGATACTTCTCTACTACTGGTTTGTAATAATGCTACATAAGGTTTGAGGTTTGAAAACTGGTTTGTAAACTTAAGTTATTGTAAGACTTCCGTGACTTTACTCTGTTAAATATTTTGAATAAACTGTTGTAATATTGCAATACTCCTGTGATTCGATCCTGTTCGGAGGAAAGCAGGCCTTTTAAGTTATGAGGAACATAAGTACGGCTGTCAGAGGTCATTATGACGATGACGGGTACATGTGGGCCATCATAATTAGGAGGTTCTGTGACAGCATGATATGTCCAACGGAGGCCTCCTGAGGCGCCGGTGCGTAGTGGAGTTCTAAAACGGGCCGATAATGTAAAGAGCGGTAGAGGTCGACCTAAACTAACTTGGGACGAGTCCGTTAAGAGAGATCTTAAGGAGTGGAATATCTCCAAGGATTTAGCTATGGACAGGAGCGCTTGGAGATTGGCAATCAATGTGCCTGAACCGTGACCTCTTTTTCTCTTGTGCCCTTTATGTCCCTTTTATGTGTCTCCATGTTTCTCGTCTCTTTTGAGTTTCATCTCTAGCCTACCCCAATTTGCTTGGGACAAAAGGCTATGTTGTTGTTGTTGAATAAAAATGGATACGTCAAGCGTATCTGTGCACATGCTTCGCTACGAGGAAAACAAAATATAATCATGATTCTTTATCATAGCAAATATTTTGTTTGGACATGAGACACTTTGCCTTCAACATTAGTTACAATTGGTTTTCAGACAGGGACTGTGTACTGGGCAATTCAGGCGCCTACCACCTAATTTCCCAAAGGATTTGAGTAACAAATAGTGCAACTTCATCGTCTTTCTCTTGCCCTCAGCATTCATCCCTCATCACTACCCTGTTGCTGGACCTCAGATTTCTTCTCAGCATTCACCTCAGGATTTCTTCTCTCTCATCGTCTTTCTCTTCCCTCAGCATTCATCCCTCATCGTCTTTCAGCGTGCCACCAGCAACAACCTCCTCAAAGCCACCTCTCACCTCGTGTACCTCCATTGGTGTCCCAGCCCTGATCCAGCCACTGAGAAGAAATCCAACGGACCTGAAAGAGACTGAACCCTCCACATTTAGTGAGATTCGTTTTTTAGCTAACTAAAACAATAGAAACTCAACTGAGATAACTTAGGTTTTGCCGGTGAAATATCAGGACCATGCGACTCTTAGGCTTCACGAAGAATCGCACAATTGGCTTCAGCCCAATGGTCCATAAGAAGCCATAAAAGAACAGAATCTGACAAAATGTCAAACAGCAGTGCTCATCAGTAAATGAGGCTAGATTGAAGTTAGAACAAATCAATAGGAGCAGTCATCCATAACTGATTCTTTTTTTATCAAAGAATGAAATGTCCTAGCTAGCAGAACAAACTAATTATTTAATGAATTGAGAAACAGATATAATAGGTTCAAACACTCATGGTTAGATACTGCTCTCCAATTAAAGATCAGACAAACAGTCACAGCCAGGTAACGGTTGTTATAAAAGAAATTGGATTACCCTGACAAACTAAGACAATATACTGGGAGAGGTATTTACATGTTCACTCAAAGACAACAGAACCAAACTTCTAATCTAAATCTTAATTTCAAAGATATAATTTTATTAATGAATAGATTTTGGCTCGGTATGTTCGGTCAATCAGCATGTAATAATAATCTAGGTCCTCACATGTTTCATTTGGATCACTTACGAGGCATTCACGTTGTTTACTATAATAAATTGATCAGACTTTCTAGAGAATGATTCACAATGCAACAACAATATAGAACTAAGGCAGCAAGCACCGAAGAGATAAGGAAACAAACGTGCAAAGATTATTCAGGCCAAGAATGAAGAACTAACTGGAGAAAGATCACATTTTCAGAATTTCAAAGAATAATCTAGGAACAAAAATGGTATCCAATATAGTAATCAGTAAGGTGCAATAATCTAGGGAAAAAATTGTTAAAGATCTGAGAACTCCAAATTTCCAAGGATGTTAGGATGGCAAATTTTATTTCATGCTTCCTTCTAAAATTTGTCTACACAGTCTAGGAAACCAGCAAAGTCATCTCTTGAAAGGCATGGAGCCATGGACAGAAAAAGAGATGAAGTTGTACCTTGGTAGCTGTCTAGGTGAACAATTCATATGAATTTCACCAAGCTGTCAGGTTCCTTCAAAATGTTTTCAATTTTTCGTAGACAAGGAACCATGTACATATATAAGAAAATATAAGATGTACTTGAACCTGTATCTATTATTATGTCTATAATGGATAGTCAGTTCTTGTACTCCCTGCGAAAGAATATATGTGGTAAACTCAAAATTGAGGAAATAATATTAAGAATGCAGGTATCAAGTACATACTCCAAGATGATAAACAAATTAAACTGGACGATATGGTACTCAAATCGAACTTCTTGGTCCATTGTTCTCTGTGGCATATAAACATAAAAGACACATAATTCAGAAAAAAAGATACGTGGCATATGATCATGGATGTAGATATACCTGTCTTGATTTCCACTTGTAATTCCTGAGTCTTTACCTGTAGTAAAAATTAATTCTTAGGCTAGAACCATAAAAAGACGGAGCAAAGAGCAGGGATACTACAAGGTTACAGGGCACTAACTAATAAGGTATTGTGCTCCTCTGTACTACTGAAAATCAGAATAGCATCATCATCATTGCTGAAAAATTTAGCACGTGCTCAAGCTGCTTTAGATAACCAGACCATGGATGTTACGTGTCTTGATTTCCACTTGTAATTCCTGAGTCTCTACCTGCTGTAAAAATTAATGCTTAGGCCAGAACCATAAAAAGATGGAGCAAAGAGCAGGAATGCATGTTTTGCATTTAGTCAATCTAAGGTTATTCAGAAGTAAACTCAAGGTAATCAATGTAATTTATTTATAATTTTTAGTTAATCCTAGCATTCACAGGTTTCTCACATCTAATCAGGACTCAAGGTAATGCCTTTTTGATGGAGTCTAAAGTCTAAACTGTTTGCTTACTCTTACATCTCCATTATCGAATACTCTCACAACTAATCAGGACATGTGCCTATACATGTGCTGTTTTCCAGAAACGGGTGTGCCATTAGAACAAGTTGAAGAATTAGTAGGCCTCCTGGTTCCTGATAATTCATGAGCATCAGCCATCAGCCAAGGTGCCTGCAGCCAGCTGATATACAAACGGCTTTCCCAAGCTGCTTACACCATTATAATAAGAACTCATTTTGGTTATTATATTGCACAAGAAACATTCAGAAAAGAGGGTTAAAGCAAAAGTCGAAAAGAAAAAGAAGAGAACCGCACTCCAAATGTAGAAAAGCCACGGTATGAGCAGCAGGGCCGGGACTCGTAAGGATAGCAATGGATTTGTAGCCGATAGGCATCACCCATCATCAGAATTTTTTTTACCCATGAAAAAACCCGAACACATGTAATGGTCATCTAATTAGGACTCTTACTGTCACATCTACAGGTTTTCAGAAAATTGTTGACAAGATCCTAACATATGGGTATGTTAAGCCTCGGGATCTATGGTTCCGACCGAAGAGACCCCTTGACCAACCCTTCTAGGATCGCCTGAGGGCTATACCCATCGGGTACGCTCGCGCGCGCCCTCAGACTAAGGAACTTGCCCGAGCCTGAGCACGCCAAGGCCTCTGCTCAGGGCTTGGGGGCTGGCCCGAGCCTCACGCTCCCAGTCAACAGGGAACCTGAGCCTGATCCTTGGCTCCTGCCTGGCCTACGACGCCAATCAAGGCCCGGGCACAAGAAGACACACCCCAAGCCATCGAGGCTCGGGGGCTCCTCGACGTAGCACTTTGGGCGCGGCCTTGCCGACCGCTCCCCCGACAAGGTCACACATGGGGCGTGACACAAGAAGACAAGCTCTTCTCGGTCTCTGGGGGCTCGGGGGCTTCGGGCCGTGCATCAGCCCCTCAAGCTGACCTCCTTCGCCACCAAAAAGACTCCAGAAGGTGCGCCTAGGGGAGGCTGGTCCAAGCTGACATAGACTGACACTCAATGTGTCAGAACAGGCCAGCCGGACGATGCCCGAGGCTTCTTCGGCTCCACGACATTGCCATGGTCTATAGAGCGCCGCTGCAAGACCCTTCTAGACTCTGGCCCATGTAAACCATAGGCTCAACCCTGAAAATCGCCATGTACCCGACCTATTTCGATATATAAGGGATAAGGTCGGATCCTAGAGGGGGAGGACGATCCCAGACAGATCATTCCATTCCTCATCGATCCGCTCCTGCTCGGCACCGAGAGCAGGGCAACCTAGAGAGGGGCACCGAGAGCTCTTCCACCGCACCCGTCGTCTTCCTCCTCTCCGATGAGGGAAAGACTCCACCGGCGGCGAGGCAACCTCAGGATTAGCACCGAGCTAACCCCCTACCAAATCTCTCTTCCTCCTGGACACTCTGTTGTGACCCCCCCGATTTTGGGTGCTTTTGAGTATAAGGATCATCAGCTACAGGATATAGGGCACCGATCGACCCGAACTAGGATAAACCGTTGTGTCCTCCCTGTGATTCTTGTGTTCTTCAGTCCACCCGAGCCACCGGAGACACGTACTCTGACACCGATTCGAACAACAATGCTTGCCGCGGTTCTGACCCCACGACAACTGCAGTTGACAGAGGTAGCACTGAAGTATAGGGATCCCAAGCACTAAAAAGGTCTATAAAATTAGTTTTCCCATAACAGCCCTGATGTTAGCTTTTGAAGCCTGAACCACTGAATTGAGAGCAGTTTAATTTTTAAGGCACTATCATTAAACATTATCGACTATTAGAAGTTCCTAGCAACAGCAGTACTAACTTTTAAATGCATTAGTGATGCAGCATTTGGGAGGAGAAAAGAGTTCTATGCTACTATCCTATGTGAAAACGTTTGACTCCTCATTTGAGCTCTGCTTAAATTTGGTGTCTTTTAGATGAAGGAATCCGGTGAAATGTTAGTTGCATATTTTCAAACCAAACACTGTTTTTTTCAAAAACTAACACTTTTGGCCGCGCCTATTGCCACGGTGCGGCGAAACAACACTAACGCGCCATGCATGGCGGCGCGGCAGCGGCGAGACGTGGCACTTCCCCGGACCTTGGCCGCTGATGTGGCGGTGCTGCCGCGCCATAGATCTTGGCGTGGTAGTGCCATGCCATGGCCCACAGCGTGGCAGGCTCAGTTACATGCCCGCGACACGGTTTCCTCTTCCCTCTCTCCCTCCAGTCTTTCTTTCTCCCGTGCCCGCCTGATGCCGCCGCCAGTCGCTCGCCCGTGCCTCCCGCCGCGCACCGCCGTCGGCCCCTCCCTTGGCCGACAGTCGCTCGCCCGCACCGCTGTCAGCCCCTCCCTTGGCCGCTAGTCACTCGCCCGCGCCGCGCGCCGCCAATCGCTCGCCCGCGCCGCGCGTCACCAATCGCTCGCCGTGCCCGTCGCCCGTCACCCGTGCCCGCCGCCATGCGCTGCCGTTGGCTCCTCCACCACCGGCCGCGCCTCCCTACCTGCGCTCGCGCCGCCTCCCTGGTGATAGGCTAGGGGTCAGCCCCTTGGCCGCCTGCGCCACCTTCCTTGGTGGCCGGCTGTTTGGCCACCGCCGCCACCGGCGAGGACGCCGGTGGCCCTCTCCGTCGCTGGGGCTGACCCCCAGGAGCTCTCCTTGTTGTTGCTAAGGTATTCCCCCCTCCAAGACCCTCATTTTGGTGATTAAAATTTGAATCAATTGATTATTGTTAGTGATTTGGTATAGTTAAGTAGTTAGAATTTAGGGTATGTTTAGGTAGTTAGCCTTTAGATTTTTGTTAGTTAGGATTTTGGATTTAGGGTTTCATTAGTAATTTAGGGTTTAGTTTTTTGTTTGTTAGGATTAGTAGTTTAGTGTATAGGCTATTGTTAGTTAGGACTTTGGGTTTAGGGATTTGTTAGGTAGTTAGGGTTTAGTTAATTTCTAGTAGTAATGGTAGTTAGTATAGACACTAGTTTTCATGTGTTGGTACTTAGTAGTGCATGATACGATGATTTCAATGACTTGATGAAGTTTCCTCAAATGCTTTTATAGATGGATTGTTGTGTCTGAGTTTTTTACAGAGGAAGTGTTAGGAAAGAAGATGGTATGTTTGAGGATATGGAAGAAGAATTGAAATGGTTTGATGAACGTCCTAGCTTCAACGACCTTTGTGTCTGTTTGAATGCAAAGTTTGGCGGTGATTTCACACTGAAGGGGAGGTTTGATAGTGGGAAGAGTAGGGCACACTATGTCTTGAAGCCCTTGCGCGACATTGCTCACTAGTCCCGCTACAATAGGGTGATCTAAGGTTCCAATGTGCCCATGGCTGAGGTGGTGGTGGAGAATGGGTACAGGATGCAAGATGTCTAGCACGAGCCGTCCATTGACGGTGTTGGAGGCAATGAACAAGAATTGGGGGTCGAAGGGGAAGCAACTCAGGGTAACATGGATTTGGACGGTTAGTTGACACAGGAACAGTTCATTCAACTCTAGTAGGCTATATAAGCAATGACTTCGATGTGAACGAGTTCGAACAGGAAGATGAGGAGCAGGAGGAGGAGGACAGGATCGGTGATGTAGTTAGCAGTGATTCAGATGATTCGGATGATGACCAAGGAGGTAGAGATGATATGCCAACACCGGTTGATGCCATGCCAGTACCGGTTCATGCTATGCCATTACCAGTACCAACTGAGGTACTTCATGCTATGCCGGCTTAGGGTAGACTAGTCACAGATTTGCTAGAGGATGATACCCCTATGATTCATGGGGTAGAATTAGCAAAGCACAACAGTACGTTCCACCACCACCTTACACAGTGACAGAGCTTATGCAGCTGAGTTCGATGGATGTACCTTTCAGTGGCGTTTCGAACTATAGGGATCAGCATGACGGATATGACAGTTTGTGACACCGGTCTGTAGATGTGTAGAAAATCATTGTATGACCAAGAGAATGAAATCCTTAGCAAGGGGATGATATTCAATCCAATGTTAGAGATGAAGTTGTTCCTTCAGAACTATGTTGTCTATCACCATAGGCCGTACACCGTCACTCGTTTGGATTAGGAGTTGAGGTACCACGTCATATGCAAAAATGGTTGTATGTGGAGGTTAAATGCATAAAAGAGACAGAGTGATTACAAGTGGAGGACAAGTAAAGTGGTCCAACCCCACACTTTCCTATCAAATAAGGGGAAGGAAAACCATCAGCAGCTCACTGCACATTACCTTGCCCGTCGTATATTGGGGCTCATTGACAACAATAATGACATTTTAGTGTCTTCCTTGCAAGAGTCCATATCCAGATTCGTTAAGTATGATGTGAAGTACGGAAAAGCTTGGCATGCTAAGCAAATTGCCCTAGCGATTTGTTGGGGTAGCTGGGAGGAAGCGTACAACAGGGTTCTCCGAATATTGTGTGCAATGCATTACTACAACCCTGGCTTAAAATGGTTTGTAGACACCGGAGGGATGTATTTCGAGAACCCGTTTAGGCATGTCTTGCATCTTGTGTTCTGGTCATTCGCGTAGACGGAACATGCATTCAAGTATTGTCGGCCAGTCGTACTTGTTGATGGCACTTTCCTGACCAGAAGGTACAGAGGCACCTTGATGATGGTTGCTGTTGTTGATCCAGAGGACTAGATATTGCCCATGGATTTTGCCTTGGCAGAGGGAGAGAACAATGAATCATGGTCATGGTTCATGCGGCTTCTACGTGTACAAGTGCTTGACCCATCTCACACTATATGTTTGATCTCGGATCATCACCTAGGGATTCTTAATGTTGCAAGTGAACATATAGATGGGTTCTCGCCTCTAGTGCACAGATGGTGCATGCGACATTATGCCGCTAATTTCTGGCGACGTCAGAGAAAGAATGAGGTTTGTGACGAGGTAAAGGCTCTATGTTGTGTACGTATAGAGCACCAATTTAAGGAGACAAAGAGAGAACTAGACAAGATGCTAAACAAAGCGGCAAGGCCTGGTTAGAGGCGCAGATGGAACAAAAGGCTAAGTGGGCGTTAGCATATGATGAGGGCATTTTTAGGTACGACATCATGACCACCAACTCGTCAGAGTCTTTCAACCGTGTATTCAAAAGAGTTCGATTGTTGCCTATGTCTGGAATTGTTGAGTTCTCCTTTCACAAGTGCAATGAATATTTTGTCAAGAGGTGGGAACTTGCGTAGAGGAATATAGCTGAGCATGTGCGATTTGGAAAGGCCAGAATAGAACATTTGAAGGAGGCCTAGGAATTGGCCAAGTAGCATATCGCTGAGCCGTATGGACCTCGCCAGCATGTCTTTAGTGTATGGGGGAAGGTGGCACAAACGTGGGCGGCGAATATTATGGTGGATGAAACTACCGAGTTGATCTTGACAAAGTAGAGTGTAGTTGCAACATCCCTCAGAACATGCATGCCCCTTGCTCTCACATGATCACGACATGCAGGGTCCGCGGATATAACTTCGAGGGTCTGCCATATATGTCACCCTTGTATCTCCGTTCAAACACCCTTAATATTTGGGAGAGGAGCTTCGAGCCGTACCTTGACCCGACACAATGGCCACCTTATCATGGTTATGACTACGTGTCGAATCTAGACCGAATGAAGGTAGGGAAGGGTAGGAGGATGAAGAAGTGACTCAAGGGGGACATGGAAGCTATGAGAGGATACAACGAGGACATGTACGGAGGGGGAGACTTCAACGAGACCCGTGGTAGGAATCTTTGCTCCGTTTGCAAAGAACCTGGTCATAAGGCTAGTAGGCATAGAAGACGAGGGCAGCAGGTCCATACATAGAACTTGTTTTTTCCCTAGTAAAGTTGATTCATATGATTGTTAATGTTACTTTCAATATGTACATGTTCTTTCATATTTTTTCCATGTTGCATAGCATGTAGTTGAAATTTTGCAATGGTACTTATTGTTAATTTGAATATCGTATCATTCATAATGTTTGTTGTAACCCTTTGTTTGTCAATTTCAACTAGGATGGCCCGTCCTATGCAGCACCCATTGTACCCCATTCTTGAGGTGTCGTACGACGACAAGCACCGAGCTCACGTGTTGACCGACACCGACGCAGAGGTGGCCTTGCCTCCTTTGAGGCCACGCACACACAGGCACTCACACCAGTGGGACAAGCATTACGCGCCGTAGATACGGTGTGCTGGCTTTCTCGAGCTTGTCCAGGTTGTGAACACCAGTCTTTCGCCCCTTGACCCCGCACTTCTCATTGCAGCTATAGACAGGTGCGAGTCCATTCATTCTTTGTAAACATTCTTATAACGAAATTGAGGTAACTGATAGTCGTTCTATTTTCGTAATGCAACCTCACAGGTGGAGGCCTGAGACCCACATGTTCCACTTACCTTGCGGTGAGATGACCATCACCTTACAGGACATGAAGGCTATCTTTGGCCTTCGGTTAGGGGGACTTCTAGTGACAGGTATAGTTGACAACGATCGCTGGAGAGAGCTGGTGGCTCAGTTCTGTGGCTTTCTTCCACCGGATGACGAGGATGCAAAAAAATAAGCAATTGAACCCTATTTAATACTTGCATTGCTTTCATGAATCCATTGTGTTTCATTGTCTTTGGTGAATTTCAGGAAAACTTCTAGTGTTACGTCATCGTGGATCACAGAGCGCTTTGATAACTTGCACCCACAAGCTAAGGAGGCTGAGATCGAGAGGTTCGCTAGAGTGTGGCTCTGGCACTTTACTATTCCCCGACGCGTCCCGACGCGTCGGGCAACAACATCAGTTGGATTTTCCCTTGACATACTGAAAGGATCAAGATGCCCAAGAGGGGGGGTGAATTGGGATTTTCTAAAAATTAATTGCAAGAATTAAATCCTATAAGCCGGAATTCACCCCTAGTGCCTACTTGTGTTCCTAGAGAGTCTACCGATAAAAAGTTTTGCACCCTAGTTTCCAATCCTAGTCTAGCATGGCAATTCTAGGAATGTAAAACAAGCAATGAAAGTAAATACAAGAAAGTAATTGCTTGAATGTAAAGGGGCAAGGAACACGGCGATGTTTTTCCGAGGTATCGGAGAGTCGCCACTCCCCACTAGTCCTCGTTGGAGCACCCGCGCAAGGGTGTCGCTCCCCCTTGATCCGCGCAAGGATCAAGTGCTCTCTACGGGTTGATTCTTCGACACTCCGTCGCGGCGAATCACCCAAAACCGCTCACAACTTGAGTTGGGTCATCCACAAGCTCCGCCGGATGATCACCAAACTCCCAATCACCACCAAGCCGTCTAGGTGATGGCGATCACCAAGAGTAACAAGCTAGAACTCTCACTTGACCACAACGAGCCCAAATGAGGAGATGGATGCACACTTGCTACTCTCTAATCACTAGTGAGGAAACTCAAACTTTGATTCTCAAATCTCTATCCTCACTAGAGCTCTTGCACTCCCTTGCACTCTAAAGGGTTTTCTCAGATGTTTGAATGAGCAAGAGACCTCTAAAAGAGGTGGAGGGGTTATATTTATACACCCCTTAAAGAAAACGAACCGTTACTTTCTGACACGGGCTGACCGGACGCGCCGGTCGAACTGACCGGACGCGCCGGTCGCCCGTAACGGTCAAAACGCGATTTTGAACTGAACCACCGGACGCGCCGGTCAGGGGTGACCGGACGCGTCCGATCGTGCAAGGGTGCTTACTGTACTCGCACCGGACGCGAGGCCGCGTCCGATGGCTGATGACCGGACACGTCCGGTCCTCTCTGGACCTTACTGGACTGTGACCGGACGCGCCGATCACAGCCAGGTCGCGTCCGACGGGCGTTCCCTCAAAGTGACACGTGTCAGCCACTGACCACCGCGTCCGGTCCTCGCGAGGACCACGTCCGGTGGTCAAGGCCGAAACCCTAGCGCGGTAAATTACTGACCGGACGCGTCCGGTGCTGCCGAAGACCGCGTCCGGTCACTGGAAAACAGCCCGAAACTTTCCGAAACGCGTCGCAACTTCAACCAAGTCGCTTCCAACTGAACTTTGAGCTATTCTAGGGTTGCCTAGCGCCAAGTTTAACAAGTGTGCACCACACCTAAACATAGGACTCGCCTAGGTCAAGCTACCCATTCATGCCCCCCTTTATAGTACGGCCAAAAGAGAAAAACGAAGATCCTAACGACTATTCCGAATGTGTCTCAACACCTCGACATCCGGAACTAACCGTCCTTAATCTTGACGTCACTCTTTTGAAAACCGAAACGATTTCCATCAAGGGACACGAATACCACAGTGCTCAAAGCAGTTATCACCTCCATGACCTAACTTACCAATGTTTCTGCAAAACACACGTTAGTCATGGTAATAAAGTGTTGTCATTAATTGCCGAAACCAAACCTTGGGGCCTAGATGCTTTCAATCTCCCCCTTTTTGGTGATTGATGACAACACTAAGTTTCAAAAGATTAGAGTGAAGGTTTTCGAGCATGCTTGGTTCACATAAGCAAAAGACAATAAGCATAAAAGGTTAGGAATTGCTTATGTGCTCCAAGCCAAAAGAGTGTACTTCATAAGATAAGACAAAAAGCATTAGTACACATAAAGATATAGCTCAAAGTAATCGGAGTAAGGCACGGAAGCACAACCTTAGAGCTATAGCTAAAACGGTGACATATATTAATCACTGAGACGGATAACACATTAAGACTCAAGGTTTACGACTCGACGACAATGTCACACGAATGCAATGCTGAAAAGTAAATATGAAATGCATGAATGTAGCACACAAAGAACGAAAACCCACTAACAAACTCCCCCTGAAACTACTCTCTCTCCCCCTTTGGCATCAAGCACCAAAAAACTAATCTAATCTGACGGGGGGACAGACGGAGTCGTGTCGGGTGCCGAGGTGCGCGGAGTGATCACGAAGTGAAGCGAATCGCCCTTGGAGTCTGAGCTATCTGGCTGACCCTCTGAAGAAGCACGTGGCTGCGAAGCGGTCTGGGTCTGAGCAGGAACAGGCACTGACTGTGTAGCAACAAGTGGATCTGTCTGAGTAACCTGAGCCTGAAGTGCGCCAGTGGCTAGGGGATCTGTCGAGGCAACTGAAGAAGGGATGGTCTCTGTAGTCCCGGTCCCTGTCACTGGAGGAACGACTGCCTCGGGAGCTGACAACCCTGACGAAGTGTGAAACGTAGTAGTGTGCGAGGGTGTCGGCTGACCAGTCAACTCGCTGTAGGTGGCACTGAAATCACCAATAGGTGTGCCTGTCAGAAGGTGCGGGCGAGGCTGGTCTGACGGTGTAAACCCCGTATGTATAGGAGTGAAGCTCGGGGACTGAAAGGACTGGGGAACCTGCTGCTGTGGAGATGTAAACTGTAAGCTCGGCTGTCCCTGACTCGACGGACCACTGGAATGTAAAGCCGGAGCCATGACGGACGCAGGCGGAGGAACCCCAACTGTGATAAGGTGACGCAGGAGATCCATGTACTGCTGCTGACTCTGTCGCTGCATCTCAACCTGTTGCCTCTGGATCTCAAGCTGTTGTCTCTGGAACTCGTCCTGACGAGCCTGAATCTGTGCTAGTGCTGCAGCTGTATCCTGTGCCTGGCGCTGTATCTGCTGCTGCTGCTGCTCCTGAGCCTGGGTCAACCTCTCAAGGATAGCCAGCATGGCTGGGTCTGAGTGGGAGGCTGAGCCAGATCCACCGGCCTCGTGGTCGTGAGACCGAGGAGACCGGTACCTGGGGATGGGCTGGTAGTCCTCATCAGTGCTGTCTGAAGTGACATCCTCAGGTATCTCAGCAGTCTGAGTCTCAAGGTCCGCGAGCTCTGCCTCGGCAAGCTCGTCAACTCTGGCGTTCTGCTCAGCTGCTGTCTCAGGAACATCTGGGCGCACACGCTGTCCTGGCGTTGGGGCCTGATCTCTAGTAACAGAGGCCCAAAGCTGTCTGATATCATAATCAGGGAAAGCTGTAGTAGTGTTAGCAATCTCCGCCCTGATCTCTGGTGGCATCTGGATAGCAGATCTGATGATAAAACAAATCCAGTGGGCATAGGGAAGCTGACGGTTACCCTTGAAGCCCTCAGCAATGGTGTCCTCCATCTCACAAAGGATAAGATCCCAGATGTCAAACTGTCGCTGTGAAAGGAGGTGGTGAACAACCCAAAGCTGCATCCTCGTCAGTCCCTCTCTGTAGCCAAGTCTGGGGAGTAAAGTGCGTCTGAGAATAGCATCCAAGACTCTGGCTAGTGGCGTCAGGCTGGCAGGCGTACGACGTGACCCTTCGCCAAAAGGCTCGCGAAAGCAGGGTCGAACCAGGTCGGTAGGTGGCACTGAACCGCCGTGAGGGCGTCTGGGAGGAGGAGTCTGTCCATAGCACAACTGATGGATCCTCGTGTCAGAAGCTGGAAGTCTGAGGATCTCTCGAGCTCTGGAGCTGTACAGTCTGTGATCGCGGCCTCTGAAAGCAAAGTGTATGAACTCATGGGCAGGATCAATCCAAAGAGAAGCATAGAACTCCCTGACCCATGTGCCGCAGTATGCACCTGTCCGTCCAAGAAGATCTGATAAGCCAGGCATATAGGACAGGTGCGGACGGAGCTGCTCTCCCACAACATCAACCAATGCCTCTAGTCGACACACCCTCTGAGGTCTGAAAGCAATGCCACTGTCAACTAGGGCCCTGTAGAAATCCTCCTGAAGTGGGGTATAGAAACCCTCTGAAGCTCTGGAATCTCTGACAGGTGGAAACCATCGGCTGACCTCCATAAACCTCAAACTCTGCACCTGACGTGCTGAAGCACCCCTCAGGTCTAAGTGCTCGACCGGGGGTGACCCTCTAACTCTGGGAGGAGGTCGTGCACCACGACGCTGGCCCTCTGGCCTAGGTGTCACCTGAGTACGAGCACGTGTGGAGCGGCGCGTGGTGGAGACTGAGCTGCCTGCTCCTCTGTATCCTCAGTGGCCTGTGGAGCCTCAGTAGCCTGGGTAGACTCAGTAGCCTGTGTAGCCTCTGTCTGCTCTGTGGGTGGATCTACTGACATCTGCTCGGAAGGTCCAGTAGCCTCGGTACCCTCAGTGGCCTCAGTGCCAAGCTGTCGACCTTCAAGGTGAAAGCGACGCTCGCCTATGTGAATGCCACTGCATCTGCCACCTCTCTCTGCCTACTCTGCAGCGTCTGCCACGGCCTGAGCAACCTCTGCATCTGTAAGTGTCTTCCTCTTCTTCCTGGCTGCAATCTTGATGCGCTTACCACGCGCAATCTCATCACGGCAAGGAGGACTGTTGTCCCCGTCACCAGGAGCACCACCGGCGTTCTTGCAACGCACCATGCTGATCGACTGCCTGAAAACCTCTGTGAGATGATGAACTGACACTCGAGAGGCTTGGCCTCAATCCGTATCCACAGGCTTGGCCTCGGATTTAGCGAACAGATCTGACCCTGACACACCGACTGACTCGCTGCACGTATGGAATAGAAAGATGTACCATAAGCATATATATATTACTAAAAGGTGCGAAGCCCTAGAGATAGCAAGCAAATGAGATACGAAGTGAGACGTGACGCGAAGCTACCTCGGATCGGCGAGACGATGGTGAGAGGAAGCGGTGACCTAGGTCGCGAGAACCCCCGAGATCGACGATCGAGCTCTGAAACGACCGAGCGAGATAGTCAAGAGATGAAATCGGTCAAGGTTAGCCCTAACGACGAAATAGAATTGACGTGAACGAAAAGACGAACGTGTCGATACCTCGAGCGAGGGTTAGGGCAAACCCTAGGCTAGGGTTTGGGCAAACCCTAGGGAAGAGCACGGCCGAAGGTGGATTGAGGATCTAGGGTTAGCACGAGAAGGCACATGGCGGCTGCTGCAGTGGGGATGACTGGTGAGACAACGGCGGCGGCTAAACGGCGGCGATGGCGTGCGGCGCAGAGACGGCTGGAGCGGGCGGCGCGGGCTCGCTCGGCTGCGGGAGCAGAGGGCAATGGGGCGCGGCGCGGCAAGGAGGGCGAGCGGGCGAGGCGCGGGCTCGGCAAGGTCGCCGGCGGTGAGGGGACGGCGAGCAAGCACGGCGAATCGGCGAGAGAACTCGAGCGGCGGCGGATTCGACTGGAGAGGGAAAAAAACGAAGAAGACGAAAGGTTTTTATGAGGGGCTGAGATCCGCTCGACGCGCGATCACCGGACGCGGTGGTCATTATGACAGGACGCGGTGGTGCAGCGTCCGGTCACACTCCAGTAAGCGCCTAGAGTGACCGAACGCGTCCGTTGTGGACTGACCGGACGCGGTCAGAGTCCGGTCGTTGAGAGCTCGGGAATTCATCGCGGAGCACCGGACGCGGTGGTGGTAGCCGGGACCGGACGCGGTGGTCGTCAGAGGCGCGTCCGGCGCAGCGTCCGGTGCCTAGGTCTGGAATTGGTCTTCTGGATGACCGGACGCGCTGGTGGACGCCGGGACTGGACGCGGTGGTGAAGCATCACTGCGTCCGGTGCAGCGTCCGGTCCAGCGTCCGGTCGCTGTTCTTCGCCATTCTTCGTTCTGAACTTCGACGCGACTTCTCCCAATCAAGTTCCAATTCAAAGAGACACAAATAAACACCAATTGGAACCTGATATGAGTGACCTCACTCAAACCCTCAAATTTTTTAAAATATTTTGCCTTAGGCTAGTATAATTTTTACGAAAATAGACAATAAACACCCGAGGAGCAACGTATGGCCATGCAATAGAGTTTTTTGACTCTAGGAGCGTCAAATGCTCTCTCTATCCATGGACGAACACAGAGGTTGCTCAAAGCTAAACCAAAAAGAAACGACAAACAAACAACCATGCATATGCAATGCAATACAAGAAAGTAAAGCTAGATTGCTTGTCAAGTTTGATCCACGGTTAGGCTTCTTCACTCCTCCGAAGGAGGGTTATCGTAACCGTGTTAGCCAAGCCCTAAATGCATTGCGATAAAATAAACGTGACATAAGATACAATGCAATGCAAGGGACAACACCCGCTCATTTTTTAAAGTTACTTGAATCAAGCACATTAAGTTCACTTCTTAGCCTACAAAAGGTAGCCTCATCCAAAGGTTTAGTGAAGATATCCGCTAATTGATTTTCACTTCGTACACCTTCTAGTGATATGTCATTTTTAGCAACGTGATCTCTTAGAAAGTGATGGCGGATATCAATGTGCTTGGTGCGAGAGTGTTGTACCGGATTGTTAGCAATTTTAACGGCACTTTCATTGTCACATAAAAGTGGCACCTTTTCAAGAACAACTCCATAGTCTAGGAGGGTTTGTTTCATATATAAGATTTGTGCACAACAAGCCCCCGCGGCAATGTATTCCGCCTCGGCGGTGGACAAAGCCACACTATTTTGCTTTTTAGATGACCAAGATACTAAGGATCTCCCAAGTAAATGGCACCCTCCGGATGTGCTTTTTCTATCAATCTTGCAACCGGCATAATCCGAATCGGAATAGCCAACTAGTTGGAATCTAGCTCCTTTGGGATACCAAAGACCAATGCTTGGGGTGAGCTTAAGATATCTTAGGATCCTTTTTACGGCACTTAAGTGAGGTTCTTTAGGGCACGCTTGAAAGCGAGCACACATGCACACACTAAACATGATATCGGGCCTAGATGCGGTAAGGTACAACAAGCTACCAATCATAGAACGGTAGAGAGTTTGATCAACCGGTTTACCTCCCTCATCTAGGTCGAGATGTCCATTTGATGGCATTGGGGTCTTGATTGGTTTGCATTCTTCCATCTTGAATCTTTTGAGAAGATCCTTGGTATACTTTTCTTGAGAGATGAAAATCCCTTCTCTCATTTGCTTGACTTGAAAACCAAGGAAGAATGTGAGCTCACCAATCATTGACATCTCGAACTACTTCGACATCAATTCACCAAATTCTTTGCAATAATCTTCATTTGTTGACCCGAAGATGATATCATCAACATATACTTGACAAATGAAGATCTCCCCATTAAGCTTCTTGGTGAATAGTGTGGTGTCGACCTTCCCGATGGTGAAGCCCTTCTCAATGAGGAAGTCCCGGAGGCGCTCATACCACGCTCTAGGGGCTTGCTTGAGCCCATATAGCGCCTTGGATAACCTATAAACATGATTAGGATATCTAGGGTCTTCAAACCCAGGAGGTTGATTGACATAGACTAGTTCATTTATAAAGCCATTTAAGAATGCACTTTTCACATCCATTTGATATAATTTCATATCATGATGTGATGCATATGCAAGGAGGATACGAATGGCTTCAAGTCTTGCCTTCAACTTGAGAGAACCCCTTTGCAACTTGAGAGAACCCCTTTGCAACTAGTCTTGCCTTGTTCCTCACTACTATGCCTTGGTCATCTTGCTTGTTTCGGAACACCCACTTGGTTCCAATGACTCTTGCACCTTTAGGATGCTCTTCAAGTGTCCATACTTGGTTGCGGGTGAAGTTGTTCAATTCTTCATGCATGGCATTCACCCAATCCGGATCTTGAAGAGCTTCTTCTACATTCTTAGGTTCAACATAAGAGACAAAAGAGTGATGTTCAACAAAAGAAGCTAGCTTTTGAGATCGAGTCGTTACTCCCTTTGTAGGACTCCCTATGATGAGTTCTTGTGGATGAGCTTGAAGTAGAGGTGAGTTTCTTCTATCAACCACTTGAGGAGGTGGATGGGGAGCATCAACATCTTGTGCTTGTGCCTCGGCTTGTTCATGAGAGACATAAGTATCTTCATTTTCAACTCTCTCATTCTTGTCATCATCTTGAGGCACTCGTGATGAAGATGGTGGATCAATGATTTGCACATCGTCTTCATCATCTTTTGGCTTGATGTCTCCCACGGGCATGTTCTTCATGGCCTCCCTCAAGGGTTCATCACCTACATCATCACAATTCTCAATTGCTCCTTGGGAGCCGTTAGATTCATCAAATTCCACATTATATGTTTCTTCAACCAAACCGGTGGCATGGTTAAATACTCTATATGCTTTGGACTTTGATGAGTAACCAACAAGAAAACCAATATCACAACGTCTTTGAAACTTCCCTAGGTGTTGACGCTTCTTGTAGATGTAACATTTGCAACCAAACACCCGGAAGAATGAGACGTCTGGCTTCTTCCCATTAAGCAACTCATAGGGGGTCTTGCCAAGAAACTTTTGGAGAAAGAGGCGATTTGAAGCATAGCATGCGGTGTTGATTGCCTCGGCCCAAAACTTTTCCGGAGTGTTGTACTCATCTAACATTGTTCTTGCAAGGGTGATCAAAGTCCGGTTCTTTCTCTCAACTACACCATTTTGTTGAGGAGTGTAGGTTGAAGAAACCTCATGCTTGATTCCAATTTCATCACAATAAGCTTCAATGTTGGTGTTGTCAAACTCTTTGCCATTGTCACTTCTAATCTTCTTTATCTTGACTTCGAATTCATTTTGAGCTCTCTTTGCAAACTTCTTGAAGCAACTTGCCACTTCGGATTTGTCATGAAGGAAGAAAGTCCATGTATATCTTGAGTAGTCATCCACTATCACAAGACAATAGAGATTACCACCCAAGCTCTTGTATGTTGTAGGCCCAAACAAATCCATGTGTAGAAGTTCTAGCACTCTTGAGGTTGACATGAAAGCCTTGGTTGGATGAGTGTTTGCAACTTGTTTGCCCGCTTGACATGCACTACAAGGTTTGTCCTTTTCAAACTTCACATCCTTCAACCCTCTTACTAGTTCTTTCTTCAATAGCTTGTTGAGAGTGCTCATTCCAACATGTGCAAGCCTCCTATGCCAAAGCCAACCAAGTGAGGTCTTGGTGAACAAACATGTCATCAAATTTGCATCTTCGGAGGTGAAGTCAACAAGATAAAGATTGTTGTATCTAAAGCCTTTGAATATCACTTGCTTGTCATCTATCTTTGAAACTTCAACTTCATTTGGTGTGAACAAGCATTGGAAGCCAAGGTCACAAAGTTGCCCAACGGATAACAAGTTGAAACTCAATGAAGCAACATAGAGCACATTTGAGAGTGAGTGATCATTTGATATTGCAATCTTGCCTATACCCTTAACTTTGCTCTTTGAATTATCCCCAAATGTGATCTTCTCTTGACATATCACATTCTCTTCAATGGAGGTGAACATACGAGGATCACCGGTCATATGTTGAGTGCAACCACTATCAATAACCCAATGAGATCCACCGGTCTTGTAGTTCACCTACACACAAGAGATCAAGCTTTTTGTTTAGGGACCCAAACTTGAGAGGGGCCCTTGACTTTCTCAACTAGTGACTTGGCAACCCATATTTTCTTTGGCCTATTCTTGTTTGGGGGACCCAAAAACATGACTTTCATCTTTCCATTTGAATCTTTTCTTAGCATGTAATGAGCATTGAAGGCAAAGGGTCTAGCATGCTTGGGCAAGGGTTGTGGTGGTGGAGTTTTGCATTCATGAGCAAAGTGACCTTCTTGACCACACTCAACACATCTCTTTGGCTTGGGCTTTGACTTGCTTTGTTGTTGAGATTTTGCTTTCTTCTCTTGATTTGCCAAGTACCCAATACCACTTCTATCCATCTTCATTACGGTGTTCATGAGGAGCTCACTTTGCAAATATTGGCCTCTTGTGAACTTGCTTAGGCCGGTCTTGAGATGCTCTTTTTCTTGCTTGAGCTTCTTGTTCTCTTCAATGAGTGACTCATTTGTTGTTTGCTTCTCAAGAGCCATCAAACCTTTGAGCTTCTTGTTCTCATTTGCAAGCTTCTCATTCTCACACTTGATCTTGGCATAATCATCATGGTTGCATGACTCAACCACACTCTTGCCTTTGCTACTAGAACCTTGCTCAATGCTTTCAATGATCAAATCATCACATGATGTAGCTATATCACACTTAACAACATTGTTAGTAGCATCATGTGTCTCAAGAGCAAGTTCATTAGCAACCACAAGACTATCATAGTCAATTTTCAATGTGGTGTATTTGTCTTTTAGAGAGCTATGTCTAGTGATGAGCTCATCATGCTTCTTCTCAAGTTTATCATGTTGATCTTTAAGCTCTTTATTAGAGGTTTTGAGCTCTTTGAGAGTAGAAGACATAATTTCATTTTGATCTCTAAGCTCACCACTAGTCTTTTGAGCATTTTCAAGCTTAGATGAGAGTGATTCATTTTCATTTTGAAGATCATCATTTTCACTTCTAGTCCTTCTTATGATTTTAGTGTATTTGTTTAGCAATTTTACAAGTTCATCATAAGAAGGTGCATCAAATTCATCATCACTATCACTATCATCATCATCATCACTATCATGGTTTTGTACCTTTCGTTCACCCTTGGCCATAAGGCATAGGTGAGTAGTGGACGATGATGGTGAAGAAGGCGGTGAAGGTGGTGGTGAAGATGTCGGTGAAGATGATGGCCCCATCACAAATGCGGCAACCTTCTCTTTCTCATCATCGCTCTCATCTCCGGAGGAGTCACAAGATGATTCAATGTCGGTGAGCCAATCACCAACAATATATGCCTTTCCACCCTTCTTCTTCTTGTAGAACTCCTTCTTCTTGCCATCCTTCTTCTTGTATGGCTTGTTCTTCTTCTTCTCATCTTCTTCATCACTTGAATCATTTTTCTTGCCCTTGTTCTTGTTCTTGAACTTGTCTTTTGGTGGTCTAGGGCATTGATGAGCTAGGTGGCCAAGTTCACCACAATTGTAGCAATCCATCTCTGAGATGGGCTTTCTCTTGCTACTTGTGAAGAATTTCTTTTTCTTGCCATCGAACTTGATGCCACTCTTGTTGAGCTTCTTTAGCATCTTGGTGGTCTTCCTCACCATGAGTGCAAGTGATTCATCATCGATATCACTTTCACTTGAGCTTTCTTGCACGATCATGGCTTGGCCCTTCTTCTTCTTGTCATGGCTAGCTTTGAAGGCCAAGTCTTTCTTCTTGGAAGATGATGAGCCCTCTTCCGGAGTGATGTGCATGTACATCTCATGAGCATTGATCTTCCCCAATACTTGAGTCGGTGTTGCGGTGGAGAGATCACTTTGATGAAGCACGGTGACAATGTGACCATACTTCTCAACGGGAAGCACACTCAAGATCCTCCTTGCAACATCCGATTGACTCATTTGAGTGAGCCCAAGAGCATTGAGGTCCTCTACAAGAACATTCAAGCGAGTGTACATGTCATTAGCACTTTCTTTGGGAAGCATCTCAAAAGAATTAATCTTCTTTAAAGCAATATGATAGCGTTCCTCACGCTCACTCTTAGTTCCCTCATGGAGAGCACAAAGATTCTCCCACAAATCATGAGCGTTCTTTGCATTACGCACACGATTGAAGATATCTTTGCCTAAGCCCCGGTAGAGTGCATTTTTGGCCTTTGCATTCCACCGGTCGTACTTCTCCTCGTCACCAGTGGGGTTTGCGGGATCCTTGATAGCGGGAAGCCCTTGGGTTGCGGCTCTAAGGCACCCGACATCTATGGCTTCGAGATACGCCTCCATGCGGATTTTCCAATATGGAAAATCATCCCCCTCAAAGGTGGGAGGTGGTCCTTCCCCGTTAGACATCTTGCTCTAGGCGGTAAAGCCTAAATTAGGAGCAACACGGCTCCGATACCAATTGAAAGGATCAAGATGCCCAAGAGGGGGGGTGAATTGGGCTTTTCTAAAAATTAATTGTAAGAATTAAATCCTATAAGCCGGAATTCACCCCTAGTGCCTACTTGTGTTCCTAGAGAGTCTACCGATAAAAAGTTTTGCACCCTAGTTTCCAATCCTAGTCTAGCATGGCAATTCTAGGAATGTAAAACAAGCAATGAAAGTAAATACAAGAAAGTAATTGCTTGAATGTAAAGGGGCAAGGAACACGGCGATGTTTTTCCGAGGTATCGGAGAGTCGCCACTCCCCACTAGTCCTCGTTGGAGCACCCGCGCAAGGGTGTCGCTCCCCCTTGATCCGCGCAAGGATCAAGTGCTCTCTACGGGTTGATTCTTCGACACTCCGTCGCGGCGAATCACCCAAAACCGCTCACAACTTGAGTTGGGTCATCCACAAGCTCCGCCGGATGATCACCAAACTCCCAATCACCACCAAGCCGTCTAGGTGATGGCGATCACCAAGAGTAACAAGCTAGAACTCTCACTTGACCACAACGAGCCCAAATGAGGAGATGGATGCACACTTGCTACTCTCTAATCACTAGTGAGGAAACTCAAACTTTGATTCTCAAATCTCTATCCTCACTAGAGCTCTTGCACTCCCTTGCACTCTAAAGGGTTTTCTCAGATGTTTGAATGAGCAAGAGACCTCTAAAAGAGGTGGAGGGGTTATATTTATACACCCCTCAAAGAAAACGAACCGTTACTTTCTGACACGGGCTGACCGGACGCGCCGGTCGCCCGTAACGGTCAAAACGCGATTTTGAACTGAACCACCGGACGCGCCGGTCAGGGGTGACCGGACGCGTCCGATCGTGCAAGGGTGCTTACTGTACTCGCACCGGACGCGAGGCCGCGTCCGATGGCTGATGACCGGACGCGTCCGGTCCTCTCTGGACCTTACTGGACTGTGACCGGACGCGCCGATCACAGCCAGGTCGCGTCCGACAGGCGTTCCCTCAAAGTGACACGTGTCAGCCACTGACCACCGCGTCCGGTCCTCGCGAGGACCACGTCCGGTGGTTAAGGCCGAAACTCTAGCGCGGTAAATTACTGACCAGACGCGTCCGGTGCTGCCGAAGACCGCGTCCGGTCACTGGAAAACAGCCCGAAACTTTCCGAAACGCGTCGCAACTTCAACCAAGTCACTTCCAACTGAACTTTGAGCTATTCTAGGGTTGACTAGCGCCAAGTTTAACAAGTGTGCACCACACCTAAACATAGGACTCGCCTAGGTCAAGCTACCCATTCATGCCCCCCTTTATAGTACGGCCAAAAGAGAAAAACGAAGATCCTAACGACTATTCCGAATGTGTCTCAACACCTCGACATCCGGAACTAACCGTCCTTAATCTTGACGTCACTCTTTTGAAAACCGAAACGATTTCCATCAAGGGACACGAATACCACAGTGCTCAAAGCAGTTATCACCTCCATGACCTAACTTACCAATGTTTCTGCAAAACACACGTTAGTCATGGTAATAAAGTGTTGTCATTAATTGCCGAAACCAAACCTTGGGGCCTAGATGCTTTCACATACTACAACAGTCGTGGGAGAACATAGTGATGTATAGCTAGGGCAGCGCGGTCTTGGCATGGACTTATCGACAGCTATGCGTTGCCTACTGTCGCACCTTAGGGTTTGCGAGCCCTGGTGGTTGCTCCTACCTACTCCTGGTTTGGTGTTGGGAAAGATGGCCCGTTGGGAGGCCCTTTCTTAATGGTTTTCCTATAAGTACTTCAATTTACTAGTTACTTCGAAGCTGTTACATATGATGAAATTATGATTGGCTAATTCATTGTCGTGTTTAATGCAGCATTGCAACGGGCAGGATACACTGCCTACTGCTCTGTATATCTAGAAGGAAGTAGAGTTAGAGGGAATGCAAGGCGCAAGTACAGAGAGTACACGGACTGCCTCGACGTCCTGACATAGCACTAGGTTATGCTCTCTTTGGTAACATACATGTGTCTTTATGGATGTGCACTATATCACAAGCTAACTCAATTATGAAATGTTCATGTCACTTGGTGTCCTTGGGATGCTCCGGAGCTCCAACACTACCTGAGTCCTGTCACTAGGGAAGAGTCCGACGAGTATCGTTGCAATGTCCCTCTTATTTTCTTCCATGTGGTCGAGATCCACTTGCCCATCAGGGTTTGCAGGCAGGTCAGAAGAATTACAGGCTACCCACCGTCGCTTTACTCCACCAACCAAGAAATGCACGGGTGCATTATCGATTCATAACAAAGCTACAATTATGAGGTGTGTGTGGTAGAACTAACTATCATTTTGTTGCAAGTTTGACCGCAGGAAGAGGTACAAAGTCAAGGATTGGCGCGTGACGCACAACGCGTACATCTAGTTGTGGCAGACCAGGGAGCAGAAACCGATCGATGCGGGTCCGCCACACCACCAGCACACCTTCGACGAGTACCTGCAGTGGCTTCACAGATCTACGAGGACACATATCAAACCCCCTACACTGAGGATGCAATTAACGAGGACTCAGAGAAAGACATCATTGAAGATGTGTACGACATTGCCACTAGGGAGGAGACACAGCCACAAAGAGCCCCGCAATAGATTTACGTGGTAAGATACTCGAATGCTACAATTTGTTATCCATTTGGCATTTAGTAAGTGTACTAAAATGGTCCAACCTCGTTTCTCTACCTAGGCCACACAATTATCAAGGTTGTCCAACGAAGCAGTGTTTCGACTTCATGAGTCTAGAGGGCAGGGCCTAGGCATTCTACAGGCTTTTGTGGACGTACGCATAAACTTTTCCATTATGAAAATGTTCGTTTAGTCTCAACGCGCTTGATGAATAATTTTTCTTTAACATCTGTTGATACAGAAAGTGAAGAAGAGTTGTAGGAAGCTAGCTCAAAAGTTGAGCTGCATGGATACTCCGTGGGAGAAACCCCACTACTCGGCGTGGTCAGGTGGCACGGCTTCGGCCTCTTTGAGGACACCAGCTGGTTCTTCTGAGCCAATGACAGGTGTGACTTTCGCTGTGTGTACACCACCCCACCATAGCGCTAGGAAGGGCCCTGCAGAAGAGGACGACGAGTACAACGAGGACGACGACTACGCCCCGGGCTTCCACGTACACCACCACCCGCGGGACCCTTGGCAAGCGGATGAGATTGGCATATCTTAGCTAGGTGGGCCCCGCTTGGTACCCAAGGAGACGAGCACAAAGCTACATTTTTTTTGAATACCTAGCATGTATGAACTAACAATGCTAAAGATTGTAACTAATCTTGTCTGTCTTATACTTGCAGGGTCCTAGTGACGCGTAAGAGTTCCACCGACGGCTCCGCCAACGTGACCGCACGGACGTTGGGTATACTCCTAATGTGTTGCCTACAAATCCAAAGAGACCGAGGCGTCCGAGGCAGCCGTTCACTCCTAGGACATAGAGTCTAGGTTAGCATAATCCATGTTTTTTTTAAGTTTCCTAAATTGCAAAACTTGTTGTCTTGCCTCCTTACTTAACCTTGTGACAATCATGTAGGTATACCTTCAACAAGGCCTTCAGATGCTCAAGATCTTGAAGAATCATGTCAGCAAGACGTCCATCCTTCGTGCCATTGCCTTATTTTGGAGTAACCCAAACTATGTACTAGTTACACTTGTGGTTCAAGACCTCTAGACCAACTTGTAACCTTAACTAAGTCGTGAACTTAATGTATCAATGAACTTATGTATGCAATCATGTCGAACTTATGTCGAACGAATCATGTCGAACTTATGTCAAATGAAGCTTATCATGTGCAAATCCGTTGACTCTATGTATTCATAAATTTAATGTATCGATGAACTTGGTCCGCTAAGTTGCCTCATGTCCAAATCCATTTAAACTGCGTCAAGCTAGGCGCAGCTGCATCAACTATGTATCAACAAAGCGGTTCGAGGCTGTTGCTCGGCCAGGTTTTGCTGGAAAAGGCGTCCAGGTGTTGCCGCGCCGTGCCTGATGGCGCGTCAGCTTGCCGTGCAGCCAGCCGTGGCGCGTCGGCCTTGCCGCTCTGTTGCCCGTGTTGCGTCGGCCTTGACGCGCCATCTTTCGTGGCATGGCAGAAGCTGGTACATAGCCGCAGCAAATGAGAAACTACTCGTTTCTTTCTAACAAAGAATATATTCTATTAAAACAAAGCTTATACGACTTGGTGCGGTCTTCAAGAATATATTTTGACCTATATTTTCTCTTATATTATATAATTTGTAGGAACAAAAGTTTGATCATTAGAAATTATTCCTAAATACAAATATAAGTTAACTACTTTCATAATTTAAACTTTTGATATAATTAGGCTAATTATTAGTCAAACATAACAAAATTTGAATTTTCAAATATGTGCATGCCTTGTTTCCAGAGACAGAGGGAGTAGCTATGTAAGGTTCATCAAGAAACATCTTTACACCACATTTTTTTGTGGCGAATGACAATACAAGAGAACACAACGGAAGTTACATGGGTACAATGTTCGTTTGATCGGTACAATACATCAATAGTTCAAATGAAACACAAGACATCACAATGAAAGTTCTAATACAATACAACATTGTTCATTACTAAAGCATGGAAATCCTCAATCAGAAACATACTCAGTAAGCAACTCGTCGTCCGAGTACCTTGTTGCTGTGGCTAGGCAACATTGTCAGTAAGCATGGAAATACAATACAACATTGTTCATTACTAAAGCATGGAAATCCTCAATCAGAAACCTTGTTGCTGTGGCTAGGCTGACCTGCATTGCCCAGAGCTGCCTGTCGCATGTAGTAAGCGGCCTCCGCTTCATCTGCGGCCTAAGACAAGAACGCGTCCTCCTCCACCTTGTACATGTGGCTAGGCTCATCTGCATTGCCTTGATCTGCCTGTCGCCTGTAGTAAGCTGTCTCTGCTTCATCTGCGGTCTGAGAAAGAACGCATCCGCATCCTCCTCCGCCTGCAAGCCCGCCTCTGCTGACCGATGAGCTCGCTCAGTCTGCCAGTGTCGTCCTCATCCTCCTCTGCCTGCAAGCCCACCTTAGCTAGAGTGATGAGCTCGCTCAACCTGGCAGTGCCGTCCTCATCCTTGTCCCCCTCTTCGAACAACACAATCACAGATTGAACGGTGCGACCAGCTCGCGTTCTGTGCTCATGTAACTTCTTTTCCTCAAATCTTGCACAGGCCACCTCTGCGGCATGGTCCTCGCTGCATCCAATCCCTTCATGTGTGAAATGCAATAAGTTAGCAATGCGATTATATTACATTTAAAAGCAGGCAATGAAAATAATAAGGCTTCCAATGACTCAGTGGCATACAATGCAACAACATGGCCGTTCAAGACATGCATCTGTACTCTTTCCTCCTCCCTTGCCTCCTTCCTTGCCCTCTCCTCCTCTAACGCCCTCTGTCTCTCCAACCCCGATTTGTCAAGCCTAACACCGATCGGGCTATAAATACCGCATTGTCTAGCAAACTCACGCATCTTCTTTTTGTGCAGTTTAACGAATAGGTCAACGTACTGAGGTCCATATCCCCTCTTCCGTGCAATTACTTGCCTCCCCTTCAAGTCATTCAAGAACTTAGCTTGGCCATCATAAGCTTCCCACTTGCATTTCCTAGTGCTATATTCAAACGAAAAATTAGATCATAGCTCTTTGCGAAAGAAAAAAATATGATTTCATGTTTTCCACAAAAATAACCAATCTCATCGTAGTCAACCATATGGCCACAATAATGGCCTATTCCAAGCTCTGAAGGGACTAGGCCGTAGTTGGCTTTAACACCACATTCGCACATGACAGGAAGTGCTTTGAAAATTACTCTTTCTTTCTTCTTTTTCTTTTCCTTTGGCGGCTCTTCCGACCATTGATTCGTAGGACGATAGAGTCACTACTTGAAACGACACTTCATCATTGAAAACACCTAAAAAAGGTGACATTAGTACATGAACACATATAACTTAACATTTCAACAGATACACTTTCCACTTACTTCGTGCTTGTTCGGACATACAAACTCCAATGTATTCTCAGGGTTTATCACAGCTTGATCTCCGCATTCGCACAGAGGAGGTTCCTCGAGTTGTCTAACTGTGGCTAAGTGCTTCTCCTTAGCCGTCATTGGCGGGGGGTTAGGGGGAGGTGGAACCCACCGCTCAAAGTGCTCACGTAGATGTCTCTCTCTCCACCAATCGTCGAAAAGAAGGTACTTTGGGTCAAACTTGTCTGGACCGTCGATCCACTGAAAGAAAAAGCACCTTTCATGGGCCTACACAACAAGATTCCAACAAAAAGTAACGTAATAACACAAATGAAGAAAAAAAGATATAAGGAATGAATTACTTACATTAAAACGACTGTATGTGTAGAAGTAACGCGCAGCTGTGCCCGCATGTCTTGATTGAAACACGTCTGCTGGACGACCACAGTCACAGTTAGGGACAGGGAGGTCATGAGGGACGGGGGCATCTTTGCTAGACGCGTCGGGGTATAATTCTCTAGGACAACCCCATTTTCGCCACAACTGCTCCCGAAACATGTTTTCCATCTAATAAAGCGGTTGTATTTTAACATCAATCAAAACATCACTAATTAATGTAAAGGAGAACCATTTGCATTACAAACCCTAGCTACCATTCATAATCTTTGAATCCACCGTTCAAACGACAAATAAGAGTCTCATTACCATGATGGAGGCCAAGGAGAAGCTCAGAGGGAATGGAAGGGAGGGAGCGAGGCGGGCAGGGAGGGTCGGGCGGCGGCAGCCCTTGGGAGAGGCGGGAGGGGCCGGCGCGGTCGTCCTCCACCTTTGTTCGAAGTAAGGCAGAGGGGGGGAAGGCTCACGGCGCGACACATAGTCGGCTTTGCCGCGTCGTGCAGCGTGACGCGGCACTGCTGCACCAAGATCTGCGGCGCGGCAGTGCCTGCCATGTCAGCGGCTAGGGCCCGGGGTAGTGCCACGTCATCGCCGCTGCGCGGCGTTGTTTCGCCGCGCCATGGCAATAGGAGCGACCAAAAGTGTTAGTTTTGAAAAAAAAACAGTGTTAGATTTGAAAATAGTTTAAAAAATGTTATAAATAAAAAAATCCCTCATGGTAGACCATATATGCTTGAGTTTGCTGCTGCAAATGACACTGTTTAGAACCTAACCTAACTGCTTGAGCTTGCTGACAATAAGAAGCAGCAAGAGTAGTGTACGGATTTTAAGTTGTATCATTGTCAGAAATCAATACTCAGATTAGCTATTGGGAAACAGTGTCTAATTCCAAAAGACAGTTCAGAAAGCACGTATCGTCTAAATACGAGAGAAAAACATAAAGCAGAAGGTAGCCATTGACAATTACAATATAGGATCTTGTGCATCTAAAAACACAATGGATTGTAAGTCAAGAAGACAATTCTTGTTTGCAAATGACAGGAAGACAACCATATGACTGCATGTGAATTTTTCAGTACAACCTCATAAGAACTGTCTTAAGAGCTGCAGACTGCAAGTTTCTGCAACATACTGAAATTGAAATCCAGGAAAAAAATCCAGTAAAAATGGTTACTTTAGCACAAATACTGAGATTAAGCTGACCATCGACAGAAATTAAAATTACTCTGAAACTACAAAAACCTTGATAGGGCATCAGCTGAGAGCACCTTTATTTACCCACGGTTGATCCAAATGATTTGAACAGAAAGCATGACTAATTAAACCTTTTTATGTCGCAAACTTGCAATTGCTTACTCGATTTACTGGAAATCAAAATCTATTCTCTACAACTTTGTTATTCAGCACAAAATAGTTTATTTTGGCTGTACCCTGAAACATTCTCCATCATGATTTCGAATTTTCTTAGCACTTTTACTCAGCCAAAACCAACGTTTAAAGACTATATAGAAAGTTCCGAAAGGCTAAAACCAGATAGATCTACTCTGCACAGAACTAAGAATTCAAGTTGAATTCGAGCAACCAGCAGATCGGAATTGTGCAGACGTGCGACGCGAACTGATCATAGATCAGTTGGTTGGTCCTTGTGGTGGAACCTATCCACTGGGTTCAAGTCCTCGACTTGGCATGGGTGCTTACATTTTCCTGGATTTATTTTAGAATTTAATGGCGCTATGCTTTCAATAGTAGGCGACGTCCCCATGACAGCGAGGCGTCTGCGGTGAATTCGTGAATCTCGAGATTTGTCGGCTCAGTCCTTCGGAGGTGCTCATAGGGGTAGGGTTTGCGTACATGTGTTCATAGGGGTGGGTGTGCATGCGTTGTGGGCGTCTACATTGTACTGTGTAATTCTCAAAAAAAAAAGGTGCGACGTGCAATATGCGACAGGCTAGGGCAGACACGTAGCGCAATGGCGAGGATGACAGATTGAAATTGGAAGCTGGCGGTCGAGGGCTGGGGCAGTCGTGGCGCGTTGAGGTCGTCCTGTTGCCCCAGGCGGCAACGCTCGCGGTGGCGAGATGGGCGGTGACGCTCATCGACGTTTGTCGCAGCTCCTGCGGCAGCGGTTCCGTGATCGAGGGCAAGGGCAGTCGTGGCGCGTTGGCGTCTCCGGCGGCGTCCATCTTGGCGAGGTGCTGGTGCAGGCGCTGAGTGGTCTCCGATGGCAACCTCCACGTGCGTGAGGGCAGGGAGGGAGAGGAGGCGTCGGTGTCGGCGAGTGCGGAGATCGAGCGGAGGCACGAGCTAAAGCGCGGAGATGGAGCAGAGATGTCCTCCTGATTGGTCCCAGGATCTCGTGCGAGGGAGAGGAGATTTTTGGAGCCGGGTCCACAACTCGCGGGTGGGGACGTGCGAAGCGCTGGTTGGGCATGCGAGGTGTGCAAGTCTTTGCATGCCGGGTGGACAATTCTCCTCCAAATGTTTTATGTTGTATATAGATATAGATATAGATATAGATATAGATATAGATATAGATAGATAGATAGATAGATAGATAGATAGATAGATAGATAGATAGAGATTCAGGCATGAATATAAATGGCTTTTAAAACATTAGCATAATTCAAAACAAATCTCATAATTAATGTATTTTAGTAGTATAAGAAAAAAAAACATTGTGGGCTGAGACAATGTCGATGACCATACTTGGGATGCTATAATAATATTTTGTAGGGAAGGGGTGCTATAATAAATGCATATGCTGTGTTGTGCCGGTGTCCACGACTAATATCAAGGTTTTTTTCTTGGCCGCTTCTTGTAGATATATGTTGAGCACTAGAAATATCCTCGAGCCCTAAAGAGAAAGAAAAGCAATTATGTGTCGATCATAGGGTCGTGTCACACCCACTCAGAGGATAGCACTCCACCTTTTCTTTAGTGTCAATTCAGTAGTACAATTTGTTGGCAACATAAAGATCCCAACTATAAAGCCGGTAAATCCATCGCTCGAACCAATACTCTTGCAGGACGATATTTTTATCGAGATATTGAAAAGCTAATGCTTTATTCCACTAGTCCTCTTTAGAGACCCTCGTATGGATGCTCTCGCAAGAGTCAAACTCTCAATTGCGGGTAGCTCACGGTCCTTAACCGCATGCAAGTGGGTCTCCATAAAGTCTCTACCAGATCACTCCCCACCATCTCCACTGGATAAGCTTTGGCCAAAATGCTAAGGGTGTCATGTCCCTTGTACGTCACCGGCGGCCACTCACAAACTCGGTTTGGAAGGCCTCGCAAGATTTGCAAGCCTGGAGGAGTAAGGGACTAGGTACGTATAAGCACTGATAGCTAGGACATATGCAAATCTCTTTAAACACTAAGTCTAAAACTAGAGTAAGCGTGAAAGCGGTCTCTAACTAGCCTAAGCACCAATCCTATGACTTTTGCTAATTGCCTTATCTTCTTTTAGGCACATATGGTGGCTAGAGCATAAAGAAATGAGCATCAACTCAACTATAGCTTCAGCAAGCTCTAACACACTCTAAATGGCCCACCAAGAGGGTATATACAACCCCACAAGTACCAACTAGCCATTAGGGCAGGCCCAATGCGGAGAAGAAAAGTTGTTAGCCTAAAAAAAAGGCGATTGTGCCACCTCGCCAGAGAAATGGTGAAGCTACAGATTTCTCAACACAAGCCAACATTCACATCTTGATAAGGGCCTCACCACTTTGCTCCTAGTAAAAAAGTTGATCTGGCTTTTTCCCTGACTTGCAGACTTTTTATGGTTTTTTATAATTGTGGTTGAGTGCTTCCTTCACACAATGCAAGGCTTAGATGACAGCCTACAACTTTGTCAGATGAGGGTATCACAGCTTCTACAGGTTGCTCAGAGTCTCTACAGGACCACCACATGCAATGACATGAAACCTTGTATCCGACGTGGTAGGTGGGACCGTGGGACTACTAGACAGTGGCGTGTTGGAGAGGCCCTTAGGAGTTCGGGTTGCAAAAGCAAGGTGCACCGAATAGCCCCGATGACCACATCTGAGAATTTCAGTGCCCTCAACTGCGCAAACTAACCGCTATCAACCTTTGTATTTAACCTCTAGTTGGTTTGTCCGATGGCGCAACCAAAAGAACCAGTTGTTAAAAATTTAGTTGCGGACGTGTTATTATTAAAATATTATCTTTTCAGGTTAAAAGTATCGAATTTAGACATTTAGTTGCTCGCTCCAACCCTAACAAGCTAAGTAGCTAACACCGTCCTCTGTCTCCTGCCTCTCCCTTTTTGCTCCCTCCTGTCCATGCTGAAGTCTGAGTTTCCTGTGTAAGTGGTAACCCCAGTGGCTGAGAGAAATTTGTAGAGCCTGGGCAAGTCTAAGGAAAGACTTCACGTACTCGCTCAGTCGCTCCTAAGCTGTAAAGTTTGCCGCCTAGATGCACCTGACCTACCGACGGCGAGCCAGGCCAGCTGCCTTGGGTAGCCAGGCAGTGGCTCGACCACCAGTTAACCCCTAACAACTTAGATATAAAAAGAAAAGAAATAACAAAATTTGGAGGTGTCACGGATATTGTACTGTCACCACAAAAATTTAAGGTGCCCATGCGCCATGTACATGTACCATGTTTGCTCATACTCACTCAGAAACTATTGAGAAATCCGAAAACTTGGCTGCTCAAATGCAATACATCAAAATAGACTTCTAAGCAAAGTATCAGGGAGGTAACAAGACACAAGGTGCCATAACCAAAATCCTTCTGAGTCTTGAGCTATCAGCCTAGAGTGTGCTGGCATCTAACTAACAGCCTAATTGACATGGAAGATGATTCACATATGGAACTAGGATTCATATATATTCAGATAGCTCATAACCCATGTACACGGATACTGAACCAATTGACACGGCCAAAGGAAATTCCATAGATACAAGTTAGCTATAGTACACCTTTGATTTCTTCGTGTGAGCCTCAAACAGTCAAACCCCAGAATCTGCAGCACTCTCACTTTCTCCGGCTGGTTGAGGAGCCACCTGACGCCTTTAACCGGGCATGTCGACCCTCTAGCCTTGCTTGAAGTAATTTTGCCTTCAGGGTGTTCTCCATCACACCTACTGGTTGTTCAGGTGAGCATTCCGTTATCTCAGGGTCCAAAGATGTGGATTGGTATTTCAGTTGCCGCGTTGGGCTGCCAACATTACCCAAATCCCCTGAAGTAGTGCCTTCACAAAATAGACTAGTTCGGGAGAAATGATCAAATGATTCCTGCCCCAGGAAATCAACATGATGCACATCTGGGTTGTTCTTCGTTGACCCATGGTTGGATCCTCGAATAAGTTGGGTGTTTGTGCTTCCATTCTGCTCTTCTGCTGGAGTAATTCTGGCATTGCTTTGTGAGTTGATTTCTGGTATTTTACTGGCATGCTGCAGTTTGCTGCTACTGGGCCTTGCGACGCCTTTCTGTGAATAAACTGGCACACTGGACATGCGTGAACCTTCAGCAGCTATACCATGAGGATGCTCTGATCTTCTCTTATGCACATCCATGGCACCTGTGCCACTTCTGTGAGATCCCATATGGCCATGCATGTTCAGTTCAAAGCAATTCAAATCACTAGCAATAGAGTCGTCATCATCTTCAGCAAACTGAGGAGCACTGGTGGTTCCATTCAAATGGACAGACTCAAGGGATTGACGTCGCAATCTAGTATTATCATTCATATGTTTTTCATTATTCATAGAGCTACCTGCTTTTTTAGAAAGAAGAAAGGCCTGTATTTCACTGCTGAGCCTTTCTGTTATTGTGGTGTTATGAGCCAATTCCCCATTGACATCAGTATTTTGCATTTGCATTCGCTCATCAAGCCATAGTTCTGAAATATGGAGCACTGAATTATCAAAGTTGAGCTCATAACTCTTGACATTTCTTTGCTTTACCACTCTGAGTTCCTCTTCATAGTTCCTGATGCCCATTGCAAACTGGTCACAAAGGTCTTCTAAGAGGCGATTTCCTTTCTTCTCCTTCTCAAGGTCCTTGACTGACTTGAGAAATGCTGACTTTATTTCAGACAATTCCATGCCTAACTTCCTGTGGAGGTCCTCAGAATGCTTCCTCAGACGTTTCTCATCCTCTAGTTCACCTTGCAGGGAATGCACAGCTGCGTCAACCTTCATGTGGTCCTTGTTTTTTCTAACAAGTTTGTTCTCGGAGAGTTGCCTCATTAGTGACGAAACTTCGTGTCTGTACCTCCGTCTCTCTTGCATGAGTTCTTGAACATGTGTCTGAGCCTGCTGTAACTCCAGTTTCAATCCATTAACCACTGACAAGTTAGCAGTGTGCTGTTCTTCAAGGCTCCAAATTCGATTTAGGACCTTCAATAGTTCTGTTGATGTTTTAAGGCTATAGCCTTCCCCCATAGATCTACCCATGATACCCAAAGAACGAGCCGGACTTCTAGTTTGATTCACATTGGAATCCTGTAAAACAGAGACACAGAATTATATGTTTGAGAAATGTGTTTCACTGTTCTAACTTTTTAAGCCAGAAAACATACCTTGGACTACAGGGAAAAAAAAACACTATATAAGATAGAGCTATTTTGTACAAGGAAACTGCTACATTGAGATAACATTAACGGAATGTTCCTGGTAAAATGAATTTTCATATAATTCCAAAGGACCATGTCACAAGTGCAGCAACAACAACAAAGCCTTTTATCCTATGATGGTCAGTGCCTGGTGGTCAAATGTGGAAGCTCTGGCTCATCATCTTAGGGGCTTCGACAATTTGGAATCATCACAAGGGATGTGTATTTAATAGACAAGAGTAATAGCGCTGTGCAGAAAACTCCTAACTCGGTCATCATCAACCCAGCCACCACGTCACCCGTTCAGGTGGCACAGGTGGACCTCGCCACCAGCATCGTCAGGCTGGCTGCCAGGCCATCCTCTCCGCCTCACCGCTGCTGGAGTATGCCACCCAGCCTGCGCAACCGCGATGAGGACGGCAGCCAGGCTTCTTTGGCATCTATGGTTCTCCCGTGCCTCTTCCTCTCCTTGGCTCCGGTGGCCACCGGCAGCAGTTCCACCTTATGGATCCAGGGGCTAGTGGCTCAGATCCATGCCTCTATGAGGCAAATCTGGCGGCAGCTTGAGATTGCAACGGTGACCTAGCCAGATGGCCTGGCCGTGGCTGCATGGGAGCAGGACGGATGGTGACTATAGCAGCTCAGGGCGCTGTGCCGGCAGTTGTGGTGCTGTGGGCAGGCGCATGGCTGTTGTGGCCACATTGCTCGTGGAAAGATGCAAGCGCTGCGTGCGCAGATGTTCGATGGCGTGCCTGCACCGGCAACAGCAATGGCTATGGCCACGCATGGGTGATGTGGTGGTGGTGAGCCGAGTCTTATGTCATGGCATGCACAGCAGCTCAGCTCGTGTGGCTACTTGCAGTAGGGGATGGCTGGTGATTTGGGATTGTGGATGGTTCATCACTTGTGTGGTGCATCACCAGTAATCTTGGCTTGGACTATGGTGCTGTAGTCAGGGCTGCGTCAATATGGGGTTCATCAAAGCTCGGCAACAATGACATGCCATGGTCTCTCGGAGGATCAAGGATATCTATGTGGTGGCGAAGTTCGGGAGCTTCAGCTGAGGTTCATGCGAAGTCAGAGCTGTTGTGACTAGCTCAGCAACAGTGACACTCGGTGGGCTGTTGGTGTGTGCTCCCTTCAGTGATATACCTCAGGGGAGGTCATTCCCCCAAGGGTCGAGTTTTTTTATATTAAAAAAATGAGTCAAGTCTTTCTTCTTGATTGAAAAGATATATCTTTCATGGTGCTTCTCCTAATCTAGCTAATGCTCTGTTGCTTGCTAGGGAGTTGTTTTGTTGGCACTTAACCGAGGCCAGGGGCATCTCCTTCCTCCTTGCTCTTGGTCCAGAGGGTGGGTCTTAGGTGGCACCCGTGCCAGGTCAAGGTTGCTTTTATTTTCCTAGCGGCACATTTATTTTCCAGTTTTCTTTTTCATGGGATGTGTGTGTTTGTTTTTGGGCTTTTGCCACTCCTTAATATAATGATCCGCAACTCTACTATGTGTTGAAGAAAAAATTGGGCCATGGCCAAATTTCATTATAAAGTACAACAAAAGAATATATATATATATATATATATACGTACCCCAACTGAGCTTGTATAACTTGCAGGAGAAAAAGGTTGTATTCTATGGCTTCTTTCTTGATTCAACTTATGATGTTTCATTGACAAGTCTGCAAGATGCCTACCGATACCACCTGAACTCTGTGGCTAAAATTGCAAGAAAAACATCAGCAATGAAAAAATATATGAAAATAAATTTCAATCAGTACAGAAAATTAACTTTCAATCAGTATGGAAAACAATGAAATTTAGCACACCAGTTTCATCAAAAAAAAAATAGCACACATGTTTAAAATATTTGAATGTTTGTTTGCCCTGTGAAAACTATAGTGCCATAGTGAGTTACTGTGAAAAGATATTTAAAATCTGACTCATAAAAATTTAGTGTCAGTAACCATCTTTTCATGTTACAGGCTTAAAGCCTTCGTGTTTTGAAGCTTGATTGCAGGTACGGTGTTGCAAACATCCAACTCGTCTCCCTTCTGTTCTGCTATTACAATTATGCCTTTTCTTTTTTCCTTCACTCTGTGTACAGCATTTCATCACCCTATCTGTAGGCAGGAATTCAATGGTGCATAATTTGCATTAGAAATCCTTGGCTGGTTCTATTACTTTGGATGTAACCTTAGTCTCCCAAACTGGCAGTGGCAAATTTCAGATTCTCGACATTTGCAATGGCATCAGAGGAATCATTCCAGAAATATACCACCAGAGGTGGGAAAACTATAGAATCTCATTGAGCCGAGGTTGAACAGAAATAGACTGAAGGGGTCAATTCCAGGAAGCAATACTATCAGTTTTTCTCCTACTTCAAATATTGGGTTGGTGACTCCTAACTTTTCTTCTTTGTGGTGCTAAGAAGCATGACTAGCTGCAAGGGAGCTGAACAACTGCTTGGTAAGGGGAGCTCAACAACTGTTTGAAGTGCCAATGGGTTTTAAAAACATGGCAAAACAATGGCCACCTGTCCGTAGATACTAATAGATTGACCACTAGAGCATGGTGAACTTTGTTTGTTCTTTTCTTTTCTTTTTTTCTTTCTTTTTTTTTTGCTGAAAATGAGCTGTTGAGCTGTTCGGCTTTGTGGTTCATGTTTGATGTGTCAAGCTTTGTCACTTCTGCCATTCATGTAGACTGACAAGTGTTTGTAAATGAATATTTTTCAGCAAAAAACAAGTTTTTACTACTTAAATATTTTTTAGGCATGAATGCGTCATTTAAATGTTTTAGTTAACATGATCACATCAGCAGCACAAAGAACATGTGCGATGCTATGGCAAGTATCATTTTCGATGGATGTGATTTGAGATGAATTGGGACAGTGTTTATAGTTCTATGCTTGTGGAAAAATTAGAATGCAACAAGATTGTCGTTCCCATAATCCCATTGCAACTCGCTGGCGGTACCTAGCAGTTGTACATATATCAAAAACGATGTATTATAACTATAGTTGAGCATTGCAAGTGTGTATTTTTCTTATTACATTTCAGCCTCTAGTAATTGTAACACAAATGAGAAAAACGGATACACTGCAAAATTCTTGCATAACATAAGAATAGATCATTATATAATATATCATTGAGAGTAGAAAATGTCAAAGCTGTAATTTAATTGTAAAATAATCTCTTGTACTTGTAGTTAAAGCTTGTAAAATAAACGCTTTTGCATCATATTTCACTCAACGAACAAATGTGGTTACATCGCTTCCACTGAGTACATCACTCTCAATCCTTCCCAATTTGTTAGGTTTGAGCCCCAGCATGCAATTGTTTCTGTGAAACAATAGGGAAAAAATCGTACTAGCATTACACCAACTGAAGGTCCACAGTACTTTGGACCTTGAGGAAACTGCATTGGGTGGTCAAAAGCAGTACCAGCAAGCAAATCAATGAACTGGGGCCAAAACCTGCGAGCCATGTAACGGACAGTTCGACAGAACCACGTGCAGGAACCAATTTTGGAATTTGATTAAAAAAGATTTTTTTTTTTGCGAGTTGGAATTTGGGCTGCGTTTAGATGCAAAATTTTTTGAAAATCGGCACTGTAGCTCTTTTCGTTGTTATTTGGCAAATATTGTTCAATCATGGTCTAATTAGGCTTAAAAGATTCGTCTCGTCCATTTCGTCTAAACTGTGTAATTAGTTTTATTTTTTATCTATATTTAATACTTCATACATGTATCAAAGATTCGATGTGACGGGGAATATGAAAAATTTTGCAAAATTTTCTGCAAACTAAACGGGGCCTTGATCGATTTGCTAACAGAATTCAGAAGAACGGAACAAGGCACGGAATCCGCAGCAACCCATCCGACTCTAATCCCTTATGCCACGTGGGTGAAGGGTAGGGTGAACGGAAACCCTCACCTGATCCAGTTCTCTGCCGCCGCCGTGCTCCCGACCGGCGGCGACGCCCCTCCCGCCGCGTGGCCTGCTCCGGCGGACCTCCCGCGCGACGTCGTGGATCTCCCAGAGGCTGGCGCCGAGCTGGCGCGCCGACGCCGACGCCGAGCTCCTCCTCGCCGCGGCGGGCGCGGGCGGCCCCTCCCGGACTCCCTCGTCCTCGTCCTCGTCCTCCATCTTCCACGACGGCGTCGGCGTGGCAGGCCCCGCCCGCCGACGGGCCCTCCCGAGGCGCAGGCGCAGCGGCACCTCGCGGCTCGCCCTTCCGGAACCTTCGGGGGCCCCCGTCTGTTGCGCCTCGACGACTCTGGCCCCGGCCCCGGGAGCCGGCTCCGCAGCGACAGCGACAGCAACAGCCTCCGCGCGCTCGGCCCCTCGTGGCGCTGCGGGTGCGGCCGGTTCCATGCCTACACCCGGGCGGACATGCACGCGGCGAGGGTTAGCCTCCTAGAGCCTAGGATAGAGGGTCGAGCTGGCAGAGGGAGCGAGGGACAGGGAGTGGGAGGGGTCTGCTTGTCGTTGAGCTGGTGAGGGGAGAGGAGGGAAGAGGACGAGAAGGAAAGGTTTTCCGCCGGGCAGTCAGAGTGCGTGGTGGGCCCACTGGCCAGCATGTTGTGACTTGTGAGCGCCCTTTTTTTTGGTTTGTTCCACTCCTCGCGCCTTTTCTCCCGCGGTCCCGCCTCGTTTTGGGCCTTTTTACCTCCTTTTTCCCTTCGAATTTCGCTCGAAAAACGGCGGACCTGAATCCACACTACAGCGACAGCGAACGTAAGAGCATCTCCAAGAGTTTGCCAAATGAGATTGGCATCCTTTCAATTTTGGTAAAATGAGAAAATTTGGGTTCCAACAGCTTGGCAAATGAGGTTGGCATTCTTGGTAACTTGCCATCCACCGGCCTCGCACGCGCAAATATGCGCGCGCGGAGCGGACTTGGCATCCGTATGTACGAGAGAGGTGGAAGGGCACAAAAATAATTTTGTTTCTCTCTCAGGGTTCCTGATGTAAGTTTTTAAGAGGTGGAAGGGCATAAACATAATTTTGTTTCTCCCTCAGGGTTCCTGATGTAAGTTAGATCTGGGTTTGGCAAGTGAATTATACCAAACTCTTGGAGAGAGACTGTTTTTTTACTTGGCATATCTTTTTACAACTTGGCAAAACACAAGATTTGCCAAATGAAAATTGCCAAACTCTTGGAGATGCTCTAATTGACGATGAACATTATGCACTCATTGGTGTCGATGGCATTATGGCATGGCCTGTTCGCTCGGCTGAAAAGTCATGGCTGAAAGTACCATTCGCTGATTCGTTGCGAAAGAAAAACATTGTTCGTTGGCTGAAAAAGTACGGCTTATAAGACAAGTGAACAGATCGAATATTGCATATCTTCAGCCTTTTTTAGGGCTTTTGCTTTTTTAAAAAAGTGGTGAAACCTAAAAAAATATGACTTCGACTTCTAGATCAAAATGGCTTACGTTTCGTCACCTTTTCTCTTGGTTTTGACTTGACAATGTGTTTTTCATATGTGTGTCTTTTGGCTTCTCAAAAAAAACCCACAGAAGATAGGTGAAGCCCTACGTAGGAGGACCTTTAATTATTCGTTTCTCAATCGTCATTCATCAATCATCATATTATACCTTGTCAAAAAAAATCATCATATTATAATATGGAGTTTCTCGATAGGCATTTCACAGTCCAAACACAGGGGTTACGTAGGATTGGGATTTTAATAGAAACGTTTGATCTAGATTGTCTCTAAACATATTTATTTTGATAATTCGCTACTGGCCGGCTAAGTTCGATAAGAACAACTAAAAATACTGCAAAAACATCTAAAATGTTATTTCTGCCTTATATAGTTTAAAATGAAAATGTTGAAACGGTTTGTATAAGAAATCTTCGATTCTCGTAGAAAGGTTTCTACCTTTCTAGTTATATTGTATTTGGCATCAATTCTACCAGCTTTATTTAGAAATATAACTAATTCTCTCATCTAATCGCATCTTAATTTAAGATACATAACAAATAGCTTCCCCTCCTAGTCACAGTGGAGCTTCTTCCTCTATATTTTTATGAAAAAATAGTCATTTTCGTCCCTGGCCATTGTTTGAAACTTATTTTGTTCTTGAACTATCGAGTGTTTGTTTCCGTTCTTAAAGTTTACTTTTAGATTTATTTTCATCCTAAATGATTAAAGTGGTCATTTTAATCGTCGAACTTTACTTTTAGATGTAAAATCATCCATCAACTATTAAAAAGGTAAAGTTCATGACAAGACATGTTTGGTCGTTTGGATACCAAGATGAGCTGTCCTAACTTTAGAGAGCTAAAGAGGCATGAAAATATGGTGTGCCACGTAGAACGAGAATCGACGATGAGCACAAAAAAAAGGGTTTGATGACCGAAAAGATCACTTGGATAATTCATTGATGAAACTGAGATAGAAGTCAAAGTTTGAGAACTAGAATGACCGATTTAAGAGTTAATGAATGATAATTCGTGAACGAAATAGAGTATAAGGCAATAGTTGAGTGACAAAAAAATGTATTCCACCTGCTTCTGTAAGATCATAATCATATTGAATTAGCGTCTTTTTTTGCATGGCCGTGAATCTGAGATAGATCTCAAACACTGGTTACCGTTAGGATGTATATTTGTAACATGTCGTTTAAAGTGACATTAGCACGCTATAAAACTCCAACCCTTAGATATTGTTAGAATATAATATTTGGTACTTAGAATTGTAGCATGATATTGCCATATGTATGTATCCGAGGAGGTGTAGTAGCAATATAATATTTGGTACTTAGAATTGTAGCATGATATTGCCATATGTATGTATCCGATGAGGTGTAGTAGCTCTAAGTCTCAGTATATGTACCATCCGATAATTTCAGTGCAATATATCCACGCATTATATGTAATCCTTACTGCTTACATGATATCATGAGGTTAGGGTTTTGATTCTGAGTCAGGGTTTCTGTTGCGCGACGCCATCCTCGGGGAGATTGATCTCCATCAGAGGCATCTCCCTCGTAAGAAGGTTTTGGATGCATATCTAATTGATCCACCATCCTAGCATTAAGTAGTAACAGGTCGCTAGGACGGCTCACCACATTACTCATCATCGTCATCGACCCCATGTCGTCTCGATGAGTTGCTATCATTGGGAACTGCCACCCCTCTCTCCCAAGCGCCACCGCTGTCTCTGCCCTTGAGCATGAGTGTGTGGCCACAAAGGAGGCACTCGTCACGCAGTCACGAGTGGATCCTTCGACAGGCTTGCGACCATCATTTGATCTATTGTTGTATTTTCCTTTTTTGCAGCCAGAGATTGGCATTTGCGTTGCTCTGTCTATGGATCCCTCAGACGCTCGATTCAAACAAAATATTAACATGGTTTATGACTATATATATCTATTGAGTAGAAGAATATGCAATCTATACGATAGAAAATATACGAGTATAGAGCTATATAGCATACGTATTAGTGTAATGTGATTTTTTATTTTTTTTCTCTCGTGCACCCTTGAAGTTATCAAAATTTGTGAAATTTAAACCCTCGTATGATTGAAGGATCATGCTCATGCGTACTCTATGTGCCAAGGGACATGGTGCCATGCTATGCCCAGTCAAAGTCAAAACGTGCCACGCGATTCATGTAGATAGCCCACGCAGCACATGGCATGGATCAGATCAGCCAACAGGTTTCCATCTTTTCGCCGGAAAGGAGCGTGAGTTCGTAGTGCCCGAGCAGGAGGCCATAAACTAGTAATCACCCGCTTTAGAGGTCCTCATTAGTCGTAGGTGACATACTTGAACACTTTGTACTTTGTATGTAGTAGGAGTATAAAAAAATAAAGTTGTCAGGGCAGCCGCAATGGTTGACTCATAAGCTAGCTTTTAGTATTTTTTTCATATTTTAATAAAAAAGAGAAAAAAAGTTAACTCTGGATCAAAAGCTAGATTCATACACATATTTCAAGATCAAGTGAGAGTATTATGTAGGCCTAATCATATTATGAGTCATTGCTAAAAGCTAGTACTATCGAAGAAGTTGACTTAGAATTAGTAACTGACTTATACCATTGCGGATGCCCTTAGCTAAGCACATACGCACGCATAAGTATATTCCACAGGTTTAAGTGCACCCACAGATGCATGCTCATTATTTTTGTTTTAAAACATGCTCATTGAGTCACAATAATGTCATTCGAGTTGATCTACGAGGCCTGTATGTAGGGGAACTGTAGGGCAACGTGTCAATCACTTGCTTACAACCTAGTTGCATGCTTTGTATGTATTTAAATCTTTGTGTAGTGTGTTGGATCTAGGGGCGAAGCCTCATGGAAACGATGTTGGACTCTCTCCTCCACCTCCTCTTGATAAGTTGATTAATTTGGAAGGAATTTTTAATACGAGTGCCCATTCATCATTCTCCAAACTCTCCTGTATCCCATCAATCTCTCATGAGAAGTCCATTGACGAGTTGATCTAAAAGAAAATTTCGATACATGTGTCCATTTATCAATCTCCAAGCTCTCCTATCAATCAATCGATATTCTCTTGAGAAACCATAAGGATAATTCTACTTTTAGGTGGTATTTAAATCCAGGGGCTAAAATTTAGGGGTGTCACATGAGAGTGTTTGGATAGTAATATAAAACAAATTACATAAGTTCTCAGTAATCCGCGAGACGAATTTATTAAGCTTAATTAATCCGTTATTAGCATATGTTTACTATAGCACCATATTGTCAAATCATGGACTAATTAGGCTTAAAAAATTCGTCTCGCAAAGTAGTCGCAATCTGTACAGTTAGTTATTTTTTAGTCTATATTTAATATTTCATGCATGTGTCCAAATATCCGATGTGATAGGGAGTAAACTTTAGGGGGGACTAAACAAGGCCTACTCAGGCCCTCGCCCTTGATTTTACCTCACGCTCCGCCATTGCTTGGATCAGTGGTGTGTCCATGATTTTCGGAACGTTTCCGAGAGGTTGGACTTCATGTTAGATTTCCTCCTTGAGCCATTCTATAGGAATTTTGTAAGATTTCAGGATGCTCAATTCTTTGTTAAAAAAGGCCACATAGGTAAATTTTCTTCTACAACATTTCTTCATGAATCCTTGATCTGCCGTGATAATAATTTTTTCGTCGCCCAACTCTGGGATCATGGATAAACCTCTTTGTATATAATATTAACACAAACTTATGGACGCTCAAAGTGCAAAAGAAAAGGTAGGAAAAAAAAGGATGGGTGAGGAATTGACGATACTTACTGGGCTACTTGTAGGCCTGCATGGTTGGGCTTTTGTATCAGCTGCTAGGCCTTTATATCTCCAATGAAGGAACATTGTGGATTTATGGCTACTCCCGTTGTGGCGGCCCATGGGGCTGTTAGATTCCGGGCGTGTTTGGTTTACAACCACAACACGCCACGCCTAAAGTGTGGCCGCCACACCCCCGATGTCGTTCTGTAGCGAGATGGTGACGAGTATGAATCAGTTTGTGGCCGCCACCGCCACACCGTGGCGTGGCGTGGCGAACGATGGCCAGCAACCAAGCAGGCCCTCGGTGCCTGCCTGCCTGTTGTAGGTGTACTGAAGCACGAGGAAGCTTTGAATAGAAGCACGCGCGGGCGCGCGAAAACGTGTCTGCACTGAAAAAATGTGTTCGCGGGCTCAGATAACACCTGCTCAACGTGTATGCTCTGAAAAAATGCGTTCGCGGGCGCGGCGCGACTTGGACCTTGTTTAGTTCGCGAAATATTTTGGGAAATGTAACTGTAGCGTTATTGTAGCACTTTCGTTGTTATTTGGCAATTATTGTCCGATCATGGCTTAACTAGGCTTAAAAGATTCGTCTCGTCCATTTCGTCTAAACTGTGTAATTAGTTTTATTTTTTATCTATATTTAATGCTTCATGCATATGTCCAAAGATTCGATGTGATGGGAATCTGAAATATTTTGGGAAATATTTTGGAAACTAAACAAGGGCTTGGAACGAACATTGGATGGATGGATGAGGAAATAGCTGAAAAGGGAAACAAGGAAAGCGTGGCTATGAGAAGAGCATACAGTGGTTGGGCAGAGCAGAGGCAGCAGGGAGAGCAGGCACTAGGCAGCCACGGACATTTCGGCAGTGGGGTTGTTTAGTTGGTGAAAAAGTTTGGGTTCGGCTACTGTAGCACTTTTCGTTTTTATTTGGTAATTTGTGTCCAATCATGGACTAATTAGGCTCAAAAGATTTGTCTCGTGATTTACAACTAAACTGTATAATTAGTTTTTTCTTTCTTCTATATTTAGTACTCCATGCATGTGCCGTAAGATTTGATGTGACAGGTACTGTAGCACTTTTTAGGTTCACTTTTTGGGTTGGTGAGCCAACTAAACAGGCTCAGTGTTTAGATCCCCTCAAACTTTCAAAATTTTTACGAGATTTCCCGTCACATCGAATCTTTGACGTATGCATGAAGTATTAAATGTAGGTAAAAAAATAACTAATTATACAGTTTATCTGTAAATATCGAGACGAATCTTTTGAGCCTAGTTAATCCATGATTGGATAAATTTTATCAAATAACAACGAAAAGTGCTACAAGGACTTTACACCAACTTTTACACCATCTAAACACTACCTTCGTCAGCATGCAGAGGCGCGAGGGCGAGTAGTCGTGCCTCGTGGTTGCAATTTCCATGCATGATGAGGTCAGCATTGAATTTGAATGCTTCTGGGCTCTCTGAAGTCTGACCCGGGCGGGGCGGCCAGCTAGCTGTCAAGCCTGATGAACACAGCTACCAACCACAGCCTGTTGGTTTCGCTGGTTTATTGTGGTTGAAAGTACTATTCGCTGGTTTGTTGTGAGAGAAAAACACTGTTGGATGGCTGCTGATTTCGCTGAATAGCTCAAACGAACAGGGTGACACCATCCATCCTGACCGAGCTCTAGTAGTACGTTTTCAACACGAAAGCAAAGCACCTCTCGCTGTGCCTTCTTCCCTGCGTTGAGACAGACAGGGTAGCAGACGGTGGCGTAAGCAGTTACAGGAGTAGCAGGCTAGCACCAGCATCGTCAGACGGCATCGCATGGGGGAGCGAGCGGAGAATGCAGATGTGAGATGCAGCTGACGGCAGATAGTACATGCTTGCTTGCACTTGGGGAGTTGGGACGCAGAAATGAGAAATGGAACCGGCGAAATTTGATGATTTGTGTTGAGCCTCTCAGCCAGCATATATTGAGTTTATATACATGACTTGATTTCCAGCCGGTACTTAGGATCTCAATCTATCACATTTATAGGATCTAATTATGATTTTTGCGGTGAGTGAGCCTCTCCGTGGTAAACATAGAGAGTTTGCATGACTCGAGGATCAATCAATACACCGGATCGTATTTTATCATATCTAAAGATATTCCGGTATACATGCCTAAGGGAATCTTGTCATTTTTTTCTCTCTATATGACATGTTAAGGCTAAAAGAATCTTGTCTAGGTTTAGTCATCAACCAAAAACATTTGGTAATTTAGTCAAACTTTTTTTTTTGGATAAAGGATAGAACATCCGGCCTCTACATCCGAAGATGTACACAGCCAATTAAAACAACGTTTGTGACTAAAACAAAAAAAGGAGACTCAAAGTCTTAAAACCAAGACTAGGACTACTGAAGACGATAAATATTCTTCCACCCTCTGTTTGATAACTCTAGAGCAATTATTTCTAATTTCTTGCTCAAATCCGAGAGTGTGTCCTTGGTCTCCTCCTCACGCTGCAGCTGAGCCCAGAAGCGCATCCAGTATGCTCCCCTGAAAATGACCTGCATAACGGAATTAGTTTTTAATTTATTAAAAATAACATCATTCCGGCATCTCCAGATAGCCCAACATAAAGCAGCTACTCCAACCCAGATCATATTTTTGACCTTCTTATGTTGATTACTAAGCCAATTGCCAAACATATGACGAATAGATCTTGGTTGTTGTAGACTAGTAGCAAAGAAAATGATCCTCCAAATCATCTTAGCACAAGGGCAATCGAGGAACAAGTGTTGAATAGTCTCATTCCTATTGCAAAATATGCAATGCTGGCTCCCTTTCCAGTTTTTTCTAGCAAGGTTATCCTTGGTTAGGATTACGCCCCTTTGGAGGAACCAAAGAAAGATCTTAATTTTTAGGGGGGTCTTCATTTTCCATATTTTTCTATGCTGAAAAGGTGGCTGTGTATCAATAAGATGGAGATACATGGATCGCACAGAAAATAACCCCGAACTGGTTAGATTCCATTTAAAATAATCTGACCCTTCCACCAAAACAACATTAGAAATTTTTGCTACTAGGCTGAGCCACTCTAAAAGTTTATTATCCACCAAAGCCCTTCTAAAAGATATATTAAGAGGGGCTGAGGTCATCACTTTTGAGACAGTTGCGTGAGGATCTCTTACTATATTATAAAGAGATGGATAACTAACTTTTAGGGGCTTATCTCCTACCCATGTATCGTGCCAGAACCTCGTATGAGTCCCATCTTTAATATTAAAGGACCCATTAGCCAACACCTCATCTTTAATACGCATGAGGCCTCTCCAGAAATGAGAGTCATTCGGTTTGGCTGTCACTTGAGTGAGTGTTTTAGATCTTAGGTATTTATTCCTTAGCAATGACTGCCATAAGCCATATCAAGGTGAAGTGTAAGTGTGACTAACAACCAAACAACTCCAAAATTTCCTAACCATACTTTTTTTTGGTTTGCCACACTTTTTTTTGCAGGCTTTTTTTTGCGGGGTATGGCTTGCCACACTTGACCAAGGTTAGCTGTGGCATATTATGGATTAGGCCCGCTTTGGTTGGGTTTTTGGATGTGGCTTTTGCCCCAAAAAGTCAAAAGCTCAACCAAAGGGCCAAAAAACAACATCTGTTTTTGCCCAAAAACAGCTTTCACTGTAGTACAAATTCGAAAGCACCTTCTCCTCTTTCACTGGCTTTTGAACCCAAAAATTACCCACCTAACACTGGTTATGAGGAGAAAATAACGATTCGCTCGGTTCTATTCCGTTGGCCCTTCTGCATCCGCGAGCGGACCGTGACACGCCTTCATGGCCGGCGCACCTCCTCCTCCTCCTCCATGGCCGATGCACCTCCTCCTCCATGGCCGGCACACCTCCTCCTCCTCCTCCTCCATGGCCAGCGTCCGGCGCACCTCCTCCTCCTCCTCCTCCATGGCCGATGCACCTCCTCCTCCATGGCCGGCGCACCTCCTCTTCCTCCATGGCTGGCATCCGGCGCACCTCTTCCTCTATGGCCGGCGACCAGCGCACCTCCTCCTCCTCCATGGATCCGGCGCCAGTTGAGCTTTCACGAGTGGTTTCAGCCGGCGCGACCGCGGGCTCTCCATCCCCGGCTCCGACAGGCTCGGCGTGGTCCCATCCCTGTCTCCGGTGCGGGTGAGACCTTCGGCCTACGACGCATGCCGCCCACAGACCAGGCCGCCGCGAGCCATAAATACTTATATTATTTTCTACTAAGGGGGTGTTTATATGCAAAAAAATTAGAATTAGGTTACTGTAGCACTTTCGTTTGTATTTGGCAATTAGTGTCCAATTATGGACTAATTAGGCTCAAAAGATTCATCTCGTGATTTACAACTAAACTGTGCAATTAGTTATTTTTTATCTATATTTAATGCTCTATGCATGTGTCTAAAGATTTGATGTGACAGAGAGAGTATAAAAATTTGAAATTTGTAAGGCATCTAAACAAGACCTCAGTTTAACTCCGTCAAAACCTAGAATTACATTCTTCTAGGCACACAGGCAGTGTTTAAACATAAAAAAAAAATATCCAAACCATAACGGTACACAACGTAAAAAAAACAATTTGCATCCTTCTTCGCAGAGCAAGGCCTTGTTTAGATACCTAAATTCACCTCCAAATTCCACTATGCAAAAAGAAGATTCCCCATCACATCAAAGTGTCGGCATATATATGGAGTACTAAATGTAGATGAAATCAAAAACTAATTGCACAGTTTTGTTGTACTTTGCGAGACGAATATTTTAAGCCTAATTAATCAATATTTGGACAATTATTACCAAATAAAAACAAAATTGCTACAGTGTGACGGGACACTTACTATGCAGATTTTGGTTGCCAAATTTGGCATCTAGCCCTTGTTTAGATACCCAAATTCACCCTCAAATTCCACTATGCAAAAAGAAGATTCCCCATCACATCAAAATGTCGACACATATATGGAGTACTAAATGTAGATGAAATCAAAAACTAATTGCACAGTTTTGTTGTACTTTGCTAGACGAACATTTTGAGCCTAATTAATCAATATTTGAACAATTATTAGCAAATAAAAACAAAAATGCTACAGTGCTACAGTGGTGTACTGTGCAAACTCGGTGGATCCCGAATCGGGTAAGTAAACAAGGCCCTAAACAAGGCCCAAGCATTTCATTTGGGAGCAGATACCAGTACGCAGACGCTGCTTTGGTACAACCAGCTGCTTTCAGTACAGATTGTCAGACAGCTCTGACGGGGTAGCAGGACTTGAAGAAATAATGCGATCATTCCATCCATCCAAACCAGGCTGAGAGAAGGCAGCCCCGAGTAAGGATGCGTTTGGTGACGAGGAATATAGCACGTGATGCTGGATTTTCTGGTTCGTAAAAAACTCATGGATCATCTTATTCAAGTCTTCTAATTTTTATCATTAGTAAATAAATTAAGGATTATTAATATATTATATTATTACTTAGTAATTATGATGGTAGAATTAGTTTTGATAAGTGCTAATATATTGATTAGTGCATGTTTCTCGTGCTAATTAGAATATTAATGGTGCTAATTAACATATTTTAATTTAAATTAGTGATTGTCTTGACAAAATTAGTATTAGTGATATTTATCGGTGTCTAATTAGTTGTTATTATTTTAAAATAATATATATAATTAGTGAACTACTCTTATCCCATCAACTTTCGTCCATCTAATCAAACAGAAAAATAGTTCATTCCATCCGTTCAACCAAACATGCATCATGGATATCCTTATCCCAATATCCATGGATCGTCATATCCCATCCAACTTCGTCCTCGAACCAAACGCACTTTTGGGTAACGCTACAGCCAAAGGATTCAATAACTATTCGGCATCTTCTCCAATAACATAACCCAAAAGAGAATCCTTTCTGCAAATGAACATATTTGGGTTATGACTCTCAAGCAATCCAAAATAGGTTTCCCGTATAGGTAGTATGTTCGAATAGGTAGTATGTTAAGGCAGATTTTAGGTCTCTTGCTAGTCGTTAGGTTTGGGTGTCCATACGTGTCACTCCTTAGAGATAGTCTAATGAGCGCACCCTGATGCAGCTTCTTCATACTAGTATCTGTGACGTGTCTTCGCACAAGCACATGCAATGGAAATGCATCACAGAGATACTAGTACGTCGGAAGCAGGGAGGCAAAGATTAGCACCACACGGTGGCATGCGCTGCTTAATAGTAGTAACTCATATACTCCTGTGTTTCAGCAGGAAGGTTAGAAGAGAGCGTTCAGGCTCTGCATTACAGCATTGGAAGCGAATGATTCGGAAGAAACTGAATCTGGCTTAGCACAGTAATAAAGTAAAACATAACACACTGCAATTGAGGCAATTTAACAAACTAGCAGCCAGTTACGCACCCTGTCTTTGCATACAAGAAGCTTAAAGCACGTTGGTTGTTCAGTGTTAGGCAGATTGATTTTATTTGCAAGAAAGAAAATGGCTCCAAGGAAAGCACAGCAGCTACTCTGGTTCAACAACGATGGACTACTTCACAGCTAATTGCTGTTATACAATAGAACACAACATAATTCAGTAGCTGCAGAGAGCCAGAGACCAAACAGAAGATGAATAGAAGAATACTTAAGGACAGGAAATGGACAATTTTCTGTGACAAGGAAACACAAAGTTTGCAGGGAACAAAAATAGTTCTTAGGCAAGTTGCTGGCATCATCTCTCCCTCCAATGTCCAAGTTAACAAAAAGGATAGGCAAAGTTAATTTATCATTTCACTCAATATACCCAATAGACCCAACAAAGAAAAGAATAGAGCTATAAAAACGAACATTTTATGTGTTCAAATGGCTTCAATGGCAGCACCTCCTGACTTTGGCCACTCCTGAACCATGCAAAATGTAATCCAAAAATTCTGGAGGAGGTGGAAGAGATAAGAAACTAGAGAGCAATGTCCAGCCTTGGCTCGAAAGAGAATCCAGTGAACAGCTGCAGTGGGAACCTCTTTGAAACAGGGCTCTTCACGGACCACTTCCATGACTTGTGGTTTATTTCAAAGGTGAGAAGAGCTGGCGACCCATAGCTCTGGATATAGATAAGATCATCTGCCCCACAGCTTGCAAAAACATCATCAAACTCGCCAAATCCTTGAAAAAACTTGTGAGGCATCCGAGCAACCTCATGCCACTCTTTGTTATGGAGCTCCCAAATGCCAATTCCCTTGATGATCCCAGGCCTATCTTGCTTGCCAATGCCACCAACCAGCACAAGCTTCTCACTCAGGTTCATCAATCGGCCACACGTAAGAGCACATGGCACTGGAATAGCCATGCTCATCAGAGAAGTGTGGTTAGGTCTTGCAGTGAGATCATACATTACGAGACAATGGCGATGCTCATTGTTGTTCACCAGAACTCCTGTGGAGTACACCAAATAGTAGAGGACTCCATCACAGATGACACACTCATCGCCACCTCTCCATCCAAGCAATACTCCAGTAAAGGGAGTCACCCAACTACCAGAGACCGACTCATACAAATGGATGGTAAACTCCCACTGGTAATACTCTGATGGAACCTGGTTGCTTCTTGCAACAGCCACAGTGTAATGATGAGAACCTCTGTCAATAGAAAAGGCAAGAGCACTGTAATCAGCTGTTTTGCCCCCAGGAGCATCAAGAAGTCTCTTCCAGTCCTTAGTGATGGGGTTGCACACCAAAATGCGGTGCCTGTTCTCACTGTCCATCAGGCACACCAACCCAGCCGATGAGGATGTAGACCAGTTGCTCTTCTCAATGCAAGGGAAATCAAATCCATACCATTTGCGGAGGCTCGGGTCATAGGCAAAACCTGAAACTGCATCCTCACTACAGGTAAACATGAAGTACCATGGCTTCTGAGGCACCATTTTGCTCCATGCGTGCCTCTGGGCATGCACAATCTCATGCCACCTTTTGCAAACAGACCCGGATCTTATAATACTTGCAATAGGCAAGAAGGAAAGAACCTTCTCCAAGAGATCATCAGGGAGAACAGCGTCCAGCGACACTGCCACATCCCCATTCTGATCGTCATCACTGTCTTCAGAGACCGGTCTGTCTTCTATGACCTGTGAACCAATGTAGGAAGAAGGATAGAGCTCCCACTCTTCTGACCCCATTGCCAACATCCAGTGAATAACACAGTAGGCAATACAAGACCCTGCAAGAGATGATATTGCAATAAAATAAGGGACGAAGCTAAAGCAGGGAATCGCCTAGTGTAGAGCTAACTAAATATTTTCAGCCCAACCAAAATTTCTGAGTAGAGAGTACATGTAAATAGAACAGCAATGTTCAGGTTAGGTACTACTCAAGTTTATCTAGACTCTATAATCTGTACCACCATGTATGCAAATACGATGAAAACATCTTGGTGGCTGTCTACATCTCAAGGGACCTTCACAGCTCATCACAACTGACGAGAACCAAACACCAAAAGTATGCCATTTCTTTAACATACTAAACTCGCCTAGATGAAAAGGACAATAATCCAACCTGAACGATCTAACCTTTCAACGACAGGGAAGGCGGTAAGATTAACAAATGGCAGAGGTCTGTGCAGTCTTCTCTCTTTTTTACTTGTTAAATATTATAAAAAAAACTTTTCTCGATCCGTATATTTGTCTTGTGTCATGAGATTAATAAACAGATACTAAATGTCAGAAACAGCTACCAAAGAAACGGATCTTGGGGGGAACAAATAGCAGGAATATGGACAGTAACGTCTCCATCAGAAATGGAACCTCTCTATTATTTTCCAGAGAGAACATTGATTTTTGCCACCACATCCAATTTGCCGCGGAAAGGGCCACATCACGATCATTAAAGGCAGGCACAGACAAATAAAGCAAGCAGCACAGGCAAGGTAGCCAAGAACAGCACTATCTACCAACCAAATTTTACCAAAAACCGCACCACGAAACGCACGCCTAATGGCTACTACTAATCCTTGACGCCGCACAAAATCAAGCACTAATCCGCAAATCAATGCATGAAGCACAGACATAAAATCCCCCAAATAATCCGGTCCCTGTGAATGAAAATAAATATAAATGGGGGCGAGGACGATGCGATTTTATACCTCTCCTCAATCAAGAACAGAAATCCAAGAAAAGATCCTCCCTCCCCGAATCCACCGAGGCGCCGTGTCCTCCAGAGTCCTGACGCTTTCAAAAACAGATTGAACAGAGATTTCAGGCCGATGAAACAATACACCAAAAATCAAATCTTTCCCACAAATCAGTAACCAAGAAACTCTGGGTACAGAGAGAGAGAGAGAGAGAGAGAGAGAGAGAGGATACCGGCCGCTGTTTGTTGCGCTTCGGCGGCCGGTGACGATCGGATGAGGCGCGAATTCCTCGAATCTGGTGGGGGCGAGGAAGCCTGGGCCTTGGTGCCCTCCTACTCCGGGAAAGAAATGGAACAGTGGGCTTCCCTCCTGCCCCTACATTAGGTCAGGCCTCCCATGGGCGTCGCGTCTAGCGGAGTCCCACAATGGCGTATATATGGAGGCGAGGTAGAGAAAGGGGAAGGTGCTTGCTTTCAAGCAAAAAAATGTTAGGGAGAGGGTCGATCGGTTCAGCTTCAGAGGTACTGATGAGTGCTACTAGTGGGATAGGGAGAGACACAGAGAGGGAGAGGGGTACAAGAGGAAACGGAAATTCTATGGAAGGTGCTTTTAACTCTACCGGACATAGGGCTGGTTCGGCTGGTGGAAAAGCCGACTGGTTTCGGCTGATTCAATAGTGTTCTGTGAGAGAGAATAAGCTGAAACAAGCCGATACATGACCAGCAGAATAGGGCCATAGTTTCAAAAAAAAAAACTACCGGACATATCCACCTGACAAGTGACATACCAAATCTCACTGTCATCGTACTACTCTACTAAGGTATGTTTAGTTGGGGAAAATTGGGTGAAAAGTTACTGTAGCACTTTTCGTTGTTATTTGGTAAAATTTGTCCAACCATAGACTAATTAGACTCAAAAGATTCGTCTCGACATTTACAGATAAACTATGCAATTAGTTATTTTTTTTACCTACATTTAATGCTCCATGCATGTGTTTAAAGATTTGATGTGATGGATGAAAGAGAAAATATTTTGGGTTTGTATGGGAAGTAAACAGGGCCTAAACGCATTCGTATTCTCCTGCCGACTTTAATATTAGACTTTATTAGTATAGCGTACTCCCTCTTTTCCAAATTATTAATATAAATTATTTTATTAGCTTCCTAAAAAATGACTTAGGCCTCGTTTAGATGCTGAAAAAATTTCAACCCGATGAATAGTACCACTTTCGTCTTATTTGACGAATATTGTCCAATCGTGGACCAACTAGGCTCAAAAGATTCATCTCGTGATTTCCAACTAAACTGTGTAATTAGTTATTATTTTTACCTATATTTACTACTTCATGCATGAGTCTAAAGATTGATGTGATGCAGAGAGAGTGAAAAAATTCTAACTTTTCATGTGCATCTAAACAAGGCGCTAGTATAATTTGAAAAAGGAGAGAGTATATACTATAATGAAGTCATGAAATTTTTATTTGATCCAGTTCCGCACAAATATGCCTTAGGCAGGGAGCAGAGCTCGTTGAATCAAAAACTTTGTGCCGTGACGGAGCACGACCCACGCCCTCTCTCTCCCCCTCTCTTCTTCCCCATCTCTGGCGCCCCTATAAAAAAGGATTGGGAAGCAGGTAGGCCAGGCGGTGGGGACGGGAGAGACGGCAGTGAGGCGGAGGTGGGGATGATGCCGCCGGAGTTGGGCAGTGGAGGAGGTGGCCCGACCATGTTGGGGTGAGGGCGACCATGCCGCCGTAGAGCTTCAGCGAAATCCTAATGCGTTGCGTCGATGTGGTGGGTGGCAAGCGTCCAACCCCATACGTTGTTGGTGGATGCGCGAGGAAGAGGCGGTGAAGGAGGGGTGCGAGCAGGGGCGGAAGGCAGGGGCAGGGGCGCACGACGACAAGGATGAATACGGGCGCGCGACCCGTCACGCGATAGCTTGGTCCTTGTTAAATACTATCGATTTAGTCTATTACTTTTTATTTCTTCCTGGTATAATAACAAAGTCGCAGGTAAGATTTGTGGGCAACTCTTATGAATCTCAAAATTTATTGAGCAAAACCTTTATATGTGCCTCTTGTAAACTTTAGATGAAATATTGTATTGTGATTGACAAGAATATTTTCTTAGCACCATCATTAACCGCCGTTGATGTATGTGTCTGTCGACTAAGGTGGGGAGATTGTTTTTTATATGACATAACACAGGGCTTTCCTATGCATGGATTCGATGTCCCACAGCCACAAGAGAAAGTTGGATGAGGCCTATTTTATGATTGGTGGGTGAGGCACCATGGACCACCTTTACGGCCGGCTTTACCTAATTAACCCTGCTCCATCCGCATCACTCACACACGAGTCGCAACAAAATTGTTTATCTCACGACCCATCCTCCCCCTCGTCGCATTTGTTTTTGTTGCGGCATGCGTATTGTTGCATATATACAAATACACGGCCTCCGCCTCCTCCGTCTCTATCTTTTTTTAAAGGAATCCTCCGTCTTTATCTATCCTTCCTAGCATGCGCTCGCACGCTTGCTTCTGGGCTCTTTGTAAGGTCACCAAAGGTGTGTGAGCTCACCTCTGTTTGTGGGCCTCTCAATTTTGTTGCTTTGCTTTGTCATGCCGTGTGCGTGCACTAAATAAATATACTTATTGTTGAGTTGGGGCTTACTAGCGCCCGGACGTTCGGAGCAGATGAGCTCGTTCGGACGCCTCGCGTATGTTGCTGCCCTAGCCCGCCAGCCCACACTTGTTGCTGCGCCGTATTGTTGCTGCACGCGCACGTCCGTCCCTGTCCGCCTCGCCCTGCCCCGCACACGTACCCATCCTCGTTCGCCTCGCCCCGCCCTGCACGCACACCCCGCCTATGCCCGCCACTCCTTCCCCTTGACCCCCTCCTCTCTCTACGCAAGCAGGACCTAGGAGCCCGGATAAGGACGAGCACACCCTGTCCGCATACCCTAGGCGCGCCGTGCGCCCTATCTGTCAGCCCCCGGCTCGCCACGCCCCTTCCCCCAGCGCTCAGACCATGCCCCATGACTCTCTGAACATACCACATGCCTATGAAACATGAAACACTTACAACATAAAACACTTGAATGCAACATAAATATGAAACAGATAAAACATTTGGAACATACACTTGCAACTTATGTGTGAAGCATATGCAATATCTAGATCAAACACTTACTGCAACATAAGAATGAAACAGCTGAAACATTTGGAACATACTCTTGCAACATATGTGTGAAAACATATACAACATCCAGATCAGAACGCTTGCAACATACGTCTGAAACAGATGAAACATTTTAAACAAACGCTTGCAACATGCCTCTGAAACACTTGCAGCATGTGTAACATCCCGATCTACTTTTGCAACATCCATATGAAATATTTGAAACATACATCTGAAACATCTGAAACAATTGAAACATATGTTTGCAACATGTGCTTTTAGCACAACATCTCCTTGCTGCTTGGGAATGGAGACTCATCGGCGCATGGAGTTCACCAGTGGTGTGGAGCTCGCTGCTCTGGTGGAGAAGATCATAGCAGGTCCCGTGGAGAAGGTTGCGGTAGATCGCGAGGCGCGGTGGAGAGGGAGAAAGACGGGCTGCCGTGCTCAGGCGTGGAGGAGATGTCGGTGAGCGGAGCAGAGGCGTGATGGAGAGGGAGGCACAGTGGAGAGGGAAGCACGGTGGAGAGCGCGATCGCCGAGGCGGTGTGGCGGAGCCGGTCGTGTAGAGCTGTCGCAGCGCTGCGGTGAGGTGAGTTTTTTCTTTTTTTAGAACGGTTGAGGGCAAGGGCAAGTGGATGAGCGGTTGTTGGGCTACGCCGCGCCCACCATCGGCACCGTCCGGGTGGACGGACGCCCTATACTCAGCATTACCGAACAAACAAACATATACAACAATATATTGTAATAAAACACAAGAATTTTATATTAAACTTTTCCATTTTTCTGCTGATTAAACAAAAAAATAAGACGTTTTTAATTAAAAATTATGAGAAAAAAATAGTCTCCTAAAAGGACCAACAAGTTTCTGTTCCTAAGTGTGAAGATATTTCTTTGTAAAATGAGTAAAAAATAACGTATACCATGTAAAAAGTCCGAGAATTTGGGATAATCTTTAATTCTTAGGTCTCGTTCGGTATAGCTCCTGTGCGCTCCGGTAGCAGTATTGTTTGGAACTGTAGTGCAGACCGTTTCAGTTTTTTTAGGTGAAAAACAAACGGGGAAGAAGAGGAGCTGGTGGAGCCATGATTTCTAGCTCCACCTGCTCCATGCTGCAGCTGGACTGTATGATAGCCATGCCAAACATTCCCTTAATGACAAGTTACATGAATAATCTTAAATTTTTGTTGTAGCCAGTATAAGAATCTTGTACTGTGAGTCAGTCACACACTAGCTTGCTATCCAATAGGCATGACAAACCTACCAAGAGCATTGTGACTGATAGGGACAACACTTCATATATACTATCCACTCTTGTCTCAGTCTTGACATTGTGTCCATTCTTTTATTTTGCCCATCACCCGCACTTACGGCCTTTGCCAATAATTAGACTTAGGAGCTAATCAAGACAGCAAGAAGGCATCTAAAAGAAAAAGGTTATATCAAACCAATAATTCTTCTAGTCGCACTAACAAGGGGAAAAAAACATAAGGACAGCTATATAGTGGTAATTTTGAAGAAAAAATATTGGTACATTCACTTGATATGTTGGTGGAAGAAACATCAGTTTTAAGTGAACATATTATATATATTTTTTTGTCAAAAAAGTGGCAACTCATCAACCAACTAAAATGGCAAGTTAAATATGCTGATTTTCTTATATCAATGCCTAGGCAATGCATATTTGTTTTGCTTCTACCACCTCAATCATATCAACAAGGCCACATTGGTAGGGACAAGATCAATTAGTGAGTCAAGAGCACAGCAGCCAAAAGAAGCTTGCCAAGCTTTGTTTTCACACCGGATGCAGTGGATACAGACAAAGGGACAAACAAGGTGCACGCCTTGGCATGTTGCACAGCAAAGCCTGCATTGCAGTTGCATCCATCACGGACAGCATATGGCATGGCCTTGCATTTGGACACTCCAAAACCCCAGCCTGACCTGATGCACACAATCTGTCCCATGTGCAAGCAAATCACATGCATGCCCCCACAACTTCCTAGCCTTATTTTTCTGCTGTGTCCACTGCACTAGAATCTAGCGATCTTCCATGATACATATAAATGCAACCTTTTGCAGCTGCCATTTCTCCTCTCATGTCACTGCTCCAAAATGACCAAAGAGGACATGTTAGGCCTTATAGGGCGGTGTGTGAGGTTGCTGCCCATTCCCATTTGAGATTGCTTGTAGATGCGGCAATGCCTAGCCTAGCCTGTCCTATACTCCTATGTGGTCTTTCCTGCTTTTTTGAACAAGGGCTTGACTGTTTGAACAGGGCCATGCTACTTTTCAAACTATCGAATCACACCACAACGACACCGTTCCAAGGATCAGTTTTTTTTATTTTACCATGCCATCTTCCCTGAAATTTGAGGCTGTGTTGATCAAAGGAATTTTGTAGGAAAAGTGAAGGAAAAAAAATAGAGGAAAGGAATATGAGAGGAACGTTTGGAACAAAGGAAAACTCCAATTCCTTTCCTCCATAATACTGTACCATCTTCAAAGTTTCACAGGAAAAGAAACATCTATCCAGACCTCTGGTTTTCTCTTCCTGTGTGGAAGCCCGTGGCTGCTGCGCACTAACTCGTCAGGTATGAGAGGATTAGCCTTCCAATGTGCATGTACAAAGACGTGTGTACATTATTTAATGCAACAATGTCATTTATCAAACCAACTACTTTTGTCATTCCATAGTATAATTTTCCTGCATTCCAAACACCACCTCCTATGTTATTCCTATGTTTTTTCATTCCTCTGTTTTGCTACAACACTCATATTCCTTTCCTGCGTTTTTTCCTATTCCTCTGTTTTGTATTCCTTTGTTCCAAACAGACCCTGAACTTGCATTTTTCAAAGGAACATGGACATGCTTTTTCCACCAATTTTCATCTTTACGAAATGAAGCCACCTGACAGCAACATTGTTCTTCGTGGTGGGAAAGCAGTAGGATCTCAACTATGTTCCAGAAAAAATATTGAAAGGCATGCTACCTAGTGCACTAATGAGAATGGCCACTAGATATATTAGTGTCCACTACTATATGTATCTATGTGCCATGTGCCGGTAAGCATGCCTCAGTGCCTTTTCATGTTGCATGAGAATGAAAGCTAAGTTCTTGCTTTCCAACTTTGAGCTGGCATGAGTCGGATGCAGATCAAACCTATAGGGTTAGTGCAATTCACCATCATATAAGACCATGATAACTACAAAGTTCGTCGACAAAGCATTTTGAGTCGTCCACCAAAAATAGCATCAAAGCCCAGCTCAAGAGTGCTTGGAAGGGGCCGCAACTTTTCAGGTTGTGACAATTCCACTTGATTAATTTTTTTAAAAAATACTCCCTCTGTCCATGAAAAAAAATCAATTTATAGGCCAAAAATTTGTCTCCAAAAGAATTGATTTCTAGAGGTGAATGGTCCACCGATCCACATTAATCTCTCTCGTAGTCTGTGTTGCATTTAACACAACCTCTCCCTCCAGCGCTGTTATTTGATACTCTAAACGACACTACTTAATTAGGCTTCTTGGTAACTGGAGAGCTATTGAGGTTCAACAGTTTAATGAGAGGAAGCACGATTTTTTTTATCTTCTTTGCTAATCTGTCCTAAAGTTGCTAGGAATTCATCAGATGGAATATACTTTTTTGCTTGCTGTCCAGAACATTTTACTTGTCCATAACTATATTTATAATTGGTTGATATTTTAATGTTTTATTAGACTTGGACCTCTTATGTCGAATTTCACTTTGAAACACATTTTGGATGAACTCGTCCTACAAAGCGATTGGTTAAGATTTAAGAAGGATGAAATCGTCCCAGTTCTTTGTCTGATCAGAGAGATTGGGCAAAGTCGGATGAATGGTGCAGTTCACATTGTCAAGTACAGTTAGATCGATTTGGTTCCCATCTATCACATGTGGGACCCACCGTCAGCCATACACACATCTTCTTCCGTAATCCCTAATGAGCATGGATTAATTAGAGGGCAGTTGTCCGTTACAAACAAGCACACACCAAAAAAAATCAAATTTCATGTGCACTTTACATTATTCATTTTTGCATAAAAAAGAATAAATTATGTTTCATCTGTTTTCAAGACGTTTGTTGCAAGTGTGTTTATCTGAATGTTGCATATGTTTTACACATATGTTGCAAGTGTTTTATCTAGATATTGTGTATATTTGCAACGGTTTTCAAGTGTTTTAAGGTATTTTTGTAACTGTTTTAGGCGTATATTTCAAATGTTCCATCTGTCTTCAGATGTATATTGCAATGTGCCCTGCCTGCTGTAGCTACTAGAGGGGTCGCGTGGGATCGGGCGGGGTGCAGACGTCGCGTGGGGTTGAGTGGGGGCGCAGATGCCGCGTGGGTTGGGCGGTACGTGGAGTGCAGGCGTGGGGTCAAGGTGTAGGCGCGGATGTCCAGACGTACGGACGCTAGCACTTCTAAAACTAAAATCCGAAAACCTCACTGTTGTATCGACAATCACGCCTCACCATTTCTTACTTTCTTAGAGAATACTTGGATTTTCAACTCGAAAGCAATAATCGGACTAGTTCAGTTGAATGTCTCACTCTCCAGTCTCCAGACATTCCCTAGTCGAGGGGATCAACAACTGCAAACAGTTCAACTGTCCATTACTCCATCAGGACGCGTATACCTGAAGTTTTTCATTTTCCATCTGAAAAGATAGTCATATTGAATTTGCGATGAAGGGTTCATGGCCGAAGGAGGCAAAATTCAGTTTTGCTTTGGCTGGCCAACATTGGCCTTGGCTTGGTTCAAGCCAAACTATGGGTGATCAAAATTGGGGTGGTCCTTTCGGTTTTCAAATACCTATAGCCAGCCTTCCATAGATAGATAGATCAGTATTCAGTAGCCAGAGCGATGGCCCATTACAGGCATTTGCGATGCCTACCACGTCACCTGGACGGACAGGCGGCGATGTACATGAAAAATGTGCTTCGCAAAGGCCCTACATGGGACCATCAGCATAGGATTGGTTTTCGGCTTCTCGTCACTAACTCGATCGCTGTTAGTGTTGTCCCTGTTTCTATTGACATCGATCTTAGCCGAACACATTTCAGCAAAGATTTTCTTTTAAGCAAAAGAGAGGACTCGTTTGAGGTACCACCACCTAGATTATCAGGACGACAGATCAACTACTGCAAACGACATGTGTAAACGGAACAGAAAAATACATGCTATTTTCACGCATATGCTTCAGAAAAGGTACTAAGTGATATGATATGATGAAATTCAAACAATTCAGTTTGGCAGGCAGAGAAAATCAACATAACAGTAACGCATGAGCTTTCTAAGTCCTAACCTAGCAGGCGCTCAACATGCTACTGGAGGGCCTCCACACTTTTGGGAACCCTGGATGATGGTCCACAGGGTTCGGTCAGTTTGGGTATTTTTCATTTGTAGCGAGAGCACGCGGGGATGGCATGAATTGCTGACAATGTGCTGATGAGTGTGTTCCAACGACAGAAAATCTTATGATGTTGGCCATGCTCTCACCATCTTTTCTCAAGTTTTTCTCTTTTTTTTTTCTATTTATACACATGCTTGCCTGAACCAATAAACAAGATGAGTGCAGACACTGTAGAGACCATCATCATTTGGTTGGTTTCGCTGGCATAGCAGCTTTCTTTTCTCCAGGGAGGTAGTAGGTAGCAGGAATGCAGAACTATTCAGGCTTTCTGTTGTATTGCCTTTTGCTTTGACCTGCATCTGCTATCTTACATGTACTCTGTAGGAAGTAGGATGAATTTCAAAGACATTGAGGGTCAGGTAGGTTTGATGCAATGACATATGTCCAAGTTCCAGGCCCTGCAAAAGTCGATTGGCCACCTTACAGCTAGCCATATACATGATTTATTTAGCGATTAATTGCCGAGCCATATGCATGATTTAGCGATTAATTGCCATGCTGGCTTGGTGCCTGGTGGCATGACAATTTAGTGAACTACTCCCTCCGTCCCAAAACTATTGTCGTTCTAGGCATGAGCACAAAGACCAATGAGCCAAGCAAAAGACTCCGATACCCTACATCCTTTATCATCTTCTTCCTTATTCTTCCCCATTCACGCCAGACTCGCAAGGCATCGGGCCGTCGGTGCCAGTCCTGGACGGATCCAGCGACTCCGGCCACGTAGAGGTTGGGACGAGCACGACTCCGGCGGAGCCTGATCAGATCCAGTGAATCTAGCTCCGGATCCCGGCCGCGACTAGTGGGGACGGCACGGCTCTGGCGGCTAGGGACGGGTGCGGCTCTGGCCTCGCGCGGCGCGCCGAGGTGGGTGGGCTCCGGTGTCTTTGGCGCGTAGGCCGCGCCCGCTGCGACATCTCTGGCTCGGGGAGGAGGTTATCGACGGAGGAGAAGGGGAGGTGGCTGCCGATCGAGGAGAAGAGAAGGAAGGGCGCCGGATCTCGACCCGCCCCGCCGACTCCCACGCCAGGATGCCCAGGCGAGGGCTCCTCCTCACCGATGTGCTGAGGGCGGGCTCTGATGTCGTCGGCGTTCTGAGGGCGTGGCCCGCTCAGGATGCACCGCCGGATTAGCCTCGCCGGCTCACCGTCGAGCCGCTCCACCTCGCTGGCCGCTCCGCCGGGGGACGACCACTCTGCTCCGGTCCGCGCTGAGCCGACCCGCTCCAACTCGACGTCGGCAGCCTCCGCCTCATCGCCGCATGCGGAAGAGAAGAAGACGGGTGCAGTGCTTGGGATGGATGGAAGGATGGGGACGAAGAGATAAGGTTGGAGGGTAGTAGGCCTACAGCCTTGTACAGGCGGGGACCAGTGTCTAAAACGACACTCTTTGCGGGACAGCGTTTGAATGCCAAAACGACACTGGACGGAAGGAGCACAGGCTACAACATGCTAGAGATACATAACCCTTTGGAAACATCTCTAGCACATAGCAAGAATCACTTCAACAGGACAACTGGCTAAGTAATGATATGGGTGAAAAAGAAGCACATATAGATGAATTATTACCTAAGAAAATGTAAAACAAGTTGATCAAGTACACAGTAGAACCTAACGAGCCCAGCTGCCACTCCCAAGCCAACTTTTCTGCAGAAAGCGAAATGCAGTGAGCAGACAAAATGAAACCAACGCACAAAAGCCATTCATCGTTAGATATTTAGGCAATTTCAGTAGCAATTTAATCTAGAAAAATAATAATGACAAGTTTGTGACATCAGACATGTGCACGTGTGATCTAAGTGTCAAGAACATGTAGACGATACTAATTATTATGATCTTAATCGCTAAAAATAGGGGATGAACTACATACCCCGCAACACCAGAGCCGATTGCGCTAGTCGACATAGCGCTTATTGAAGTAGTCGTCCTGCTCGATGCAGTGGAGAAAGGTTGCAGTACCGATCTCTCATCGCCACCACGAACGCCAAGAAGAAGATGAGGTTGTCGTACGATCGAGCAGTCGTGTAGTCGCTCCCCAAAAACCTGATTGTCGGTCTTCATCCGAGCAGATAAACTCACGAACGGCGCTGTAACACCACTGGTGTTACGAGCTCGTTTAGCACGAAAGTTAAGAATTAAACGTGGTTAATAAATCAAGTTTTGGAAATTCATAAATTTTAAACGCGCATAAATGATAAACAATTTCTTTGAACACAAATAAAATATAACTTGAGTAAAGTGCTTAAGTAAAATTTGGAGAGTAGGTTATCTAGATGGGCATACGACTTTCATTGAAGAATAATTGTGTTAGTAGTATTTTTGGGAGTGCAGGGAAATCAAACTAGAAATGAAGATGAGTTGCTTTCGTTAAATCGGCAAACATGAGTTCATATTTAAAAGTATCACCTTCGGCAAATTATTTTTGAGCAAACGAATTAAAGAGCGCCCTAATATTTTGTTCTGTATGTTAGTATCAAGTCGGGTTAGGTGCCACTCGGTTCTCGTAGGAATTCCCGAACTTCGTTAGAACGCGATGTAACTCTTGACTTGGGACTGTGTTCGCGAACCGTCTACATCAGTGACGAACCCTAGTTGGTGTGCCTCATTTTGCCTATCCAGTGAACCTTGGTCGGTGCTTGTTGCCCTTAACCATAGCCGGATGTGCCATCTTGAGCCCCCTCAAGTCGGTGGAGCAGTTACCAAGTTGTAACCGAGTTTGGGCATGCTTTAAGATCCGTGTGCGACACGTTTGTGCCGGCCCGGCCTCCTGTTCATGGCCACCTCGCGTGGGGGTCACCGCTGGCACTGGGGCCTAGCCGCGGCCATGCCGCTTGCGCTACGCTAGGGCGTGCGCGTGCTGCCGACCACGGCGTGCCGTGCCAGGCCGCTGTCTCGAGTCTAGTCGTCCGGCCCAGTCGCAGGACAGTGAGGGCTTGCCGCTATTCTGCGTGACCTAAGCACAACAGAGATGGGACGCCTCCCTGCTGGCTGCCCCGCTTGGCGCCCTCGGGAGGGCTCGACTCGAGCTGGCTGCTCCAACTCAAGTGCGTCGCGACAAGTCCTCCACTGATGCGTCACTTGTGTGAACATGTTCGCACTGTCGTCGCCAACCGGAGCCAACCGTATTAATCCGTTCATGCCTACTTGCCTGCTCGTTCACCGGCTGGGCCAGGTAGAAGACTGCCGCACTCCGTGTTCCAATTCGCATTTCTCAAGGCTTTGTAGTTCAATTCCTCGCCCCAGCAAGTAGGTTAGGAGGTCGCCTAGCCAAGCCACCTCTAGCGAGGCCTTGCCATGCCTTGGCATGGACGAATTTGGCATTTCCGCGGCCGCAGTCCTCTCGCCGCCGTGGATGGCACGGTCTGGGGGTAAGGCGCTACGCTGAGTTTCGACTCGATCCAAGTCAGCTACGAACTCACCTCGTTCCTCTGGTGCTGGTGCTCGCCTCATCTCCGCTAGGGATGCCGCCGAAGGCTAGCTGAAGCGACCGTGCCGCCTCAGCGTCGCCGCGCCAACTGCGTGCACGTGGCCGGGCCACCTCAGCTTCCCTCTGACTCAATGCGCGAACCGCTGTAAGTCACTGATGCTCCTCCGCGAACCCTACTCGTCCGAGCGCATGCTGGCTCACCCGAACGGTCTCGTCGCCGCCGTAGCTCCGCCACCGTTGGGGTTAGGTCTCGGTAGTGCCCCGTTGGGCCTCCAACTGCCATTCACCTGTGCGCGCATAGTCGGGGATGGAGGTCGGTTCCTCACCCTCAGCAGGGCAGGCTTAGGGCGCCTAGCGCCGCCACCCTTGCCGCTGGTCGCCATGCCTGCGGGCGCCGGAGTGACTAGGGACTTCCCCGTGATAAAGGCATTAGCTTGTGAGGGTCTAAATGCAAAGTGTCAGACTTTAGGAATAGTAGATTTAGAGGTGGTGATATATTGGTGAAGAGCGGGGTCTCGTTTGCTAGAGTGCAGCGCACGCGCGGGCTTCTATCTGTGGGCCGCTTGCTGGGCCGGCCGCTGCGTGCACAGTTGTTCCTGCACGGGCCGTAGTAGCGTTGCTAGGCCGAGCTGGCTACTGCAGGCCTCTTCATTTGTTTTAAAGAAAATTTTAATTTAATTTCTAGGCCAAACTTGTAAAATCCACATAAAATAGCGCAGATATCCAAAAATTGTGAAATTAAATTTGCTAGCTTCTTAAAATCGTGCTCTATCGGTTAGTGTAATTGGTTCACTTAGCCTTAAAATGTTTCTAGGGTTTCCTAAATAAATTAGAACGACTAATATTATTAGAAATGGCAACTTGTAAGAATTGTTGTGAGAAAACGATGATAGGGCTAGCTTTGAAAATTTTACCATAGCTTCATAGTATTATTTAGCTGCTCACTGCTATTTTGGTAGCCACAAAATAATTAAATTGTTAAGGTAGCTAATAAGCCTTAGTTCAAATATAAATTAAATCAATGAAATGGATGAAGAAACATTTGGGTCTATATCACTAAAAGACCTGTTGGGAAATGATGGCGTTTTGGCCACGTGGATACGTAGCTTAGCGCGTTAGCTTGAGAGACACGATTAAGGCTGGATAACGAGCTAGCTCGGCTCGTTATGGCTCGTTAGGATAACGAGCTAGCTCGGCTCGGCTTGTTATCTTAACGAGTCAGAAAGCCAGCTCGGCTCGGCTCGTTAAAAGCTCGAGCTGGCTCGTTAGGCTCGCGAGCCAGTTATAAAAAATATACAAAATTTAATATTTGCATTTATAAAAAGGTTGAAATTAGTAATAATACAAAAATAATATATCCAATAGCCTTAAATTAAATAAAATATTCGTATGAGCTAATATATTAACCATTTGCAGAGTGCAAGACATGAAGTAATCCAAACATAATATAAGTTTTGATGACTTTTTCCCTAAAACTATGGCTCGTTTGGCTCGCGAACCGCTCGCGAGCTAGTTCGAGTTGGCTCGTTATAGCTAACGAGCTAAAATCTTGGCTCGGCTCGGCTCGTTATGGTAACAAGCCGAGCCGAGCCGAGCCGAGCTAGCCACGAGCCGAGCGAGCTAACGAGCTTCGAGTTTTTCGTCCAGCCTTAGACACGATCGTGTTTTAAGTGTTGCGAGTTCCATGGTTTACTTATGTCGCTACAATTGCATTCGCGCATAACATAATAGGAACGATGATGGATCGCGAAGTCATCTGGAGTAGCTGAAGGGATGGTGTCCGGAGGATCGTGCCACCATGACGAAATGCTAACTTTGGTTAAATCTTACCCAGGCAAGCCCCGGTGCATAACCCCTATATTCTGCACTTTAAATTATGCATGTGCATTAAGTTTACAGGAGTTGAATAAAACCCACTTGCATGTATATCTTATCCTATGAGTCTCACTAGTATGACAAGCGTGCTATGCTATAGGATTCCGGTAGAAGTCGAGTGATTACCTGTCACTCGTGAGAGATAGGAAATATATTATTGTTACTATTATCATGCTACTATCACATAGAAAATAAATATATATGGATAATTGGAGACCAGGCGGAACGAGTTGGATGGACTTGGACCTGGTTGGGCGACAAAGCGGAGCTCTAGTTGCATTTGTTCCGCCTGTGTCGATTAAGGACCGTTCGTTGCAATGGATTCCATAGTCAGGTCATAGACCTACTGCATATACTTGCTTATGGGAGCGGGAAGACTTGTTTCTCTCTTGTCATAGGTTCCGGCTCTTTCCGGACCGGCTTTTTAGGTGGTTATATATATTGGGCTGAGAAGGTCTAAGTACCATACTAAGGTCGGGCCTGCAGTGTTGGGGGCTTAGAGTCCGAGCTTGGACGGGGACCTGGACCCCTTGACAGGAGTGGAATGGGTTGGTCTTGCTTGTGCTCGGGGTACAAGCAAGACGTATATTTTCAGGGCACCCAGCTGGACACATTGATTCACGAATCGCCGTCAATTTGACAGTCCGACATAACTACAATCTGGCATCGTAGCAAGAACTATGGAAAATGGTAAAATAGTTCTGATTGCTTACCACCTGCTTGAAAGTAGCCTTGGTGCTTACATAGAATGGTTGATTAATAAACTAATGATGACTGCTTATAAAAAGAAATTTAAGGACGCACCTTTAGTAATGCTTCTTGCAAACACAATAAACCCACAAGTCAGAAAGTCTTGCATAATCCTTAGAGTCTTTTTCTTTCCTCCTAACGGGTAAGTCTTGCGGAGTACAATTAAGTACTCAAGTTTGTTCTACCCTGTTGCATGTGACAGGTGCTGATAAGCTGACACTTGAGTGTGAAAACCTCCTGGTGGGCTCAGCGAGGATTTCCTTTACGATGCGGAGTAGAGTTATTTATTAAAACTCTCACCAAAAGTTTCACCGAGAAAATATTTGTAGCTTGTTAATATTTTCTGCTCGTAAAGGTTCACTAGAAACAACGCGCGGCGTTGCCGCGCGGCCTCATGGGAGGAATCAGTTGTGTAGGAGCTTAGATTAATTGTTGATTAATCTTTTAGTGGGTAGGGTGTCTAGTTTTTTGAGCTAGTTTGGTTATGCGTTTATGTTGCTACGGACCCTTTTTTTTAAAACAATGATGTATAATTTGGAGATTTGGCTAGCGTAGGTTTTAGCGATTATTTATAGGCGTAATAGAATCGGCAGAATCGGCAGTAGGTGTCATGGAGTATTTATTTTTTTTGATAAAGAAGAGGTGGAAAATATTTAGATATGTTGTTCTAGTTTATTTATGAATTTTCTGAAAATTTTCTATAAGGAAAAAGGGTCTATTTTGACAGAAGGTGAAAGATAGAAATTTAGATTTTTTTACGATAAAGAAGAGGGGAAATGTGTTTTTCTACAAAGAAGAATGGTCTACTTTGACAAAAGGCGAACGATAGGAATTTTTTTTGACGACAAAGAAGAGGAAAAAAATTTTAGATATGTTTTAGATTGGTTCTGTTTATTTACGATTTTTTTGAAAATTTTTTATCAAGGAGAAGGGTCTAATTTGATTTTCTAGGTACGTATGCCGTGTGCACGTAGCAAAGATGCGTAGACAGTAATGAACAATGCATGAGTAGTGACAATTTGGGTACGTTTCTCGTGTGCGCGTAGCAAAGATACGTGAACAGTGATGAACAGTGAATACGAAAGCGATTTTTCACATGATTCGAGCCGTCCGATCGAGATCCGACGGCCGGAGATTTTGGAGGTGACGTGGCACGTTGTGCTGCCGGAGCTCGGCTCCGGTTTAAAGTTATAGAGATCATGCCAATGCTTAACTTATCATTTAGTAGTTTTATGTCCGCTGAACTCTGATGACATTTTACATTCCGCTGTTATAATCAAATAATGAATTATTCTGATTTTGTACTAAAAATGATGTAAGAAATGGTAAGGATGTTGTAAGCTTTACTTTCACATTTGTGATCCTGATGTAAAAATGTGGATCTTCGAGTTCTCCCTTACGGTGTGCTCAACGGAATTACGTAGTTTAGTGTTCTCCCTTAAGTACTTAGTATCTAATGGAAGACAAGTACTCTTGAGAGAGCATTAAATTAGGCAATTCCCTGCTCTCCCTATTCCCGTGCGCGGAGGCACAGGATGGGGATGGCAGATAGCAACACAACAGCAACGTGGCGGTGTTCTGACTATGTGTTCTCTTCTCTCACGAACAAGAGGAGTGTCCCTTTTATGCGGTGACAGAGGAAGATCAAGTTAAAGAGCTAGGCGCATGAAAAGTTAGTAGCTATCATGTCATTGTCCATTATAAGTAACTTGTGAAACCGACAAATGAATTGTCTGTTAACGGAGACCACTATGACACCATGAACTAATAAATCATGATCCACCAACACATAATGGTCATCATGCACTTGACTCTCATCAACCCCCATCAAACCACCGTAAGTTACACCTCATGAAGGGCTCAACAGACTACACCTAGCATTAACTTTGATCTTGGAATTTTATTTTATTTAATTGCTGAATAAAAATTGGACAAACCCAATTAAATCGAACAATCTTCACCCACAGATTATGGCGTAAAGCTACAAACCTCTATATGTAGTAGAACAGGCACTGCGTCCGTGAAGGAGCTTTCTTCAGATCTGCACCAGTGTCAAAATCCTCTAGGAAAGCTTTGCACAACACTGCCTGTATCTTTATACTGTAGTGCAACACTAGAACAGTATCTTCACCATTTCAGATTATGCAAATTAGAACCTGATATGTACACCCTGTTCACTTATGCTGAAGTTTAACTTATGCCGATACTTATGCTGATTTATTATGAGAGGAAAACACTGTTCCTTAGCTGAAAAGGAGAGCGAACAGGGTTGTATACTGGCCCCTAAACATTGCCCACAAAACACTAGATCAAGTCGGATGCATTATACACGGACACAAAATACAGAACACGCCACACCTTGTGTTGTCCAAGACAGAGCATAGTGCCACAACAAGGCTGTACACACATACATGGACACAAGAAGTAACATGGGATCCATACAACATAACCTCAAACCTTATATTAACCTTTCAGTGGACTTTGGCAGTCGCATGCCTGGACGGCCTGTGCACCCTCACCTTTGGCCTCTTCTTGCGTGCCAGCTTCCGCTCGAGCGCCTTGACCTTCTCACTTAGGTCTGTGATGACCCCCGTCTGATCATTGCCGGATGCAAGAAGCTTTTGCAGAAGTTCTTTCAGCTTCTGGTTTTCTTCTGCCAGCTTCTTCTCATCACTAACCTTTGGATCATCAGGAGATGGAGAGGCAGAAGCCTTGTTCTCTGTCTGCATGCCGATGTATTCTTTCAGGGAAGCTTCGTCTTCAGCAGGATTTGCTCTTGCTAGAGCATCCTTCGGCATCTCATTGCATTTGTCCATCTCAGACACCCGCAGACCAGAATCTTCAGTAGAATTTTCTCCCTCCGTGGCTTTCTGAGTCTTAATGCATTCATCCGTGTCAGAGACAACTGAATAGATGTCTTCTTTCTCAGCATTAGTTTGGCTCTCTGGTGAGCCTTTCATCTCAGCTCCCTCATATACCGTGATACCACCATCGTGCGGACATGATAATTCACAACTATCTGAATCAGGGAATACTGTTCCACCTATTGTATCGTCTGCCTCTTCTCCAAGGCAAGGGTGACTCTCCTGAATGTCGGGTTCCTTCCTTGATGCATTACAAACAGGATCCTCGCAATTTGCAGAACCTCCAGTTACCTTGTCAACAGTAGTTTCAGTTTTCTCATCCACATGTGGTACCTCATCCTTGTCAGAAACACCACACTGCATTTTACCGTCAGACTCATCCCAGACAGACAGTACTGGGGCAGAGACAGACTCCAATCTTGGTTCCTGCAAGGAAGGTTGATCATGCTTTTCTACATCTGCAGAAGCATCCAGTTCTAAATCATCATTGGTTGAAGCCTCTGTGGTTCCATCTGGTAATTTGCTTGAATCTTTCATGGAATCCACAGCTTGTACCTGCAAGCTGATATCCTTGGCTTCTTGTTGATCTTCTGTATTAGATACAAAGTCCTCTGCAGGAGTTAGACCATGCTGTTCTACATCCTTCAAAGGTACTAGTGGATCCTCCAAATGAACAAGGGGGCTCGATTTGTTATGATCATTTTCAGCAGAAGAAACATCATCTTTCAGTTCCACATTTTCTAGAGCTGCAGTTTCATGCTCTTCTGTATTAGATACAAAGTCCTCTGCAGGAGTTAGACCATGCTGTTCTACATCCTTCAAAGGTACTAGTGGATCCTCCAAATGAACAAGGCTGCTCGATTTGTTATGCTCATTTTCGGCAGAAGAAACATCATCTTTCAGTTCCACATTTTCTAGAGCTGCAGTTTCATGCACTTGACTGACAATTGGGCCATCCTGTTTTCATATATACAACATTAATCAATTTGTTCTTCAAAAAATATAATAATCACTATAGAGCTTATATCATCAAAATAAATAACTTACTTTCTCAGTTGCCACTTCACTTTCCACAGATGCAGTCAGAGCACTTATGTTGATGTCCTCAGTGGAAGCAGGAGACCCTGTATTTGATTCAGCATAGAGACTCTGATCGGTCGAAGCTATGTATTGTTTCAGTTCACTAGAATCCCCTGATGAAGCTGTATCATACAATGGTGCCGTGGAGTTCACTAATGGCGACTCTTTTACTTCATCCTCGGCTGCTGGTTTCTTCTGTTGACAACAGCAATGCTATCAGTACCCATTTGCAAGGTAAGGTATCTTCTTAAACTACGAGCAGTAGTATGAGAGGAAAAAACTTACTTCTTCAGTTGCTTGTTCCACTGAACTAATATTTGATTCTCCAATTCCGTGCTCCTGGTTGTCAGAGGGATGTTCTGTAAAGGTTTCATCGCTTATCATATTCATATCCATCGATGATGCAACCTGAAATTCAATCTGTCCCTCAGCTTTCCCCTGTTGAACATGAGCAGTTAAATCCTACTTGTAAATTGAAGTCAATTTTCATGAATAAATCAGATGCAAACAACTAAGACAATGATGATTACTTTCCTTTTTCTTCTGGGTTAGTACTACTTTGAAGGTAGTATTACTTCTTTAAACATAGTGGATACGCCTATATAACACTTCATAACTAGTGCAATTTCCTTCTATCCAAACGCAGTCTTGCGTACCGTTACATTAGGACAACATAATATAAGAATGCAACATACACGCACACAAACCCAAGGGAAAAAATGGCTTTAGCACTAGTTATAGACTAAAATGACCCTACCACAAGCTGGCCCTAGATCATACAACAAGCAGCTGAATCCCCCGGCAGCAGCCAATCCCCACAGCCGTTAGCAAGCATTAAAGCCTGCTGAACACCTAATCCAAATTACTTATATTGGTATAATGTAAGCATATACTCCCATGCTTAACAAAACAACCCAAAATCTTACCAAGGTTGCAACAGCAGAGTGCCAAACAACAGAAATCAAAATCGACTTACTTCTTCATGTGCTTCATCCATTGTGGTGCTACATGACTCTTGTTTTTCATTCTTCTCCTCACTGGAGTCTGCATCTGGCCTCACCTCCCAGGAAACTCCAGATGGAACTGCGTTGCATGGCTCCATGTTCACTGAAGATGGTTCATCTACCTTACCTAGTTCAACAGTTCTCTCCTGCTGAGATTTCTTTTAGGTAGAATTAGTACATCAAGCAATTTGTGGCGTCATCATGCATAAATTATATTTAACTGAACAAAGAACATTACTAATACACAAGCAACACTTACTCTATCAGAAGCTTCAGTTGTTACAGTAGGAGCTGCAGTTTGCATAATGCTCTCGGTCCTCTCAGATTCATCATCATTACTCTTTATGTGATTCAAGTCCCCAGATGGTGCTTTGCATAATGTATCAAGCTTCTCCTGCAAGCAAATCAGTTCTCGAGCAACAGACTTCCTAGCTTCCCTTACACTTGGATGCAAGCCCTGTGTCAATAATACCAAGGTCTTAGAACCATGAACCAACCCAACCAGTACCAAAAGAGTTCACCAAACAAGAAATGAGTCTATGCTGTTCATAGAAAAAACAGGCTGGAATGGAGAACATACCTGGATTGTGTCAAGCTTCAGGAGTAAATTCATAATAGTTTCACCAATGGCCACTTGCTCTTTTTGTGTTGGCTTATTGCAAGAATCTTCAAGGCATCGAAGCTGCTTCTTCACACCTTGCATCTGTTCATGCACATGCTTGATATTCCGGAGCTTATCCAAAGGTTGCCATCTTCGAACATCATACCCTCTGTATGCAGATTGAATACGAACTGCAGCTTTTGGTTCTGACAAATTAACTCTATATGTGCTGGCATCATCTTTTGCAGGTTCACTTTCAATCACCGTCCCATCTTCATTTTTGCTTTTGTCACATCCATTCAAGCTCCTTGCACCAGCATTTTCTTGCACATCACCTCCTTGTATGCTCTTCGCCCCTGTACTTTCTTGAGCGCCAACTATAGTGCTATCAGCTTGTACCTTCTGGTCATCTTTACTTGTGGGAACTTCTTCCTTCTGTGAATGTTCAACAGCAGCAGCTTGCACTGTTTCATTTCTAAACCCAATTTCCTTCTTCATTTCATAAGGCGACTTTTCTTTCACCTCGGACACAGTGATATGATTATTTGTACCAGACTGTTTAGGCTCCAGGTTCTGGCTCTGGGCGTCCTTCATGTCCTCCGCGTTGCCAGCATCCTTCCTTGTCGGTGGGCTAGGAGACCTAGAAGAACCATTTCCAGATTTCTTTCTTGGCAAGGGATCCACACGTAAGCATACTGGGGGCAATTTGGAATGCTTAGCTATTGATGAGTCAGTGTGTTTTGTTTTCCTGTTTTCTTCTACCTTTTCAGCACTGCTCGCCTCCTTTGCCTCTTTCTTTTCCCTCATGCCAATCTTCTCATCACTTTCTTTCATGACTGGAATGGTTCTGTAAGTACTGGCCTTCTTTTCATTAATCTCTTTCTCTGGCACAACTGGAATGGTCTTGCAGTTTTCCCTTAGAGGTTTCTTCTCATCGTTTGCGCTCTTGGACACAGTTAGAGTGGTTTTAGGGTTTCCTTCCATTGTCATGCTATTTTGATGATCAGTAACCACAGGTTGGTTGTTCATTGCTGATCTGTTGTTGTGGTCTCCAGCAGAGCCATTTCTGGCAGCCGGTTTCTGATCATGATGATGACCATTCTCAAACCAAGACAGGGGAATGATCTTGATCTCGGGTGATTGAGGAGCCTCTTCAGAAATCTTTGGGGATTTTGGGGTCGCTTCTGTGTCATTAATCCCTTTAGCTTTAGCCTTTTGGTTTGGCGCATCATACCCTGCTGGCATCCAAACTATTGCTTTAGCCTTTTGGTTTGGCGCATCATACCCTGCTGGCATCCAAACTATTGGCCACTGGAACTGTTTCCCCTTCTGATTATCTTGCTCTTGTTGCTTCACCGGAGCCCATTCATTTAAAATCTGAGGTGACAACTCATAATGCTCACCATTCTCCTTGCTTTTATATTGCCTGATGGCAGCCATATGAACGGATACTTGTTGTTTGGGGGTTGAATTATATAGCCGCTATCAGCATTCTTGTGCTCACTCTCAAGCTTTGACATCAGGCCTTTCTTCCTCAATTTTCACATTGCTCTTCTCAGCCCCAGGGCACACATGATTTGGACATCCCCACAACAATGGCTCTTGAACTTGTCATAACCATATGGTGTATGATCAACAGGGTAGGGATATGATGGGTCAAAGTAAGAAGGCCATGCATTTGGATGCTGTGGAAATGGCCCATGATAATATAAATGAGGGGGTGGAAGTTCTTGAGGGAATGAGGGGTCTGAAACTGTAGTAATCAGGAGGATATGTTCGGTTGCAGCCGCAATGGAACTCAGAAGGATGCGAATGATGCATATCATGATTGTAAACGGCCAAGTTCCACAGCTTGGTGGCCGATAATAATAAGATGAATCCATTGCCCGTGGGTGACCGGATGGGATTTTCCCATCTAGGAGGAGGAATAGTATGGGGTAAGGAGCATGATTTCTGTAGTGTGAGTGGTATGGATCCATGTAGTGGTTTGCTGGATACATACTTAGCTGTTACTAGTCTATATGTACTGGTAGGTATAAATGTGGAGAAGAGACATGTAAGCTTGAATATAGTTTGTGGAGCTATGAATACAACTAAGCAACTGATCAACAGTGAAAACATCACGCTAATTCGGATATCATAAGGAACTGAATAACTAATTTTTTGCTAGCATATGTAGAATTGTAGATAGTCAACATCCACCAACGATGTTAAATTCGTGGAAGAACATGGAACATTTCTAGATGAATAAACCAATAGATTCACACTCAGTTTGAACACAAGTGGTATTATTACAAGCAAGTACCAAGAAATTGAGTTCCTTGTTGTATACCCAAAGCAACAGTTTATGGAAGGAGGCACAAAAGGGGAAGGCACCTTGTGAATGTGAATAATACTAATTTCTGTAGATCCCTCTGTTTCCCAATTTTTCTATACATAAGCATATTATTGTTTTTCCCTAGACATGACTGACATGATTCCTAATCAATTGGTGACAGGTGCACCCAAAATTCACAATTGTTCAATCTAAAAAAATTTTCACAATTCTCCACAAAGCATCTGGGCTACTCCTCTGAAAAAGTATCTTGATTTTAGAAGGCATGACGCCGAGGCCCAAACACACAGCCAAAAAATAGGACAGTTTAATTAGGCTGTGAGTGAAAAAGAATAAATCAGCGCATTTCGAGACTGCAGGTAGGCCGCATTCTGATAGCTTCCATAATCCATACTGTCCTCCTCCTAAAGAAACGCAGGGAGCAGCAGCATCACCCGGACCACCAACCCAGTACAGCTACCACCGCATCAAAACCAGGCAATCTAGAATTTTCCAGATAGGGAGACGGCGAGGCGAGGAGGGGGCACACTTACAGTGCGGCGGGCGGAGACAAAGCAGCAGAGCGCGGATCAGACAGACGAGCCACCACCAAACCTTGAAAATACCACGGGGCCGAGTGACGTCAGCTACCGGCGAGCGATGCGGTCCGCAGGTCCCGAGGCCGTCGTCGTCCTCTCTCTTCCCTTCCTTCTGTGTTCGCGAGCGCTTCTGTGTTCCTTGCGTGTTCTTCCTTTCTGAATGCCGCGGCGCGGGGCCAGACGCGCGGTATTTATGCGGAGAACGGGGGCAGGAGGGGCCTCCGAGGAGAGAAGGTGGAAGAAGAAGAGGTCGTTGGGGGTTCGACCGTTCGAGAGGGTTCGCGACGTGGCCGGGGTCCGGGGTGGCTGACTCGGTTCGCTCTCCCGCGCGGTCGCATTCCTTCGGGACGGTTCCACCACTTCCACGAGAGTCTCCCTCCCTCTTCCACTGTTCCCGAGCTAAAATATCGCTACTACTTATTGCTCCCTGGTCGCTACTGCATCACTAGTGCAGCACACCTTTGTAAAGGCTGTGTTCAGTTCCTCAAAAAAAAAACACTATGTGAAAAAAAGATTCCCCGTCACATCAAACTTGCGATACATGTATATAGTACTAAATGTAGATAAAATCAAAAACTAATTGTACAGTTTGGTTGTACTTTGCGAGACGAATATTTTGTACCTAATTAGTCAACGGTTAGACACTATTTACCAAATAAAGCCAAAACGTGCTATAATACTTGTTTTTTACCCCTTTTCAGAGATCTAAACACAGCCAAAGATGAAAACGGTCAGAAACGGTTGAAAACAAACTTACGAAATAGAAAACAAAAACGGTTAGCTCGGTATATTTCTATATTTTAGTAATTAAAGAATACAAAAAATGGTTAAAAATGGTTGTGAAACCAATTAAAACTGATAATTTTTTATGTTTAAAACGGAATCATAATATAAAAAACAAAAATTGTCGGTTCGGAATATTTCCGTTTCGTTTTCATCCTTACCTGGTTAGAACAGTGTTTTCTCTTATTCTCTTATAATAAATGAGTTTTAGTCAGCTTATCAACTGCATAAACCAGCCGAACAGCTTGTTTAAATCGTATAAAGTCCTATTTAGACTAGATACATGCTACTAATTATATCTAGAAAAGACAAAACACTTTATAATTTAAAATATAAAATAGTATTTGGTTTGATGGAACGTGTTTAAACTAGCCAGCTAAAAATCCGCTATAATAGTTGAGCTAGGAGCACGTTTAGTTGCTAACTAAATCTGACTAGTATAATGCCCGTGCTAACGCCACGGTAGCATTTCAAGGATGCGCATGAAAATAACCATAAAGCATTATAGTTTGTGTTTTGATAATCACTACTGTGTGTTGCTACGGGAGCCAAATTTCGATGCAATAATAATATAAAAATATACTATATCAAAATGAATAGACAAATAAATTTAAATTTATCTTAATGACATACTATTCTGAGCCACGTTCAAATAAATAAGAAAAATTTCCAATAAAAATCATCAATTCATCGTATATATTCCTCCATATCTACTCTTTACAACAATTTGAATTTGTCTTGGCGCACAATTTAACAACTTTATCTCCTAATCCATGGTACTCTCCTTTGCCTAGCCCTCTAGTTGTGTTTCCAACACCAGAAATTTGAAACCTTCAGTTCAGCCCCCGCCACGTTGACCTGACGATGCTACTAAGGCGCTTCCTCACTGAAATTGCAAATGATCGATGCGTCGTTGGACTTCTAAACTGTATTCTTAGCTGATTCCTCAACAATACATGATATTACATCTTTATTCACTTGTACATGAGGTGTAAATGGTTGAGAGCAAAGCCCATGTATTATCTCGTGGAATTTGCTATAGCATTGATGTTCTGCATTTCCATTGAGAAACAATACTTTGCAACGATTGTTCCACCGTGGCTATGTACTTCTTGCCAATTCATCCTTCTGCATTATACTGAGACCAGCTCTCAAATTTTCCTTTTCCTAAAAAAGGAACCCCAAGCCTCAGCCCAGCACTTGGCATCGAAGCACATATGTCCCCTAGACCTTGTTGGCCTGTTCTTCCCCCTCCCCCGTGAAGTCAGAAACCAACCGAATAGAAAATAGAAAATCTCCACCGAAACCCAAACCTATCTCAGTCGATTATTTCTTCTGCTATGAATCTATGTTGCTGATGTGAGGAAAGTTCAGACACTACATGAAAATTCCAGCTATCAAAGTGACAATAATTCAATATTTAATAATTTAAAACAGACACAACATGAAAGTATCTAAATTTTTAAAGACTTCTTAGATGTTCTGTCCTTTTGTCGAAAGCATCAAATAAATGTGACACACACTCACTGAAAATTCCAGCTATCTTTGCATGGCTACTGTTCTCCAAAAACGAATAGAAGTAACATGAGGACCTAGATGCACCAGAACAATGTATATTCCTAAATCTGACAAATCACCTAAGCACAATAATTTTGAAAAATTCCTGCTACAGAAGCCTTACTTTGCAGCTTAGAACAATCCAGAGGTCTAGATAATTATGACAAATCAATAGCTGGAGAAACATTTACTAACAGCTTACCAGCTAAATGTTTCAAAGTTATTCTTTTTTAGGACTGAGTAGCAGCATGGAGTCCAAAACCAGGATAACAAATTTCTTCTGACAAAAGCAATGAGAATAAAATCACTATCAAACACCAATTAATGATTCAATTTTATGAAGTGAACTTACAGTCTTTCTAGAACTTCTCGAAGAGATCAATACTACATTGGTGTGCTTATCAAGGCACACACCTAGAGGTATCCCGCTGCGGCCCCTTCCTTCAGCGATCTGGAGAACAAGCTGATGATCAGAGCCTGACTTCGCAAGCCAGAGTACAATTCTCAAGATAAAGGACTGCTCATTGCACCTGTTACTCGAACTGATGTTGGTCTAATTCACATAATCCTAGACACCAGTTACTCGAACTCAGTCCAGAACTGAAACACCTTGTCGGTGTTCGGACCCGAGGGGGTCCTAAACCAACGAGTAAAATGCTGCGTGTCCCTTTCCTGGATGGTGATGCAAGGAGAACACACGGGGGTTTATCCTGGTTCGGGCAAAAGAAGGCCCTACGTCCAGCGGGGGTGAGAGAGATTTGTATTTCCTTGCACCGAGGTGCTTGCGTAGGGGTTACAAGCTTGCGAGAGAGGGTGTCGAGCCCAAGTCTCAAAAGGGAAAAGAAAGAGTACAAGATGATTGCTTGAGATGTTGGTCGCTACGTGGTGTGTGACTAGCTGTTCGTCTCCTCTCTCCTTTTCGTTCCCCCTCCCCCTTTTATAGGGCGAGAGGAGGCCAAGACAACGGGGAGTCTTGAAATGATGTTTTGTCGATCCCTGTTAAGGTGACTGTAGCGACGTGCCCTAAAAGTGGGAGGCCATCCCTGGGCACGTGATGTCGTAGAAGGTGAGGTACCGAGATGACCCGGAGCGCCGTGCCATACCGTCCTTTCTTCCTTGTTGCGCCGTGTCGGTGGTCGAGGTCGGGTCGAGGTAGGGTCGAGGCCGAACGGATAAGTCCGAATCCCCGGAACTGCGGCATACGGGTCTTGTCGTATCCTCCCTCGAGGGTTAATAGTGACGCACAGGATGAGGCATGGTGGGTATAGTGACGTTTTTCACCTCCCATCACGGGATGGGCGGTAGAACAGTGAAAACTGACACGGGTATTGTTCCCATGTCGACCCAGGCCGTGGCCATGCCGGTAGGTGGTGGTTGGTAGGTTGCATTAAATGCTTTGACTTTTCGTCCCGTGGTAGGTGGAGACTGAGGGGGTCGAGCGCCTCGACCCGGGCTCACGCGAGTCGGAACGCCCGGGGCGGTCGAGCCCTGTGCGGGTTGGAACGCGGTCGAGGCCTCCCGTCGAGGGGGCCTCGTACGAGTCGGAGACGGGGCACGGTCGAGGCCTTTTGTCGAGCCGGCCTCGTACGAGGCGGACCTGTCGCACGTAGTGGGCTATGTTTTATCGTGACTTACTCATTTTAGTTTTTATTATCGTTAAGCGTGGGTACCCCTATACTATTGGTACCGACAGTAGCCCCCGAGCCTTTAGGTGAGTGTACGTTCACTCTCCTTGAGGCTTTTTACCGATGAATTGGAGTCATAGCGCCGTTTATCTTTCTTAATAGGAATGCCTAGGTGTTCTCAGTACTTTTCCGGTGGGGGCGCGCGAGCGCACCCGCCGGGTGTAGCCCCCGAGGCCTCGGTGGAGTATTGAGAAAATCTCCTCCGAGGTCTTGTTCATATTTTATCAGGGAGTAGTTGATGCGGCCGAGCCCCCGAGCCTCGCGCGTACGAGGTCGATCAGAGTCCTCGCCGTCTTTCGTTGTCCGTCCCTCGCGCTCTTCCTTCGGAAATGAAGAGGAGGGGTGGGGAACGTCGTACTACCCCGTTTGGGCGAGTCCGGCGATCTCCGGTGAGCTGCTAGCGGGGAGATTCGAGTGAGAGTTCGTGCTCCAGTCGTTAGGAGTCGGCTTGTGGCCCGGAGGCACTCTACGAAAATGCCAAGGAGTGGTCGTGCGGATGTCGGTTCCCTTCGACGGGATCCGAGGGCTCGATGCCTCCCCCATGGGGATTCCTGCTTCGACCTCGTCCTCTGGCCTCGAATACGTCCTGGGGTGCCTCGAGAGCGTGGCTCGAGCCCTGGCCATGTATGAGCGCATCCCTGGTCGTCCCTTGCTCTGTGCTCGAGGGCGGCTGCCGAAACCCAGGTCGAGGGCCAGCCTCTGCTCCCTCGAGACTTAAAGCGGGCCCGGAGCCCGTTAGCGGAATCTCGGAATATCCGTCCGCGGATCTCGCCCCGCCCGTTTAGCTAGGCGCGCCTTTTTAGGGCGAGATCGGCGCGGTAGTGGGCGGCGTGGCGTTCGGTTACTGCGTGGGGACGGCCACGTGCCCCGCTCCTGTAAGGCAAGAAGGACGGTTAGGTGGGCGCATTTATTACGGGAAACTGTTCCTACCTTTTCGCGCGGCCGTTGAACTTCTTCCCGGTCTATAAAAACGAGGCCCGGGGGTCCGTGTTCCCCTCCGGTTCTTTGCGTTCTTGCCATCCTTTGCCTTAGGAAACCCTAGCCCCCGTGCGCTTTCCGTCCGCATTGCCGCCGCCGCCGCCCTTTTTCTCCACACTTTCCCTTCCCGTCGGCGCTGATGGCTGGAAAGAGCCAATTCCTTGCTACCGACGGCTGGGCCTCCTCTTCCGTGACGGAGAAGAAGCTGGAGGAGCTGGTCGCGGATGGGTTGCTGCGGCCGAGGACGAGTCGGTCGCGGCCGGAGTGGATCGCGCCGCCGTCGACCCATCGGGAGCCGTCCCCCCCGGAAGGCTACGTGGTGAGCTTCGTAAGTTTCCACGAACGGGGGTTCGGTATCCCGTCGTCGGTCTTCATGCGGGCGCTTCTCCACTACTACCGGGTGGAGCTCCACCACCTCGCCCCCAACGCCATTGCGCAGGCCGCCATCTTCGCGGCGGTCTGCGAGGGATACCTCGGGGTGGAGCCGCAGTGGAACCTGTGGCTCCACCTTTTCAAGGCCGAGCTTTTCGCGCGGAACGCGGGAGGGAAGGGCGCCTTCTACGCAGTGCGGGTAGGGAGCTGCGTCCTTCAGTTGAGGTCGAGTCGGACGGACCAGTACATCCCGGCGCGCCTCATCTCTTCGAACAGCGGGTGGCACGCGGGCTGGTTCTACCTCCGCAACGACGAGAACCAGCTGCCGAGGTATACCGGCCGCGTGCTGACCGCCCGGGAGGACAACTGGGTGTACGGCGTGCCGGACGTCGAGAAGCCGCGTCTGGACCCGTTGCTGGCGGCGCTGCAGCAGCTTCGTGCTCGAGGCCTGACGGCGGCGGCAGTAGCGACGGCGTTTCACCGTCGTCGGGTGATGCCGCTGTGCCGACGCCGCCTGCGCCTCGACCAGATGACCCCGGAGGCGTCTTTGGAGGGGAGCCGGATGTCGCACGAGACCCTCACCCCCGAGGAGGGGCTTCGCCGAGCCCGCCGGATGGTGGGGACCTTCAAGGCGGAGGAAGCCGACCGGCTCCCCATGAGGCCCACTGAGGGGTTCGAGCCCGTGGTAAGTTCCTTAGTACGTTTGTCTTTCAGTTTGGTTCGTCTTTGAGACCTTCCCCTAATCCGGTCGACGTCATTGTGCAGGACCTATCGGCGCTGCGGGAGACACGACCGCCGGTTCCGGAGGACCGACCTGCTCGGGACGCTCGACGGGAGCACGCCTCGAAGCAGAAGGCGGTCAAGGAATCGACCAAGAAGCGGGCGGCCCGGAAGTCCAGGGAGAAGGAGGCGCGGAGGAAACTCCGGCGCCAACAGGCCCTCGACGGGCTCCCTTTGGAGCCGTCGCCCTCCGAGACCATGTCGGGAGAGGACGACGGCAGCAGCGGCGAGGATGACGACGCCTTGTCGCGGTACGAGGCCGCGACCGGGCTGGGGAACCTCCCCGACATCCGCCCTCTGCTGGAGCCCCTCGCGGGGCCATCCTCCTCGGTCGTTGTGGTCGAGGAGGTCGAGGAGGACGACGAGGAAGAGGAGAAGAGGAAGAAGAAGAAGGAGGAGGAAAAGAGGGAGGCGGGCCCCTCGGCGGGAGGGGCCGCCTCGCCCCGGACCCAGCCAGAGGGGTCAACGGGGGCGCCTGCCCCAGCCCAGGCCCCGCAAGCTCAGGCGGGGACGGGGGCGGGGGTGCCGACATCGTCGTCGGCGGTGCCCTCGTCGGGCGTGAAGACCCGAGGCCAGTTGGCCTCGGAGGCGCAGAAAGCGCGTAGCGGCGCGCCGGCGAGAGCCCCGAGGAGCGCCCGGTCCGCGGGTGGGGCTGCCGCGAGGCCACCGCCTGCGACCTCGAGCGGCTCGGACCGTGGGGGGTCGAGGCCCCTGGTGCCGATCTCTGGGTAAGTTTCTGAACAGAAGGGGACTTGTCTTATCTTTTGATTTCGTTGGTCGACTTATCCTTTATTTTTCAGGCTGAAACGGAAGGCGGAGACCATGGGGCCCACCCCCGTGAAATCCCTTCGAGCCAGCGCCGCCGTCCTTAATCGGTCGGCGGAGCAGGACGCGGCCTGGGTCCGCGAGGTCGAGGCTGCGAAGGAGCGCCGTCGGCAGCGGGAGGCCGCGGGTGCCTCGACGGCTGCCGGCCCCGATCCTGCGGTGGCGGGGTCAGAGCCGGCAAGGACGGTGGCGCCCGGCCCGGTCGAGGCGGAGCCTAAGGTGCTGCCTTCGGCTGAGGCCACCGTGGAGGTGGCCGCGGAGGAGGCGGCCGCCGAGGCGACCGCGGAGGGGGCTGCACCGGCGCCGGAGCAGGAGGTGGCGCCGGCAAGGGAGCCGCAGCCGCAGCAAGACCTACCGGTGCGGCCGGTGGGCATGACGGAAAGTGGGGCCGTCGAGCCTTCTGCCGGATCCCTGGAGGCGGCGGCGCCGGAAGTTGAGGTGCCGGTCGCGGGGGCACCGGCGGTCGGAGCGCCGGCTTCCGAGCCGCCGTCGGGCGAGGTACCGGCCCCAGAGGCGTCGACGGCAGAGGTGCCAGCTCCGGAGGCGCCGGCTGCCGAGGGGCCGGTCACTGCCGAGGGACGGGCGCCCGTGGTCGTCATCCTCGACGACGCCCCCCTGGACAAGGGAAAGGAGATAGTGGGGGCCGAGGAGGGCGAGACTGCGAGCCGGGCGGAAGCCTCGGCCCCTGCCGGGGGGGGGGGGCGAGCGAGGGCAACGAGGCCGGCCCTTCGACCGGGTCGGGAGGTGCCCCGGCTGGGTCGTCATCGTCGTGGCCAGACTTCGCCGCGCTGGCGATAGCGCGGGCCGAGGAGGAGATCCCGAGGTGGGGAGGGCCGCCCCTTCAGTTCAAGGATGCCGCGAACCTCGACGGCGAGCCCATCCTCACCCTGAACGACAGGGATGAGGTCCACCGCTGGCAGTACCTCGAGGGCGTCCGCCGACATCTCGCTCGGCTGCTCAGCGTGGCGTCCGACGCTGTTTCGCGGGGCATGCTGGATGCCACCGAGGTATGACCAAGTTGCCGGCTTATTCCGTGGCTCTTTGTGTCTTTTTCCTTTGGATTCATTATGTTTTTTGGTTTTTCTTGAATTAGGAACTCAAAGAGACCTCCCGCCGAAAGTCGCTCTTCATCCGGGGTGAGAGTGGTGTGTGGGCGTCACTGTCCCGGCAACGGGCCCTGGTCGAAGAGACTCAGAAGAGGCTCGCCGATCGGTCCGCTGAGATGGCGGAACTGCGCACCGCCTACTCGACGGTGAAGGAAGAGGCGATGCAGGCATGGGCGGCTGAAGCCTCGATGCGCACCGAGGCGGACAAGGCCCGGGAAGAGGCTGCCCAGGCCCGCCGAGACCTCGAGCCCCTGTCAGCGCGGGTCAAGGAGCTCGAGGAGGACGTCTCCCAGGTTGGCCGTCAGCGGGACGCCCTCAACGTCCAAATCGGGCAGGTGACAGCCCAGCTTGGCGCGCTGAAGGGCGAGGTCTCGGTGCTGAATGGGGCCGTCCAGGAGAAGGACGCGGCGCTCCAGACCGCCCTCCAAGAGATCGAGGCTCTGAAGGCGGCCGTTCGCGAGAAGGACAGCGCCCTCCTGGGGCTCGAACGGACGTGCGGGGGGCTCCGCGACGAGGTCGTGGGTTTGAAGACTCACGTCGAGGGTAAGTATAATTTGTTGTAGTTATGCCGTCGATGCGTCGTATTGGGTGCTAATTTTGGCTTGTCGCATTCCAGAGCTGGAGAGTGAGAACCGGGAGGCCCACTCGACCGCCAACTCCCTGCAGAGCCTCCTCGAAGCCGAGACCCGGAGGACCCAGTTGCTCGAGGGCGCGATCACCACGGTGTGCGACGGTCTGGGGGTCGGACCCGACGCCGACACCGGAGAGGACGCCCCAGGGAACTGCTTCATCCGTCGGATGGCCGCGCTAGGTCATTTTGCCCGGGAGAAGATACGGGACAGCCTCCACCACGGCGTAAAGAGGGCACTGGCCGTCGTTCGCTCTGGTTTTGTGTTCGACATGGAGCTCGTCGCCGACGGCTTCATCACAGACCCGGAGCGGACGGACGCGGAGAACGCAGATGCCTGCTTGGATCTGATCGAAGCCGCGGAGGGGCCTGGGAGCCGCCTGGCCTCGCTCTTCGAGCCCGAGGTGGTGCCGCCCGCTGATGACGAAGGCCTGTGAGCCAAATCTGGGCACGGAGGCCCGTGTAATAAGTTAGTTATTTTGAATTTTGATCGTGGTGGCCCTGGGGGCCTTAAGAACTCAAAACTTAAACTAGTTTGTGACGGATCTAGTTTTATTCGAGCCTTTTTTCCCTTTCGGCTTGGGTTGTGTTCTCATACGATTTACTTAACACGCAGTCGCGCCCTTTGGCGTGGGGAGCGAGTGGAGGTACCGTAGCCTCGGGGGCGTAAGCGATCTCGCGGCTCGACTGCCCTCGAGCTTCAGGGTGCTCTTGCGGCCTTGTAGATCGTGTGAGAAACTGACCTAAGCGGCAGGGAGTGTGCCGCTCTCTTTCAAAGTTAGGAACCGTTATAAGACCTACTTAGCGTGCGGTCGCACCCCTAGAAGGCATGAGGGGTGAGTGGAGGTACCGTGGCCCCGGAGGCTTAGGTGACACTCCTGGCTCGAGGGCCCTTTCGCACCTTAGGGTGCTCTTGCCGCGAAGTCGATAGGAAAAGCGGTTCTTAAATTTAAAAGAGAGTACAAGTTTTTTCAGGGACTGGGGGGTTCCCCCCTTGTAGCCCCCGAGGGAGGGTCGATTCTGGGAGTGCAGAGTCGATCCTTCCTTATTGTGAAGCGAAAAGTTTGAACATTGCTGTATTCTTTATTGATGAAAAAGGAAATACAAGGCCTCGAGGCTTTCTAAGGAAAAAAGCGACGTAGCTGTTCGATGTTCCAAGCGTTGGTGAAGATTTCACCCTTCTCGTTGGATAGCTTGTAGGTGCCCGGCTTTAGTACTTCTGTGATGATGTACGGTCCTTCCCATGGTGGCGTGAGCTTGTGGCGTCCCTTGGTGTTCTGGTTCCGACGCAGCACCAAATCGCCAATGTTGAGGTCGCGCCTTCGTACATGTCTGTCGTGGTAGCATCGGAGACCCTGCTGGTACCTGGCAGAATGCAATAAAGCCACATCTCGGGCTTCCTCGAGCTGGTCGAGGGCGTCCTCCCTTGCGGCGTCGTTATTTCTTTCGTTGTAGGCTTTTAACCTTGGGGATCCGTATTCTATATCAGTCGGAAGCATAGCCTCGGACCCGTAGACTAAGAAGAACGGAGTGAACCCCGTGGCTCGACTCGGCGTTGTTCTCAGGCTCCATAGGACCGAGGGTAGCTCGGCGGCCCATCTTTTGCCGTGCTTGTTTAGCTTGTCGAAAATTCTGGGTTTCAGGCCTTGCAGGAGCATGCCGTTGGCACGCTCTACTTGGCCGTTCGTTTTTGGATGAGCTACGGCGACCAGAGCACGCGGATGTGATGGTGGTCACAGAAATCCAGAAACTTTTTACCAGTGAACTGGGTGCCGTTGTCAGTGATAATGCAGTTCGGAACCCCAAATCGATGGATGATGTCGGTAAAGAAGATGACGGCTTGTTCTGACCTAATACTGGTGATGGGACGAGCCTCGATCCACTTGGAAAACTTGTCGATTGCGACAAGCAAATGGGTGAAGCCACCAGTAGTTCTTTTCAGCGGTCCGACGAGGTCGAGCCCCCAGACGGCAAACGGCCACGTGATGGGAATGGTTTGTAGAGCATGTGCCGGGAGGTGAGTCTGCCTTGCATAGTACTGACAACCTTCGCAGGAGCGTACTAGTTTGACGGCGTCGGAGACCGCGGTCGGCCAATAGAACCCTTGTCTAAAGGCGTTCCCGACGAGGGTTCGAGGCGCGGCGTGGTGACCGCAAGCCCCCGAGTGCAGGTCGTTGAGCAGGTCCCTGCCCTCCTTGTTTGCGATGCAACGTTGGAGAATGCCCGTAGGGCTGCGGCGGTACAGCTCCCTACTGTCACCAATGATCACAAAGGTTTTGGCCCGTCGAGCGATCCGTCGAGCCTCGGTCTTACTCGAGGGGAGGTCTCCTTGGATAAGATAGTCGAGGTATGGTGCGCGCCAATCAGTCTCGATGTCAGATGGTGGGGTCGATCCCTCCACCTGCATGGCCTCGGCCCCGGTCGAGGGGGCCTCTGCCTCTGGTGGGGGGTCGAGTGACGACCCGTCGACCCCTCCGTCCAACCCAAGGTCGACAGATGGCCGTTGGAGATCTTTTGCGAAAACGTCGGGTGGGACCGTAGTTCGGCTTGACGCGATTTTTGCGAGTTCATCGGCGGCCTCATTATATTTGCGTGCTATGTGGTTGAGCTCGAGGCCATGAAACTTGTCCTTGAGGCGTCGTACCTCTTGGCAGTAGGCTTCCATCTTGGGGTCGCGGCAGCTCGAGCTCTTCATGACTTGATCGATCACTAGCTGGGAGTCGCCTCGAACATCAAGGTGTCGGACCCCGAGCTCGATGGCGATCCTTAGCCCCGCGACGAGTGCCTCGTATTCAGCGACGTTGTTGGATGCAGGGAAATGGAGCCGGATGACGTAGCGCATGTGAACCCCGAGGGGTGAGATGAAGAGCAAGCCCGCGCCTGCTCCTGTTTTCATCAAAGACCCATCGAAGTACATGGTCCAGAGTTCGGCCTGGAGCTGTGCGGGAGGGAGCTGGGTGTCGATCCATTCAGCCAAGAAATCCGCCAACACTTGTGACTTTATGGCTTTGCGCGGCGCGTAGGATAGGGTCTCGCCCATGAGCTCGACCGCCCACTTGGCGACCCTACCCGTGGCTTCCCGGTTCTGGGCTATCTCTCCCAGGGGAAAGAAGAAACCACAGTAACTGGGTGGCCCTCAAAGTAGTGTCGGAGCTTACGTCGTGTCAAGATGACAGCATAAAGCAGTTTCTGGATTTGAGGGTAGCGGACCTTGGTTTCCGAGAGCACTTCACTAATGAAATAGACCGGCCTCTGGACGGGCAAGGCATGAGCTTCCTCGGCCCGTTCGACGACCAGGACTGCGCTGACTACTTGTGATGTCGCGGCGACATAAAGTAGGAGCGGCTCTCCTGGGGTCGGCGGGACGAGTATTGGCGAGTTAGAGAGTGTGGCCTTGAGTTTGGTGAGGGCTTCCTCAGCCTCGAGGGTCCAGGAAAAATGCTCCGATTTCTTTAAGAGGCGGTACAGAGGGAGCGCTTTTTCGCCGAGGCGCGAAATGAAACGGCTGAGCGCCGCTAAGCAGCCTGTGACCCTCTGTACGCCTTTCAAATCTCGGATGGGGGCCATCTTGGTTATCGCAGAGATTTTTTCTGGATTGGCCTCGATGCCCCGCTTGTACACGATGAACCCCAGAAGCATCCCTCGGGGGACGCCAAAAACGCACTTTTCTGGATTGAGCTTGATATTCTTTGCTCGAAGGCATTTGAAGGCGACGTCGAGGTCGTCTACTAGGTTATCGGCTCGTTTGGTCTTGACTACGATGTCATCGACGTATGCCTCGACGGTTGGTCCGATGTGTTCTCCGAAAACGTGCTGCATGCATCGCTGGTACGTTGCCCCTGCGTTCCGGAGACCGAAGGGCATCGTAACGTTGCAATACATGCCGAAAGGGGTGATGAATGAAGTCGCGAGCTGATCGGACTCCTTCATTTTTATCTGATGGTAACCGGAGTAAGCGTCTAAGAACGAAAGAGTTTCACATCCCGCAGTTGAATCAACGATTTGATCAATGCGTGGCAAAGGAAAGGGAACTTTCGGACATGCTTTATTTAAACTAGTATAGTCTACACACATCCTCCACTTCCCACTCTTTTTCTTAACTAATACAGGATTAGCTAGCCACTCGGGATGGTGAACCTCCTTGATGAACCCGGCCTCTAGTAGCTTGTGGATCTCTTCGCCGATGACCCTGCGCTTCTCCTCGTCGAAGCGGCGCAGGCGTTGCTTCACCGGTTTGGACCCGGCCCGGATCTCCAAGGCGTGCTCGGCGACTTCCCTGGGTATGCCCGGCATATCCGAGGGACTCCACGCAAAAATGTCGACATTTGCGCGGAGAAAGTCGACGAGCACGGCTTCCTATTTCGGGTCGAGGGTGGCGCTGACGTTCAGCGCCTTCCCGTTGGGATCAGCGGGGTCGAGGGGCACGAGCTTGACGTCCTCCGCGGGCTCGAAGCTGCCGGCGTGGCGTTCGGATCGGGAATCTCGTTGGCGAGACCGTCGAGGTCTGCGGCCAAGGTTGCCGATTCCAAAACCGCCTCGCCGTGTTCGACGCACTCGACGTCGCACTCGTAGGCATGTTCGTATGAGGGCCCCACAGTGATGACGCCGTTTGGGCCGGGCATCTTGAGCTTGAGGTAGGTGTAGTTTGGTACGGCCATGAATTTGGCGTAGCACGGGCGTCCGAGGATGGCGTGGTATGTCCCACGGAATCCGACCACTTCGAAGGTGAGGGTCTCCTTCCTGAAGTTGGCCGGTGTGCCAAAACAAACGGGCAGATCGACCTGTCCGAGGGGTTCTGCCCGCTTCCCTGGCACGACTCCGTGGAAGCCCCCGACGCTAGGTTGCAAGCGCGCCCTCTCGACCCCCAGGAGGTCGAGGGTCTGGGAGTAGATGATGTTGAGGCTGCTCCCGCCGTCCATGAGTACCTTGGTGAGGCGTGTGTTGGCGATGATGGGATCAACAACAAGTGGGTAGACTCCTGGATTGGGGATGTAGTCCGGATGATCATCACGGTCGAAAGTGATGGCCACCGCGGACCAGTCAAGGAAACGAGGGACCGCCGTCTGCACGGAGAAGACCTCACGCCGTTCTCGCTTGCGCTGGCGCGCTGAGAGGCGGGTTGAGGGTCCTCCGTAGATCATGAAGCAGTCGTGGATCTCGGGGAATCCCTCCTCCTTGCCATCACCCTTTGGGTCTTCCTTCTTGTCGGTGGTCTTGTTGCCAGCGCCCTCGAAGTACCTGCGGAGCATATGACAATCCTCGAGGTTATGGTTAGTGGGCCCCTTGTGGTAAGGGCACGGTTCTTTGAGCATTTTGTCGAAGACGCCCCCCGCCGGGGGGGCCTCGAGGCTTTTTGCGTTCGGTAGCAGCGACAAGCTCGTCGGCCGGGGCCTCGAGCTTGCCCTGCTGGCCCTTCTTCTTCTTGCGGTTGTTCCTTTTGGAGCCTCGGGTGGAGCTCGCAGGATCGTCGGTCTTCTGCTTGCCAGTGCCCTGCTCGCCGCCAAAGATGGCACCAACTGCCTCCTCGCCGGCGGCGAAGTTGGTGACGATGTCCATCAGCCCGTTGGCAGTGAGGGGGGTGTGACGGCCTAACTCTCGGACCAACTCCTTGCAAGTGGTGCCCGAGAGGAAAGCCATGATCACGTCGGAGTCGGTGACATTGGGGAGCTCGGTGCGTTGCCTGGAGAAACGCCGGATGTAATCCCGGAGGGATTCGCCTGGCTTCTGCTTGCAACTCCGGAGGTCCCATGAGTTGCCGGGGCGCATGTAAGTTCCCTTGAAGTTTCCCTCGAACACCCTTACGAGGTCACCCCAGTCGTGGATCTGTTGGGGCGGCAGGTCCTCGAGCCAGGCTCGAGCGGTGTCTGAGAGAAACAGGGGGAGTTGCCGGATGATGACTCGGTCGTCGGTGGCCCCGCCCAGCTGACATGCCAAGCGGAAGTCGGCGAGCCAAAGTTCGGGTTTGGTCTCGCCGTTGTACTTGGCAAGAGTC